>JBBHKE010002362.1:0-40000 GCA_037447655.1 Zygnema cylindricum
AACTCAAAAAGTTGACTTTACACGTGTCGCTTCACGAACACACCTGCACGAAAAATCAAACACATGCCCACGCAAAACAAAAGTCACGCGAAACGAAATCGTACATTTCGTTCGCTGACTCATCAAATATTGACGCGAAACGAAGTCGTACGTTTCGGCGCCAAACATCAATACTCTAATAAGTACCAACCTCTAAACGTACACAAAATGTGTACTTGCGAATCGAAGCTGAACGCTTCAATCGCCAAACCAATATATAAGTGACGTCAGACTCAAACCGTCACAAATCTAATCGTGCGAAGTACTCGCACGAAACATCTCCATTTCAATAAGTACACGCGAAGCGGCACTTCGCGCGATTCAACAATGAATCTAACAGTTTTCTAGTTAAAAAATATGAGCTTTGCCTTTGGGTCTATGTTCGGTCGACGTGAAATGGCATAGGAATCCTAAGACCCTTGCAAAAATAAAATCGCACCAGAGGAAAACGCACAAAACAAAACAAAAAGTGCATTTTTCCATGTCGCTTGAAATCTTTTGATTTAATTATTTAAGTTTGTCACGTGCAAATATGTGTTCCTATTTGCTTGGCAGAAAATACTTTGATTTAAAACACTTCGCCGATGTGATTTAAAGAAAAGTTTGAAGATGACCTATATTAATGTGGTCGTGGGTTGATAAACAAAAGACAACAACGTGTAGTACATTATAAGTTTCAGTATAACGCAAAATGTACTTCTACTTTTCTCATTTTATTTGTACATTTGTAACTTAGGTGGTATGACGCTAAGTTTTAGAGGAAAACGACAGAAAAAAAACCCTTATTTGGTATGGGGGCATACCGTTACGGTCCTTGTTCAAGTTTAAAGAGACCTATAAATAGGGCAATTGACATGATTTTTCTAATTTTTGCGTAGACTACACCGTAAACTGCTACTAGTGTAGATAACACTTTATCAAAGCCCCTAAATTTCAACCCTTCAACTTAAAATAGACTCTATTTTTTCCTTGCCTTTCTTATTTGTACGATTTTATTAATGTCAATTACGTTCAATTTAGGAGACAATGTGATAGACAAAATGTTTCAACCTGCACTAAAACTACTCACTCTATACATAAATAACGCTAGATAAAGAGTTAGATAAAGCCGTCGACAGTGGAAAGTGAGTCGCGTCGACCAAGATAGCGAGCTTAGATTTGATTCGTAGTAAAAAATAATGGAGAAAATCGTGCGAATGTGTTCTCGCGTCTTCAAATGTCAACCTTGTAGACACAGGCTATAGCGCTTACGCTATAGGAATGTGTACCCAAAGTATTATTAGATTTGTAAATTAGTGTTGATGCTTTGTTAGGCGCTAGACCCTTAAACACGAAATAGAGTTAACACAAATTGTTATTTAACACTAATGGTTTGTATACCCTAATAGCGGTCCACGTTGTAATGTAATGTAGCTATATTTTTTTTAAAGTAATATGATGTTAGCCACTTTATAATACCTACGTCAAAATAGCAAATGTACCATTGTAAATAACTAAGGGCTAGGCTCCATTGGCTCTTAATACACCTATTGTTTGGTCAAATAACTCGCCTTTTGAAAATAAAGCGTTAGCACAAAAAAAACAAACGATGAAAAACTCAAACAATTAGCACACCTAAGGGAATCTGGTGGACGAGTAGTTTTATTACATGTGGTATCTTTTGGGAAGAAGTACACAAATGGGGTTTGCCCGTGTAACCTAAAAACAAAAGTTTGTTATTGTTTATTTATTGAAGATTATTTGTACTACTTTTCAAAACGGTCCAATATGCAAAAACGGGATAGTTGCTTTTAACTATGACGATTTATATACATGTATACATATTTGTGACATTCATATACTATTATAGAACTACAAAGTGAAACGCTTGTAGTGTTAACATCTTTTAGCAGCTTAAAACAACATTTATATGTGCACACTTGGCGGATTGAAAATTTGATGGTTTTGTTTGAAAAGCAAGGGTCTCACCTTGCGATTGTTGGTCTCCAATCATATACTATACACGCGTGTACGAAGAAAATATGTAGAGGGCGAAAAAATGCTAACACTAATAGCAATACAATGTGTAGCGACGGTTGTATACGTCTAGTTTTTTGTGACATTCTGACGTCACCGCTCACTTGTGGGAACATCAACGTCATTATTACCAAAATGTTCCACTCTGGCCGCTACATATTGAATCGTGGAGGAAAACTATAATAAAACCCTTCCTTTTACATATGGGCACATCCCCTAAAGTTGCCATTGAAAAGGTTTTGTTTGTTTTTGGCTGTCGTGAAATGGATACTCATTCGTCGTACATTGTGAATTAATCCCAACACAAAGTTGAATACGAGGTCGATTCCACTTGTTTGTTTGTTTGTTTTTTTTTTTTTTTTTTTTTTTTTTGTAGCGGCTACATGATAGCTTGCAAGTATCCATAATTATGACCTAAGTCGTATAACGGATCTACCATTTTCAAAAATTATGATTTTGATCCCTGAACAAGCGTTTTTTTCAACCAATGGAGCCCAACTCGAACAAAACGAGGTTATTTATTATGTTGTGTATTGGAAGCCCCCCTCAAAGGATCGATAGATTTTTTTTCTCTTTCAACCTATTGGTAATTGATATATCGTTTAGACATATCGAATAGATAATTATAGGTTACCGATATGTTGTTTATATATTCCGATTGGCAATTGCCCTGATAATTGCGTATTTTGTCCGTAGTATATTTTAGTACGGACTTTATACAATGTATGAACTAAATTGTGAAAACCACCAACCTAATGACATGCCAACCCTCTCGATAAATCGACAAAAACGAATTTGTTTATCTTGAAGTAATACAGATAACCAATAATATCGTTTTCGAAAACAATAGCGACATGGAATTTAACAATACACAACATACACCGCTTTGAGCGCATAGGTCCATTTCTTTCAATTGTGTTGTTAACAATATTTTGTGATTTTCAATCAAAAAAAGCGGCAACCAAATCAGTGATATCAACGCTTACAACAACGGATAGTGTATTTCTTTTTAGTGTTGTATGGGCTGATATCCGATTTGTACCTTTTCTTGACCTACCGATAATCGATGTATTGGTTTGATATATTTAGGGTGAAGTTCCATCAGGTGAAAAGTGGCGTAGCTTACAGAAATCCGCGACTCTTCGTACCAAATCGTACCGCTTATTTTGTTTTTATACGAAAACAACATTACAGAGAATCTTGATGATACTCTCTCGAGGTCTTGGAGGTAATACTAGGCGTCGGATGTTCATATGTGAGGAGTTCGCTTCAAAATTTATTGTAACTGTCATCCCACCTCGAGGAAGTGGGTTGGCATATAAAAAAAAAAAAAAATCGTGACACGCTGGACGATTAAGCTACGTGTCATGATTGAAAACCAACAAAAAATCTTAAGATTTGCACATGACACTCGCTTTCCAAAATACAACCGAAAATCAAAACGAAATTTTGTAACATTCCTTCGTTACGCTATTTTCGGTAACTTTTTTTTGTCACACTATTTCTCTCAAAGGACTTTTGTTATGTTATAAAACATAAACCCTAAAAAATGAGTCGGCGTACAGACAGGCGTCTGCAAAAAGTATAAAATTTATGTCGTATGATTACTTCGTACGCAAGTACATGGTACGCAAGTGAAGATTTGAGTTAAGTTTGTCGGTGTTGAAAATATGAAAGATATTCACTATGGGATCGTAGCTTGCGTGGCGTTAGTCAATTTAGAACACGTGGTTTACAGACTCTTCGACTTAATCGACCCGATCTGTAGAGTTGGCCGTTCGATTACAGAAACGTATGATGGAACCTTAGAAGGAAACTATAGTGATGAATTTTCTATTCACAGTGATGAACTACTGATAGATATCATACCTATATTTATAGCTTTCAACTCTTTATTTAGTCCGTACTTTTCTGCGGTTCCGTACTATGGTACGGAATAGTTTGTGAAAAAAGAACCCGTCCTCCCTCCAACCAATTTATCGTGATAGTTTTTTGCTGGTCCTGAAGCGATATATCGGCGCCCTCCACCATTCAATAACCGACAAGATCGATATCAATTTTATCGCGATAGGAAATTACCCGATACACAACACTGGTTATTTCACATTTGTTTCCTCTCCTCGCACTTCAAATTTCATATTATTTGCACTATTCCATTGGCGAATTGTGAATGGTCAGAATTACGACCACCGGCCTTCGCCCAAAATGAGCATTTCACGACTTAATAGCTCAATGTGGCCCCATCCCTGATTCGACACGTGGTATATCCGCCTGCAAAGTAACGGCAGTACAGTTACGACAGATGTACATATACTTTGTCATGGCGATTATATTCGAGGATTTTACGTGACATCTTCCGTCTGTACGGAGAGACTGCACATCTAGCGTGGATCTCTAGGTGTAATACGTGTTAATGAAAGCGACGTGGACTTTTAATTGATCATCGATCAGTTGCCACGTGTCGGATACCGGGCGTCTATTGACACAAATCTCTCTTAGAATCAATACCATATCTTGGGCATCATTAACTTCGCCGACCTCGGGAGTTTAAAAAATCCTACTCATCAATGAAAGTCTTTCTTTTTTACTTAATTGGACGGTACTGTAGCGCCTAAGAAGATTCTCGAAATACTACCCTTACAGAACGTTTGTCTGACAGCGCAAAGGCGCTAGATTCGGCCCACGCGCTTCCAAATCATTTTTTATGGGTCGTTTTTAGCCAGGGCAGATCAAATTTTGGATTATGATTGGTTTATAATGTCGGTGGTCCCAAAGGAATTTTTTTTGGGCGGTTATTGTCCCATGTGATAGTCCAAAAGATGGGGAGGCGCGTGCCCATTATCATTTGGAGACAAGTGTGCGAATGTCGGTCACGATTTGTCGTTACTAGATTTGTGGCTCCGCGGCAGCGTCGGCACTGTAGCGTCATTTTGTGGTCCAAAAACCTCGATCCGTATGAGCCTCTTGTACGGCTATGAAATTCAAAGCTGAAGTGTGTCGTATGCGGTCAGGAGTTCAGTACGACTTGAAGAGGGCTCCTCATTTTTTTTTTGTATTTTTATATTTTTTGGAGACAACCGCCAAACCGATAGGCCAGCGCACCAAAATCAAAATGTTGAATTTTGGCGATTCGGCTATTTGAAGCGTTTGGACATAGTACCGATTCTGTTTTATTTGCGACGCGCTGTTGTACGGCTAGGATTTGGAAAATGCCGAAATGGCCTACTGGGAACTAGATTTGCGGAGTACTGATTCAATCGTAAAGTGTACCACGAATAAAAAACATAGTGCTTGTGCTTTGGTCACACTTTATTTAATGAATGAAATCATTTGTTAATTGTTGGATTGCGCCTGTACCTATTTGGCTATCTAATTGTATATTTTTTATTTTTTTACTTAGGCCTCTACTCCATTAGAGGAAAAGTGGGGTTGTTTACTGGAAGCCGTACTATTTCGTACAAATTCGTACCAAATTTTTTTTTGTCACATGAAACATGTTTACAAGATGATTCCAATAATATAGGCGTAAGACTCGACCGTTGGATGTAAGCAATCGCGCACATCGTCCAGTGTGAGGAAACTCTCCTCGCGAGGAGAGTTTCTTCACAAACTCTCCTCGCGAGGAGAGTTTCTTCACACTGACGATGTGCGCGATTGCTTTGCGAATCTAAAATAGTGAGACATCCAACGGTCGATACTTACGCCAATTATATTGGCATTGTGAAAACATGCGTCGTCTAGTTTCATCTGACGAAAAAAAAAATGGTACGAATTTGTACGAAATCGTACGACTTCCAGTAAACAACCCCACTTTTCCTACAATGGAAGTTCACCCTTATGAAACAAAAATGGAGGATAATGCAACATCCGATATGCCGATGTATGTTCAAGCTTTTCGATATTTTGTCGATGCACTGCTATGTTAGAACTATATGCCGATTTTACACTGACGATACAACCATTTTGCCGAAACTACAAATATTTCCACGTTCCTTAAACACTAATTGGAGGATAAATAGGGCCATAAGACCTTAGCGTTCGTAGCAGCTTCATAACCGATAAATAAGTTTAAGCTTGTAAATGAATGATATTAGGCTGTTAGGAAAGGTAAGCTCTCTTATGGAACTACTATCTAGTTTTCGATTCACTTGCAACAACACTATGTACACCATAGACGTATTATGTTTTCTTGTCACAACGAGCTGAAAAAAATGTTAAGTTGTAACATAACTATCTTTTTTCTAACGAGTCGATGTCAATGAGAAAAGTCAAAACGCATTGGCGCAGTTATATAACTTACGAAGATTCAACACGACATAAAGATGTTTAGATGTTTTAAAATTTGAAAAAAATTATCTGTATTTAAATGCATAATTTCCTACGTTATATCTTTAGCTAAGGCAAAATTGGCAGGAAACAAAGATGACGCACAAAACTAAATTGCCACAACAATTCGCGCTCGAAAGACTATTGACCTTTCATCGCCCCAACACAAAAATTAGTTTAATATTTGTTTAACAATTCCTATGTCAAGCACTAATAAATCAAGTTGTTTTATATCTTGTCGTAAAATGTATTTCACATGCATATTTTGTTTAGATTTGTACTTGTTTTTCTAGAGCTCTGACTCATGTTTGCGACCGATTTCGTCATGGTTTTGGGTCTTATGATTGATCATTCTTTTTGTCAAAGGTTCACTTTGTGATAATGAATGTAAATTTTGATGCATGACGTTTAGAGGGCGCAACTACATCGAACGTTGACAAGAAAAGGAACGATACTCTTATTTTGAATGTCATTGTTTATTTCAACAACAGTGACAATCATATTGTTGGTAAGGTATATCACACCAGTTTTTTAAAAGAAACGTCATGACATTTTACACGTGTGTATTATTTTTGTGGGCTTTTTGATTATCGATCACGACAGGATATTGTTTGTGCAGTGCGTACATAATAAGTTATATGTGTAAGTGCATGAGTTGTTATTCTAGATACACTTTAGCCCTCGATACTTACTATGTAGATGATAAGCGATACAAGGGAGGGTTTTATAGTGTGGTTTTTATAGTACATTGCCCATCGCTATTAGCATTAAGGCAATAACGTTTATTTGGATGTAGAATTTACAATACTAAAGCAAGTGTATGGAGACGTCGCGACCCACTTCCTTAAACGATGTTGCCTATGGTATTTTGTCATTATAAGCCAAGAAAAGTAGCGAAGAAGTTATTGTTGTTTTTTCTAATACTAATGGGCAGTTTGCCTTTTGAAATTTATTAGTGCTTGTTTTGGACTTGAAAACACTGTGAAAGTGGAAGATAGCCTTAGCCGCGCAGTAGCCAAAGCGGAAGAGAGAGATGCGGAGATTACGGATTGAGCACGCTCTCGCCTCCCAGCCTACGGTCAGGTCCATCCCTCAAATATTGTCCATTTTTTTTATGGAGTAGTTGTACACATCGAGAGGCAGAACGTAGCGTATCGGCTCGATACGCCACGATACGCAACCCTATCATAAAGACATGTGTACCTTTAAGGAATTGGGTGTTTTCACACGTGGAAGTGCTTGTCTTTTGTGAATCTTCTTGATAAAAAGAGGAGCATCATTTTATTACATAATGTGCGATGGAAAAACCATCAAAGTACAAAAGGGGTAAAATAAAGAAATATAATAGTTAAAAACTACAAGAGCTAGAAGCTAAGAAAACAAAACAAAGCAAAAGAAAACAAACAAATGAGGAAAAACAAAAGCAACAAGGCTAACTAACAATACTAAACGAAAAACCAAAGATTAATAGACAAAAAAGGAAAAACCCATTCTATATGATGCCCCACAACCCCAACCAACTAAATTCCACACCCCCAATGATCGTGGATGTGGACTGGATCTCGTGGAGGAAGGTCTAGGAGGCTTCGCTTATCGTCCGCCACCGTGCTTCGACGGAGAAGGGCCGCAACTTGCGCTCGTTGAAGGGTGACCGATACACGTTGCAGATAAAAAACAACTAGAAGGCTTGGGGGAGGGCTCCCTGGACCCCTAGAATCAGAATCTCTCTTAGCACAGTTGGGAATAAAATCATCGAAAGACTTGTCCAAATACCCAAAAATCTTTGTGGCAAATGGGACAAACTGGTCCGCCGCGTCTCGGTTAGCGTAACCCCTTTCCTTAGAAGCCGCTCCGTCTCGAGCCACCACGCCTGAATGCACTGCCGCCCGAGAAGAAATGTGGGTCCCAGTCGGATCAGTAAGGACCACATCACCCAAAGTCCGCCCAGCCCCATGGAGGAAAACCAAGTTAACCCGAGGGCTTCGGAGACTACTAGATTGGGGACGAGGAGGTAAGATATGAGAAACCTCCCGCTTCACAATGTAGCCTGCTTCAACACCAATCGCAACAACCGCATCACGAACGAAATCATGCGCGACGGTACGTTCACTCCCCCGCAAACAACAAAGTAAATGGATGCCGTCGGAGTCAATAGGTTGGTTGCAAACACAGTTGGGGCGCCCAAGAAGCGGAGGGTGAGGCAAACCCAAACGAAGGCGGATAGCAGAGGTGAACTAGTCAGACGTCATACGAAGTGTCGAAAAATTGGGTGTTGCCTGTAACCACGCACCAGCTCCCGACCCAGAACACGAACGTAAACGAGCACGCGATTGAGCGGAAGGTAGCGCGTTTAATAAATCATGGAATTCAGCGACTGCCAACTGCTCGGATATGCGTTGTTGCACAGCAATAAGAGACGGGAGAGGAGGCGCTTGGTTTCGGGCATCAGACGAATGGAGTGCACGAGCGGAGAGAAGAGCTTGATGAAACGGAAAAAGATTATCATCCACTTTAGGGATGACTTGGGCTAGAATGGGAACATCATTTGCTATAAAACAGGAAGCAATGGCAGGCGCCACTAAAGTCGAACTACCCAAAAAAACCGTTGGAGCAACTCGAGCCACTAGAATCAAACTTAAACCCCCGTTGGAAATTGGAAGGCTAGCATGACGGCGTGCGAACGAACCTTCTGACGATCAAAAATCCCATGCCCAACAAAGTCATGGAGAACACTAAAAAGTTGATCGTCGAACCCTTTTACAGAGGACAGAAATGGATCCGTTGGTGGTACCGTCCGAGCGAGATACATAGGACGTTGAGCAAAGCAACGAGTGAGGATTTAAAATACCCCTTGGAAGTCAGAGAGCTTAGGAAGTTCATCAGAGTGCGAGAGGTCTGCATCAGTGACAACTTTGTTCACAAAAGACAGGGCACCGATAGGAGAGCCAAAAGCTGTAATACCATCCGTCGCAGATGCAATACGAAAACCCACAGGAACAGGGAAGTCTGAAGGTAAGCCACATTTAGATGTTGTTTTTCGAAAGCTTTCAGTCTCAACAGACAGAGCAGCGCAGCAGCAGAGCAGCGCAGCGCCGGAGCAGAGCAATGCAACAGCGCAGCTGCTATGCAGACAGAGCACCGCAGCAACAGAACAATGCAGCAGCGCAGCTGCTATGCAGACAGAGCACCGCAGCAACTAAGCTGCGACACATACAGGACGACGCAGCTGCAGTTACTTTGGATATAATCCACACAGACAACGCAGCTACTGTTACCTTGGATATGATTCGGTTCGGACAACGCAGCTGCAATTGATACGAATCAAGTCAACAGACCTCAACTTAGTGGGTAGCTTAGTGGTAGCTCAGTGATAGCTTAGTATTAGCTTGGCAGCTTGACGTACCTCTCGGGTACATTGGTATTGCCGGTACAACACTAGTATAAGACTTAAGACTCAAAACACATGATGTATCTAGACTTTCAAGTAGTAAAACTGTAGAAACGATGGCCCACAATATGAGTATCATCTGCGATAGAAGGGAATAAACAACCTGGAAAAGTTGTAGCACAGTCAGGTAAAGCTTGAAGGTGAGCTAAAGCAAAAAGGGGGCCCTCGAAAGGATCACCTTGAGGAGTGTTAGTCATAGACTCCAATGTGGCAACCTCACCAAAGGGACCGCCAAGAGGAAAGATGAGGGAGCTCGGGCGAGAATAAAATGCACGAACAAAAGGGAAAATATGGCTGATGGGAGATGGAGCATGCCTCAATTCTCGAAAGATAGCATTACGGTTGACAGTGTTAAAGGCGTTAGCGACATCTACCTGGAGGACTACCCAATCTGGATGGAGATCGAAAACAGCCTGAAGACCATGAATAACCGCCTCACAACCCCCTTTTGTAGCAACTCCCAGCACTGGTGCGGTGAAAAACGGTCATGGAAAGTCCCTTGGAGTTGAATACACATTGAGCGAGCAACCAAACGGTACAACACCTCACCGATAGCAATTGGGCGATTTCCCCCAGCAGGCTTAGGGCGTGTTCCCATGTGTTCAAGTAAGGGTTTTTTTCCGTCGTTTTCACAGAAAATGGGACTTCCTACTTGAAAATATTACGCCGTACGAAAAATGGGCAAAAACACAAGTACATTTTGCGTCATCTTGGAACTTGGAAGGTACGGCAATTTGGCGTTATTATCATCGCGACCCACTTCCAGCTCATCTTCACACTTGTAATGAAATCAAATCGCGATCTGATTTTAATCAAAATACTACCCTATTGACGAATGGAAAACCTGGATTGCACGCGTCAAACGTTTTCAAATTTTTTTTTGCGGTTGGGAGAGTACACGAAAAAAAAGGTGTTTGTCCGTTTGCTTATGTTGTCCACTTCTGGGCGTCTACAAATGTCATTTTGTAGACGTAGGCGATTGCTTATGTCGTTCACGTGTGGGCTTCAACAAATGACAGCTGGCGTCGACAATTGTCCCAGTATGTCAGGATCTCTTTGCGGCGTACAAATGTCGGCAGTTTGTTCTGAGATCGTTGGCGTCTACAAATGTCAGCAGTTTGGGTTTCGCAAGTATTGGCGACGTGTACAGCTGCCACATATTCAAAATAATGAACGCGCAAGTAACTATTCACATAGGCACACTTTGAAAAGTACACCGTAAAATCAGCGCTAAATTTCAAAATAACGTTTCAAAATATCGGTTACATGGGAACACGCCCTTAGTAACAGCAACAAGGCGAGCCGCAGAGAGAACGGGTACAACATTGTGAGGATAAAAATGGGTTTACCGTAAAAGTGTGCAGCCTCAACAACTTTTTTTGACTGACGAATTCGATTCTTAGGGCGCACGTGTGGTTCGGTCTTGTTTGTCGTCAAGCCTAAGACCAAAAGTAATGATGACCGTCTGTGAATTTTGTCCGTACAGCACATAGAAATATAGAGCATTAACAGTACGATACCATAGCAAAAAAAGCTAGAAAAGTACATCCACGCTTGCGTAAATGATAAGGGAAAAAAATCTGAAAATGTACTAGAAATTTTGTCTTCTCCTGAAGCAATTTAGCTGCAAATAGAATCTTTACTGTTCCGTATCTTATCTGCATGTCCGCGATTTTTTTACGCGGTCCAATTTTCCAATTAGTTTTGTTAAAAACAAAAACAAAAAGCTGACGTCGAAATTAACGTACGCGCATGCCACGTCACTATTCATTTTTTCGCAAAAGTGTGCGCATGTGCTGCCGCAAAAAATTGTCGTATCCGAAAACTCTGACTTTCACGACATGCGAAATGAAGGCGCTCGATTGGGGAACATCATCCACACTATATTTAATATCTGCATTTTAGCTGTGGGCGCTGAGTTTTTCGAGACGACCTTGACTTTATCGTTATGCACGTGTTCAAATACAGAAGACGACAAATATCAGATTTGTTCAATTTTTCTCGAAAGTCTCGCCCTTAGCTGTCTCTCCGCGTCTGTACAGTAGCGTTTAAAACTGCTTTTAACTTTTGAACCTTTCACACTCATCATATTTTTGTCGTTTCCTACAATTTTGAAAAAAAACAAAAGTTAATCGACAAGGACCTGTCGAAATCTTCAATCATGATAAGATTGGATTCTTCCCGCGATATAAGATCTACAGTTTCGGTATTTTAACTTTTTGGAGAGCAGCGGAGGCATCTCATCGGCCTTATTCGGCACGTTGCAGTTAAGACCTGTCGCAGGTATTCGTACATTATTCGTACATTGACCGTACATTCAAATGCATCCGAAAAATCACACGTCACCGGAGTAAGTGATTTATACTCCGAGCGGTTCCGTACTGGGCGGTAGGTACTTGTCCTCTTTGGTCACGTTTACCAAAATATTTTGTCGTTTTGCGCGGACTTCACGTGGGAATCCCCCAAAGATGTTGGCGGCTCCCACCGACCACGAAGCAAATGAAAAACAGCCACGTGCCGTCTCCCAGCCTCTCCGTACGTATATTCAGTATCTGTCTTCCGTACATTTTTGTCTGCGATCGTTCACATCTGGACATTCTCACGACCATCCGTACATAACGAAATATTCCGTACACTACGATATGTTCAAGTACATTCCCATATTCTTCCGTACAGTTTTCTTGGACGCGCCGGAAAAAAAGTGCGCGGCGAGGAATTGTCCTTTTGTTGCGCGGCTCCGGTTCGTCCTTTGCGGATAAAATGCGTACTTTATTTCACGGGACGCGATCGTATCCGGACGGACCGTACCTTTCTTTTCTCCGTACCTAGGAAACCAGACGCGGGCAGATTTTGCGCTGACCGGAAAAAAAAAAAGGGGCGGGAGAGGGGAAAATCCAAACAGGTATATTACATTCGGATTTCCCCAAGAAACCCAAAACTGAACCAAAACAAGAGAAAGAGAGAGAGGGAGAGAGAGAAAAGAGAGATATAAAGAGATAAAAAGTGAGAGGAAGACAGAGAGAGAGAGAGAGAGAGAGAGAGAGAGAGAGAGAGAGGGGGAGAAGGAGAATTTGAGAGAACGATTTTTTTTTTATACCCAAGTACTAATTTTCAAATTTTTTCAATGGCGGATATTCTCCAATCGCTCCATCTGGACAACCCCGCGAATTCCGGAACGGATATTCGTATTCTGATGCAGCTGGCGCTCCTCCACGGCTGTACGGACGAGCACAGCCAGGCCGTACAGGTGGCTGAGAAAGTACGGAAAACGGAGAACGGAAAACGGAAAGCCATGGAAGCGCCTGAGTGGCTGTTGGTCGGTGGGAATCAGGTTGTACGGAATCCGTTGGAGGAGGGGGCCTCCCTCGAGCAGGGAGGCGGAGGGAGAGGGAGGGATGTGGGGGAGGAAGGAAGGGGGGGGAGAGAGGAGAGAGGGAGGGGCCTTGGCGAGAATGGGGTCTGGAGATTCGAATATTTCTCAGAGATGTAGTTCTGGGGCACATTCAGCTGGTAAGAGCTCTCTCTCTCTCTCTCTCTCTCTCTCTCTCTCTCTCTCTCTCTCTCTCTCTCTCCCCTCTCCCTCTTTCCCTCTTTCCCTCTCTCTGTCTCCCTCTTTTTCTCTCTCTCTCCCCTCTCCCTCTTTCCCTCTCTATCTCTCTCTTTCTATCTTCCTCTCTCTCTCTCCCCCTCTCGGTTTCTCCTCTCTCTTTCATTTCTTTCACTCCTCCCTTCTCTCTCTTTTAACTCCCTTCCCCTCTCCCTCTTCCTCTTCCCACTCTCTCCCTCCCCTCTCTTACTCCATTCACTCATATTTCTCTCCCTCTCTCTCCCTCTCTCTCTCTCTCTGCAGTGGACCAGACAGACGCCTCGGATCCTATGTGGCCCCCACCTCCCACATCCTTCTCTCTCCCTTCCCCCCTCCCATTTCCTTCCCTCTCCCCCTCCTTCCCTCCAGAGGAGCCATGGCTTCCCTCCGACCTCCCTCCTCTCGTCTCCGCCATGGATCCTTCCCTCCCCCCCCAGGACATGGCGGCGGAAGCTTCTGGGAACTTTCCCTCTTTCCTGGGAGGAAGCTTCTCGGAAGGAGGCGACTTCATGGAGGGAAGCCCAGGAGAGATAGAGGGAGAGATGGTCTTAGGGGGGGGAGGGGGAGGAGGAGGAGGAGGGAAGGGAAGGGGAGAGGGAGGAGAGGGAGGAGAGGGAGGAGAGGGAGGAGAGGGAGGAGAGGGAGAGGGAGAAGTTTCCTTGGAAGAGGCAGTTTTTGAGTGGGAGAAACTTTTGCCTTTGGATTTTTGCGAAGAGACAAATGTTCAGGAGAAAAAAACAGAGCCAGGACAAATGGAGAATCTGCAGAATTTGTCGGATCTGGAACCTGATTGGCTCCAATTTGAGGAATTCAAGGAAACAGAAGAAGACAAAAACCGACAAAAAGACGAGGATCGGAAATCGAATATGGGGTATAATAATAATTGGGATTATGCCTCCGAAAATTCCCATTTAACTTCCGAATTATCGAACATGGTTTTTAAAAATAATAATAATAGTTTTAATTGCAGCGATGGGTCCAATTGGGGTTTCGTATCGGAAAAAGACAAAAATTATCTTCCCTCTCCTTCTTCTTCCTCCCGATTCGAAACCGATACGTGCCAGACCGGTACATTCCAAAGCACTACCTTCCAAAACAGTACCTTCCCCAACCGTACAGTCCAAAAAAGTACAGTCCCAAATCGTACCGCTCAAAATACTGCCTCCGTAAACGGCGCCGCAGGGCACGGCGGTACGGCGGCGGGAAGCTTCCAGGAAGGTTCGACGGACCCGAATCTTTTGGATCGATTCCGATTGGCTCTCAGCAAATCCTCGCCGTCGGATGCGGCTTTGGCGTCGGCGATCCTCCTTTTGACTCGGCCGGAAGGAAAGTTCCCAGAAATTTCCCAGAAAGTACACGGCATCCGGGCGGCCAATCAGAGAGCGGAAGCATTAATGGCGGCGGCTGCGAAAAGGGTTCCCGAAGATTTTTTGTACGAACAGACGAGTTCTATGCAGTTTTCGGCGGAAGGGCGGAAGAGGAAGGAGAGGGAGACCGACAAGTGGGAGAAGTCGTCGTCTCGTTATTTGTCTCCTCCTCCTCCTCTTCCCCCTCATTTGTCTTCTTCTGATGTCGATTTATCCTCTATTTCCGGGGAGGGTTGGCGAGGAAACGTCCGGGAAAGTGAGACGACGAGAAGTAGAATAATTGCACCCCAACTGCGACAGAATCAACAACAAAACAATTTGTATTCGTCTTATTCTACCAGGAATATAGCTCGATGGAATGTTTCCGCAGCGAATGCCCAATCGAGTTCCCATGGAAACTTAAATTTGGTCAGGAGTTTATCGGGCTTGGGAGCCAATCAGGTTCCGCCAGGTGGCGTCTCGCTAGAGGCCCAGCTGGCAGATCTGCAAAAAGAGTGGAGTGGGAAAAGAACGGTGGGATGTCTTGATCTTGCGAGTCTTAACGTTGATCTATGGATTCCCAGGAGGTGAGAGAAAGGGCAGAGAGAGAGAGAGAAAGGGAGAGGGAGTGGCAGAAAGAGGGAGAGACTGTGAGAGAGAGAGAGACATTATATAGAAACTTGTTAGAAATTAGGGACATTGGAGGACATCGGATCGCATTGGATATAGATTCGATTTGTAATTTAATCTATTTTGTCAATTGACATTTGAATGTGAAACGCGATATAGTGTTGAACATTTTAGATTGATTGGACATTTTCACATTTATACATTGACATTGAGAGTATCGAGAGTATTTATTTTGAAGAAAAGCAATGGGAAATCAAATTAGCAAAGGTGTACGAATTTGAAAGAAGTATAGGACAAAATGGCTAGGTATTTTCTTGGATTTTTAGCCCTTATAATTAAAGGAAAAATATAAATATGTTGTATTTCATAAAAAAGGAGATCCCAAAAGGCCATTTGAATACCAATGAATCGCAAGTCGAGCTTTTGTTTTTCGTTTTTCAAACGGCTAGAATTGCAGTGAAAGGGCTCCTAAATTCCCTCTTTCCTTAGTTTTTTAGAGCTTTTATAGGACGTATAATCGTGTGTTTAAAGAAGAAATAGGGTTTTGGGTATAATTTGTTTTTGATATCGAGGTTTATTTTTGTGTTCGTGACTTTACTTCGATGTACATATGAGGAACTGGTTTCCACTTTTTTTTTATGAGAAACCAGTTTTAGTATAACACAAGGAATTCCTTTTTCTCCCTTTTTTTTTTTTTAGGGTTTTTTTGGGTATTTTTTAGGCGTAGGTTTAAGATTGTAACATCGGATCGTAAACAACAATTTTGTTTTACAAATATTTTGTGTTGATTTTTTTAAATTCCTTTTTTTTCCCTGCCTCATTTTTCTTTGCTGCAATAGCATTTCTAAGTTTTGTTTCGGATGCTCTTTTTTTTTTTTTTTTTTTTTCTTTTTTTTTGTTTGGTTGTCTTGAAAAAAAAAGGCTTTCTTTTCTTTTGTGAAATTCATCTTAATTGAATCCTCGAGATTTTATCTATACCCCATTGGCTCCATAGGTTTTTGATCAATATAAAACAATGATTGAGATTTTGTCTCCTTTTCTTCTTCTGTCTTTTTCGTTTCTTTCCCTTCTCTATTCTTTTTGTTTGTTTAAATTCAAATTTGTCAAATTCGCGTTGAAATTTAGTGTCCCCTTTTTCTGGATTCAAATTAGCATCAAGATATGTTTTGTACGGGAATTCATTTTTGTGAAAGGTTTTGTACTTATTTTTGATTTGTATATATTATTTTTAACGTACGGAAGTGAATCTTATATTATACAAGGAAATGGAGAGGATGATTAGTTTTGGAATTTTATGGTGTATTTTCTATTTTCTATTTCAGAGCGATGTTTATAAAATGTTTTTCTATCATTTTTTTCTCGGATGAACAAAAGATGTACACAATTAAAAATATATATATATATATATATATATATATATATATATATATATATATATATATATATATATATATATATATATATATATATATATATATATATATATATATATATATATATATATATATATATATATATATATATATATATATATATATATATATATATATATATATATATAAATCAGTTCTTTTTAGTTGTATGTAATTCTCAATGGAGTATCGCGGAATCGAAACGTTCGAGTAATTGTTTGTAACCGTGTATCTTTGTCATTTTTTTTTTTTGTTATTTTGACATTATTGTTGTTATTATTGTTATCATAATTATTATTATTTTTACTATTATTATTATTATTATTAATAATAATAAAAATAGTATTAATAACATTATTAATATTACTAATATGAATGTTAATATTATTATTACAACTATTTTTACTATTATTGTCAATATCATTCTTATGCGCTATTGAATCAATCGGTCCGTACAGTTAGTGAAAATGTACGTCGAATACTTCAAAAAAAAAAATTCCCCAGAAACGTTTTTTCGCGTTTTTTCCGCTAAATAAATACGAGTCTTCACAAAAAAAATTGACATTGTGTGGAACAAAACAAAGTTACAAAATAACAAATGGGGGTATGTCTGTGCAACCAATAAGAAAGAGAGGGAGAGGGAGAGAGGGAGAGGGAGAGAGGGAGAGAGGGAAAGGGGGAAAGATGGAAAAAGAGGGAGAGAGGAAGAGAGAAAGAGAGGGAAGGAGGGAAAGAGAGGGAAAGAGGGAAAGATGGAAAGAGGGAAAGAGAGAGGAAGAGGGAAGAAAAGTGAGGTGTTGGGAGGGAGGGAGAGAGGGAGCGAGACAGGGAGGGATGGAGGGAGGGAGGAAGGGAGGTAGGGAGGGAGGCGGGAAGGGGGAGAGGGAGAAAAGGGGAAGGGATGGCCACCCCTTCCATTTCTTCTCTTTCCATCTCTCTCCCACTCATTATGAGAAAAATGGTCTTGCAATGTTTTTGTTTTCCGGTTTCCAACTTTCAGCGGCGGAAGAGATTATGGCTTCTGCTTCGACCGGACCACCGAGTTTTAGGGTTTTTTATGATTTTTTTTATGGCTTTTTATGGCTTTTTAGGGTTTAGAGTGGTTTTTTATGGTTTTTAAGGGTTTAGTAGGGTTTTTTATGGTTTTTTTTATGGTTTTTAAGGGTTTTTTAAGGTTTTTCATGGTTTTTTTATGGTTTTTTAGGGTTTTTTAGGGTTTTTCATGGTTTTTCTATGGTTTTTTAGGGTTTTTTATGGTTTTTTATGGTTTTTCAGGGTTTTCTAGGATTTTTAGGGTTTTTTTTTAAGGTTTTTCAGGGTTTTATTTGTTGAATGTCGGAGTTGGCTGTAGGGTTTTTCCAGCCTGCTGAGCTGTACTTTCCGTACACTGTGGCTGTCGGCGCTGTAGAAGCCCTAAGTGTTGGTATCCCCCCTCCCCTCCCTCCCCCGGAAACGGCGCGTTGAAGGTTGTAGGTACGGAGGTGTATGATTAGGGTTCATGACGTGGCATATGCAATGATGACGTCACATTTTCAACGTCGTTCGAACCGTACGCTATGTGTCATAAAGATTCAAATTTCAAAACGAGGGATGGTACAATGTATTGTTAAATACATAGCAAAAGATGTGCGTATATTATGGTTCCTATTTGGGCACACCGTTAAAAAACACCTCGACACGTGTCAGATTTTGACGTACGTCAGCATTCGCGTCAGAAATGCTGAAATCCCCCGCTTCTTAAACCCTGGAAAGTGGAAATTCTGAAATAGCTCCGTTAATTTAATGATGAATCCTATTTTATGGAACACCTCAAATAACGTGTAGGAACATTTAGAATGTCTAATTCTATTTGAGAATTTGCCCAAAAAAACAGGGTACCTCAATTAGCGACCAACACGCTAATAGCGATTCAAGGTGTAGCTTACTTCGATATAATCTTTTTCCGTCGACATGAAGTAAAACGTTCGCCGAGAATCATGAAAAAAAAAAATATTTTGTACTCGTCTTGTGCAGATCTCTTTTTTTTCCGTCTGCCCGAAGAGGTTCTTTGTCGGCATACCTGCCCGGATTTTGAAGTCGCCGACTTTTTATTTTTTTCAACTCGATTTTAAGATTTGGCAAGATTTTGAATTTTATTTTTCCGGAGAAGGATTGTTCCTTCTGCGGCGGTGGCATGACGTCAACGCTTCAATCATTAGGCGCCAGCTGTACGGAATTTAAAAAACGTAGATATTTTAAAGATCAGACGCATTTGTGTCCTTTTCTGCTGCAAATGACAATACAGTTGAAAAGATCGATAAAGATTTTCGGGAAAAGCTCGATTTCTCATAAAATAAAATCAATTGATTACACATGTGGTTCATAATTATTTGCAAATTTGTAGCGTCGGCGTAAATAAATGAGGCTCAAAACAATAAAAATGATTTCTGTTACATTTCATCGTACTATTAATTTCAGAAGTACCGTACTTCTACATACCTGAAGCGTACCTTTTTCCTTCTTTGCAAAATTCCTCATGTTCGCATTAGTTGTATAATTCTGTTTTACTCGTATATTATTATATGGGTACTTTATGTACTTTAATTGTAGTTAGCGTAACATTCCTGTACTGTATTGTACTTTTAACTGTACTCCATAATTAAAAAAGTAAATACTTGTTTAAAATAAAAATAAAAATGTTTTTGGTCTTCGTTCATTTCGTCAGTAAATAAATGCCACTTTGTTCAAATAAGCGGGCATGAGAAGATAATTTTTTTTAGGGTTACTTAGGGTTTCTTATGGTTTTTTTATGATTTTTTAGGATTTTTTATGATTTTTTAGGTTTTTTTAGAGTTTTTACCGCCACCTCAGGTTCAAATGCTGTGTTGGTACGGTCACCAGTCTTGAGCAAGTTCAAAATTTCAAATTCCTTCCTCAGTGACGTGTCAATGCGTTCGATTCCGTACATTTCACATCCCGTACATTATAAACCCGTTTGTTACGGTCACGTCACTCTTAGAATTGTGATCTGGCAAAGCGAATGCCTTTGTAAGCCACCTCGATAAAAGGGACATCCGTACATCAGGCTGCTTAGGAAATCGCGACCTTTGGAGGGAATCTGGGAAGACTTTCCAGATCCCGTCATTTCTGCTCAGCCTGTGAGTTGGAGCAAGCGGTAAAGAACAATAGTCAAAAAGGAGGTTTAAACGATCGAACTCAGATTCTGTCAAAACATCTTAAATTCTCTCGTGCGGGCTAGTTAGTGATTACCAACTCAAATATAATATTCCATCTAGTACGGCATGATATCGTACGGATGAGGATTCGTTAGTCTCGGAACAGTATGTGGTAAGGTCTGAACCCTATGGTTTGATTTTCGACTTCTATTATTATTTTTTGGATTTATCTTAAGACGAGACAGCTTAATAATAGCTTATCACTTGAGAAACATATGTGAAATATCCACACTATTTCAAGAAATTTACCCTAGCGCGAGAAAATCAGAAAAAAAAAAATCTAAATTGCAACGAGCGGTTTTAGCTCTGCTCTGGTTCATCACGTCACTACAGATAACTTAGCGACAAATTAATGACGCACCATGCTGTCATGCTACGTCAAAGCAAGTCGATTCGCGTCAGGCTATAGGTCCACCTTTTGTGGCCGCGTTTGACACGTGTAATTTACCAGAAGTCTGAATCTTGGAATTGGCTCCACCGACATTGAAATCAAGGATTTCCCAATCCAGCGCGGCAAATTAAAGAGGTAAATATAAACCATAGTTCAAAAGTAGGTGACCGTACGCCCATACAATATGCCTATTGTATGCAAAACATACAATATGGCCTTAAGACCCATATTGTATTGGCCGCAAAATGAAATAAAATAGGTACAGGGTTGAGTTGCACATGGATCGATAGATAATTAAACGTCATGTCTAAATTTAAAAAAAAAATCGGACAAAAAAATATTTTTCTGTGAGTTTTGAGCGACTTTTTATTTAAACCTCGTCGGATTTGAACGACTGACGGTCGTTGATGAAAGTAACGATCTAAGAAGATCGAATGAAAAGCCCGGAACACAACTTACGATAGGACTATCGTCAGATTCGGACGATCGGACGGTCGCTGATGAAAGTAGCGATCTAAGAAGATCACATGGAAAGCCCGGAACACAACTTACGCTAAAGGCGGCCTACAAAAGGCCTACCAAAAAACGCCTACTTTTGAACTATGATATAAACTGATAAAACAAAAGAGTCCTAGGCACGTGAAACTAAAAATGAAATGAATTCTGGCCGCGGATTTTATTTCCTTTTTAGTTTCTTCTTTGGGTCTAAGCCATGCAAGATTACAAAATCTTTTGTACTCCCGCCCTTAGAAGATCACCGCGCGGCAGAACCACAAGTTGAGTAACGACAATCTACAAACCCGCGAATTATCTGTCGTTTAGGGCAAACGATCTTTTGTCAAGACATGGATTTTTGTATTTTCTGCCGCTTACGGCTAAACGAAACGACGACTGAAAGATTCTCTTTCGTATGGTCCTATAGTGCGGGCGGGCGCACATGTGCCAAAAATATCAAAAAATGCTTCGCTGTACATGTGTCCAAAGCAGCGAACATGTGCACCTGTACACGAGGGCTAATATTTATGTGACATGTGACGCACCTAAAAACAGTCTCAGCTTGACTTGAGCGTGCACACTCGCATGTGCGAATAATTTGTATTTGATTTTACATTTTCGCCGTACAAATGGAGCTGTCGACCAAGCGCGTGACTCGGAAACACGTGTGAAAGTTAGTGTGAAGTTCCATCGTGGCTAAAAGCTTATGCTCTTTGTCGATTTGGGACAAAGCGATGTCAACTTGTCATGTCCTGGTTAAAAATTAATTCTACATTAAAACACATAAAAATAAAAGTTTCCTTTTACTTAGGGCACTTTCCCATGTAACCGAAACTTAATCTTGCTTTAGGTTTTTTAGGGATTTTTAGGGTTTACTTTGTTTTTTAGCGAAGATTTTCCGTACTGCTTTCAAAGCGTTCCGCTGTAACGAAATGAAATAGTTACTTTAAATTGTGACAAACGTAGACGTGGGTGTAATTTGTGACGGTTGTAGACGACTACATTACTTGCTACAATTGATGAAGTTCAGGAGTGTACTACGATACACCGCGCATCGTTATTAGTGTTATTAACTCTAATTTGGGTCTTAAAATCTTGATTTTTTTCCGAATTAGTATACATGATTTTGAAATTAAATTAGTAACGCTATTTAAGGACGTGGACCATAATCTGCCACGTTTCTGGCACTAAATTAGAATCAATAACACTATTTTTTGTTTTACGCTATTTAAACTTTGACACTAATAACGATGCGCGGTGTAGTTTCTTGCGACGTTGAAGATGTTTTGGGTTTGTGACATTTTGACGCCGCTCATTTATGAGAGCATCGACGTCACTAATTCCAAAACTTTTCGCCATGGTTTCCCGATTTTGTTTTGTCGTCCTTTCTCACTCTACTTGCCATCAAACTACGACCAAAGATATTAAAAAGTAATATTTTTCAGAGATCTTTCATTTGTTACCATTGACAAAAAATTTAGCCGTACGAGAATTTTTTTTTTACCAAAGTAGAGTGAACGTCAATTCATATTTTGGATGTACAGCGTGTTTGTCGTCATGTGAGCGCATTTTGGCGTTTTCCCCTTTTCGACCCCCGGGCAAGAGAATCCAACCCGAAAAAAAACTTCATCCAAAATCACCTCGAGGGGGTGATTTTAGTTCAAGTACTGCCCAACCAGTGAATGAAAAACGACCCACGCACGCGCCACAAGAGTGGTAAATTTTAGGACGAGGGAGAGTCCTCGCCTTTTTTCTCCGTGCCTGTCACGCGCATGTACGGAAAAAAACTTGCAGGGGTCTCAAACCTCCACTTTCATTCATGGGGTCCTTTGCAAAATTTTGTGCCGTCGTCGCCTCTCCCCTCTCCCCTCTCCCTCTCACACCATCGCTTTTATCTCACACTTTTAAGAATGAGACACGACAATATTGGTATAAAATGAAAGATATTTTAAAAATATTATTTTTGAAAAAATTTAGGTTTTTTTTTAATGGCAATTCGAGAGAGAAAAATTGAAAAAACGAAATCGATTAACCATGGCGGAAAGCTATTGAATTAGCGACGTAGACGTTGTCATGAGCGAGCATGAAGTCATAATCTCACCAAACCCTAAACATCTAGAACCTCACAAAAATCTAGACGTCTACCACTGTCGCTGTTTCTGTTGGCGTCACCAATCGTCGGAAGTTTCAAAGTCGTATTTAATCGTCACAAGTTTTACCCACGTCTACAGCCGTCACATTTCAAAGTTCCGATTTCATTTTCGCACATAGGGACGCTCTTCAAAGTAGTACGGAGAATTCTTACTACGGTCCAAAATACTTTGTCAAAGTACAGATTACATGGGGACGTACCCTTAGTCGTGCTATTTGTTTTTTAGCGAAGATTTTCTATACTATTTCAGATCATTCCGTTATAACGCAAGTGGATCCTTACTTCAAATTGTGACGGATGTAGACGGGGGTGTAATTTGTGACGGTTGTAGACGACTACAAAACTTGCAACAGCTGATGACGTTTACAAAATAGCGACGGTTGTAGGCATGTACACTGTACAGTAAACCGCAAATCGTTATTAGCGTATAGTAGTGTTGGGTATCAGGTAAATTCATATCAAGGTAATTTTGATATTCGATATATTGAATATCGATCGAGCAGAATCCTCGATATATCGTACCAGGACCAACATAAATTATCGCGATATATAATATATTTTAAATTTAAGGGTTAATATTTTTATGTAAGGCCTCTACTCCATTAGAGGAAAAGTGGGGCTGTTTACTGGAAGCCGTACGATTTCGTACAAATTCGTACCAGTTTTTTTTTTTTATCAAATGAAACATGTTAACAAGATGATTCCAATAATATAGGCGTAAGATTCGACCGTTGGATGTAAGCAATCGCGCACATCGTCCAGTGTGAGGAAACTCTCCTCGCGAGGAGAGTTTCTTCACACTGAACGATGTGCGCGATTGCCGCGATTGCTTCGCGAATCTAAAATAGTGAGGCATCCAACGGTCGATTATTACGCCTATAATATTCGAGCCATCCTGAAAACATGCTTCTAGTCATGTTTCGTCTGACGAAAAAACAAAAATGGTACGAATTTGTACGAAATAGTACGACTTCCAGTAAACAATCCCACTTTTCTTCTAATGGAAGTTCACCCTAATATGCTATTTTAGCGAAAAAGACAAATTGATTGATACGCCACATACGACGTGATTTTCGTTCCGTGACATAAAGGTAGACGCCGCAAAATTTAACTGACAAAAAAGTACTAATTATGCAATTCATAGGTATGGTTATATCATGGGGTCTATGTAATAGTACGGACAACAAAATTTATGTATTACAGAGGCCTCGGTTACATCGCGTATCGTCTGTAAATAAGTTTTTACATACGTGTTCTGACTTGAGTGGCTCCACATAAGTTGACGATCAAATCTCTAAAATCGTCAAAGATTTGGAGATTGGCCCCCGTACTTGCGTTTTACGTATGTGTACTTTGCAAGTGTACCGCATCAATGTACCTCAGAGATCTCCTTCACTCTCTCCTTCACTCTGCTAATTTTCAGGAAAAACCCGTATTTCTTTTCGGCAAAGATTTTACGGTCACCTTGTCCGAAGGCACGTGACTTTGGAGAACTGTGAAAATTTTCATTTTTTTTTTAAATAGCCTCGATATATCGGCGTTACGATATATTGGAGATATATCGGCGAGACATCGCAATATTTCTGTAATAGATATGTCGAAGCGATATATCGATTATCGGGTACCTGGAATTCGATATATATATTGAATATCGGCAAATGGTCCTCGATACCCAACACTACACCGCGAATCGTAATTAGAGTAAATTACTCTAAATCGGTCGCTCGAAATTTCGACTCTATCACATCAAATATAGTAAATGATTCTAATTTTTTCATTATACTATTTAAGGTAAGGTTTAATTAGCGTTTTTAATTCTAATATATGTTTGTTTTAAATAGTGTGGAGTACGGATGACATCCGTCCGTGCAAAATTGTACTTTTATAAATAAAAAAGTACAAATAATGATTTAATACAGGCCATTATCATGTAACTGCGTTTTAACAATCCACGCAGTGCAAACATCATAGTGACGATAAACTGTACGTTTTGTCAGATTTTGTACGAATACCTTATTTACAGTAGAGGATATTAACTTGCCAAATTAGAGTACACCGCATAAATTAGAGTAAATTCCTTTCTGAAACAGTTTTATCACATAAATTAGAGTAAGTTACTCTAATTATTTTTTTCTCTTTTTTTACTCTAATTTTTTCATTACTATAATTACGATGCGCGGTGTAGCGTATAAGTTTCTTTAGGGTACAGGAATAATTACAGTGATTTACGCTAATTAGGAATTTGAAAATTTTCAAAATAAACATACATTCTAATTGTTTACTAATGCTAATTTGGGTCTTTCAAAAAAATAAATTTCGGTCGCAAACATGCTTACACTAATATAGGTACTTGTACAAAATCTGACAAATCGTACACAAATCGTATGTCCACACAGTCGAAACGTGGTTGTTGGACGAATATGTGCGAACGTGATTTTTGACAACACGATTCCATCCCCTTTTTAGAGAGCATATTCTCATGCGTCCGCGGTAACTAAAACTCATTAATTATACCTTTTCACTTAAAAAGGCACAATTTTGTACGGTCTGACACTTACCATACACCACACTATTTAAATGACAACTTACTTTCGTTTTTATGTTAATTGGACAAAAACCCCAAATGGCGTAAAGGAAAAAACATAATAATTTATGCTATTTAAGAATTTGGAAAAAGAAAGCGGGACCGAATTAGCGTTCAATACGCTAATAGCGATTGGCGGTGTAGTTTCGTGCGACACTATAGATGTTTAGGGTTTGTGACATTTTGGCGTCACGCTCACTATGATAGCGTCGGCATCACTAATTTCGAAACTTTCCGCCATAGTTTCCCGATTTTGTTATTTCTTCCTTTCTCACTCTATTTGCCATCAAAATACGCCCAAGTACAGTTGAAAGTAATCGTTTTTAGAGATCTTTCATTTGATATCGCTATTGCTTTTTTTCATTGCAAGGATTGTGAGATAGACGCGGTAGTGGGAGACGGAGAGAGAAAGAGGCGCCTTCATAGACTTCGCTTTTGTGGAATGGCAACCGTTGCTCGAGACCCCTCCACGGCCCCTGCACGGAAAAAAGTCCGTACACAGTCTGTACAGGCTGAAAATGGAGAGTGGTTTTTTTTAGGTTATTCCAGGTAATGCAAAAAAAAATCAAAAACCTGCGACGCATAAGACGGTATCTGCCTATTCGCTCACACTGCGGAACTTTAGTTAAAATCACCTCGCGAGGTGATTTAAGTCAAGTTTGAAGATGAGCTGGAGGGACGCGAAAGTGGGTCGAAACGCGCTAGACAACAAACTGCAGTACATTTAAAGTTTCAAAGTGACGCAAATTGTACCGTGGTAATATCATTTTTTTGGGACGGCTGGGGATTTTCTCGTTGAGGGCTAAGTTATGGAGGGAAACGACAGAAAAAAAGCTATAACTTTATCACATGGGCAAGTGCCCCTAAAGCCTATTTTTGTCGCACATCGCGCGAGGGTCGTTAGCCGGCGAACAGCCGCAAAAGTCACATTTCATAATCGCAAAATGAAATTGTCCACCGTATTTTTTGTCGCAGGCACACATCGTATTTTAAATCATTAGTAATTTATAAGTGATCATCGATTTCTTCTATTGTTTAGGAAAAAGCATTGGAATCGGCAGTTTTACAATCCGAAGGAAAAAAATCATTTAGTCAAAACTTAGGATTTCAGTGACAATGCTTATTTTGCCGTTTCAATGGTAGAGTTTCATTTTTGGTTTTCAGTTATAGTGTTTCGGTTTCGTTTCAGTTTTAGGTTTTGTTCTACACTACAATTTTAAGATTTAATTTTTAGAATTTAGGTAGAGAATTTCAAATTTAGGAATTTTTGTTTTAGGGTTTAGGTTTGCAGTTTTGTTGTATGTATATGTAAGTAGAATTAAGTTGTGTTCGTTTCTATGTAAGTTTGTGGATGTGGGTATTTTGTAGTGTTGTGTATCCGGCAATTTCTTATTGTGATAAATTCTATATTCAATTTATCGAATACCAAACAGTCAAAGGGCTCGATATATCGCTTCAGGACCAACAAAAATTATTGCGATGTATTTGGTGGGAGGTGGTGTACGTACAGTTGTAGTACATAAATAATGAAAAAAAAATGCAGGATAAATTAAAAGAGCACGATGGTAAACCATCTGAGTCTGAGGGTACAAAAGGGGTGGCATGACCAACACTGAAAAACAACAATAAAAAACAAAAAGAGCGACGAGAACACAAAAAAATAGACGCAACAACAAGGAAAATAATGTACGGAATATAGTACAAAAGGTACACCCCCCCACCCCTCCTCCCCCTCTCCCTCGAGGAGGGAAGGGCGGGCGGGCTTTTGAAAAAAAATTGGCAACCCAGACTATGGAGGTATCGCGATAGTTATTGACCCAATAAATTATCGCCATATTAGCCTTCTCGATATAACGGGACGATACATTGATTATCGGAAGGCAAAAAAAGGGTACATATCGAATATTGGCCAAAGGCTCTCAATTCACAACACTTGTATGTTGTGTCTCTGTGTGCTTCATGCGGGTGTGTGCTTCATGTGGGTGTTTGTGGGTGCAGATGTACGGATGTGGGCGTGTGTGCGAGTGTACGAACCGGCCATTGCTTCATTTTTCATCGTGGAATGAAATAATTGTTTTGACTAAATGATTTTTTTCCTTCGGGTTGTAAAACTGCCAAATCAAGTGCTTTGTCCTGAATCATAGAAGAAATCGATGACCACTTATAAATTACTTGTGGTTTAAAATACGATGTTTGCCTGCGCCTAAAAATATGGTGGACGATTTCATTTTGCGATTATGAAGTGTGACTTTTGCGGCTGTTTGTCGGCTAATGACGCTCGCGCGATTTGCGACAAAAATAGGCTTTAGGGCACTTTCCCATGTGAAAAAGTTAGGGTTGTTTTTTGTTGTTTTCCTCCAAAACTTACCCCTCGACAAGAAAATCTGCAGCCGTATCAAAAAATTGAAATTACCACTGTACAATTTGAGTCACTTTGAAACTTTAAATGTACTGCAGTTGTCTAGCGCGTTTCGATCCACTTTTGCGTCCCTCCAACTCATCTTCAAACTTCTAGTCAAATCACCTCACAAGGTGATTTTTACTAAAGTTCCATGATGTAAGCGAATAGGCAGATGTTGTCTGTTTTTTTTATATTTTTTGAATTACCCGGAGTACCCAAAAAAAAAAACCACTCTACATTTCCAGCATGTACAGACTTTTTTCTGTGTAGGGGCCGTGGAGGGGTCTCGAGCAACGGATGCCATTCCACAAAAGCAAAGTCCATAAAGGTGCCTCTTTCTCTCTCCCTCTCCCACTACCGCGTCTATCTCACAATCCTTGCAATGAATAAAAGCAATAATAATATCAAATGAAAGATCTCTAAAAATGATTACTTTCAACTGTATTTGGGCGTATTTTGATGGCAAATAGAGTGAGAACGGACGAAAAAACAAAATCGGGAAACCATGGCGGAGAGATTTGGAATTAGTGACGTCGACGCTATCATAGTGAGCGTGACGTCAAAATGTCTTAAACCCTAAACATCTACAATGCTGCACGAAACTACTGTACACGCCTACAACCGTCGCTAATTTGTAAACGTCATCAATTGTAGCAAGTTTTGTAGTCGTCTACAACCGTCACAAATTACACCCGTGTCTAAATCCGTCACAATTTAAAGTAATGATTCAATTGCGTTGCAGCGGAACGCTCTGGACGGAAAATCTTCGCTAACAAACAAAGTAACAAGACTAAGTTTCATGTACGTAAAAAAAATCGTTGGGGTCTTGGACCTCCACTTTCATTCACGAATCCTTTGCAAAAGTTTAAGACGTCCTCGTCTCTCCTGCTCTTCTTTCTCTCTCTTCTTTCTCTCTTCTCTAGATGAAATGCAAAAATAATAGTATCAAATGAAAGAGAGATATATATATATATATATATATCTCTATATATGTTAAATATTTTTGGTCTTAGTTTGATGGCATATCGAATGATTCTCTTCCTCCCCATGCCCTATTGGATGTGCCAATTTTCTCCACCCTTGTTACAAAATCTGTTGAGCGTGTCCAGGAATCGATTTCTGATCGGGTTGTCGCAACCATTTAATCCGACCTACTCAAGGTGCTTCCCTCTGATTCTTCGCGTGCCCGTCTTCTCTCTTGTGGTGGACTTGGTTCTGGGTCTTGGCTTTTGGCTACACCGATTTTGTCCACTCTTCGATTCTCACCGGCTTAGTTCACCACCGCCCTCCGGTTTTGCCTTGGCCTCCCCCATCCTCCTTTACTTGGCTCTCTTGTTTGTGCATGTGGTCGCGTCCTGGGGCCCGATGGTGTCCACTTGCTTCGTTGCTCCCATGGTGGAGATTTGATCCAGACGCACGACACTATTCGCGATGCCGTTGCGACTATCGCTTCAGAGGGGGACTTTTCTGTGCGTCGGGAGGTTTCTCATATTATTCCCAAGCGTCGGATCGATGTTGTTTTGCTTGATGGTGCCCGTCGCATCTTTGGTGATATTGTTTTGGCGAACCCTACTTCAGCTACAGTTGTTGGTCAAGCGGCTCGACATGTTGGGGTGGCGGCTCGTGATGCCGCTAAGGTGAAGGAGCGTGATTATGCCCACCGAGACCCTATGGATGACTTTATTCCAATGGCGGTCGAGATCTTCGGTTGTTTGGGTGTTGCAATGGACGAGTTTCTCCGTAATTGTGTCGACGTGCTTTCGAGCGCCGAGGACCTGGGAGCCCTCCTCCTTCAGTCCTTACTTTTTTTATCGTCAACGCTTATCTGTGGCCTTACAACGAGTGCAAGCTTCTATTCTCCTCCGATTGGCTGTTACGGCTATGGATCGTCGCCGGGTTCCGGAACTCCCTCAACGTGCTCCCCCGGGATGGGGGGACTTACGGGGTTGCTTTTCGTGGTTATTTAATTGGGTTGGGGTTGGGGTTGGGGTTGTAGTTTTGGTTTTGTCAGTTGCCGTGCTTTTCATTTTGCGTTTGGGTGCCTTTATTTTCCTTGTTGTTTTGTTTTTTTGCTTTTGTTGTGCTGTTATTTTATTCCCCTGTTGGTAGTTTTTTCAATTTCGGCCATGCCACCCCTTTTGTACCCTCGGACTCAGATGGTTTACCATCGTGCTTTTTAATTTATCCTGCTTCCTAGCGATAAAAGATAAGAAAAGGAATTGGGAAGCCATGGCGGAAAGTTTACATACTGATGATGTCACAAGGTAGCATGACTTCGCTATGTCACAAAACCATAAACATCTACAATGTCACAAAAACCTCGACGTCGACAACCGTCGCCGTTTTTGTAGACGTCAACAATTGTAGGAAGTTTCGTAGTCGTCTACATTTCGTTTTGTACTCTGTCGCACATTTTGTAAACGTCTACATTTGTAACATATTTCAAGTACCGAAGGTCCAAGTAACGATTGACAAAGGAACACTTTGTAAAGTACACCGTAAAATCTGCGCTAAAGTAACATTCTAAAGTTTCGGTTACATGGGCACACACCCTTAGACATGTCCGGAAATTGCGGTAGACGATTTCTAAATTTAATGTCCGCAAATTCCGCGCGTGTCAAGATTTGACGTCCAATTTGAAGTTGGACGATTTTTGATTGCCGACGGCCGTCAAATTCGCGGAAAAAATCTGACACGTGTAGATTTCGCGAGGAAAATTTGTGACGTCGACTCTATCATAAATGAGTGTGACTTCAAAATATCACAATCCCCAAACATCTACAATGTCGCAAGAAACTATAGCATAGTACACGCCTACAACTTTCGCTATTTCGTAAACGTCATCAATTGTCGCAAGTAATGTAGTTGTCTACAACCGTCACAAATTACACCCACGTCTACATCCGTCACAATTTAAAGTAACGATTTCATTTCGTTACAGCGAAACGCTTTGAAAGCAGTACGGAAAATCTTTGCTAAAAAACAAAGTAAACGCTAAAAACCCTAAAGCAAGACTAAGTTTCGGTTACATGGAAAAGTGCCCTAAGAAAAAGGGATTATTTATTTTGTATGTTTTAATGTAAAATGTTAAATTAGGACATGACAACGCTTTGTCACAAAACGACAAAGAGCATAAGCTTTTAGCCACGATGGAACTTCACACTACCTTTTACACGTGTGACCAGTTAAGAATCGACAAAGTGCTCACATGATGCTCACAACAAAAATAAATCTCACAGCGAAAGCTTATAGAAAACTCACACGTTAAAATACACACAGCTCATAACATAGCATATCGGCCATATATCAATATATTAGGCCGAAGCTTTCTAATACAAGCTCTTTCCCTCACAGTTCTTTTCTCACGAACATTTATCTTACTTCTTACACTTCCTCCTTCCTTAGTTATTCTTCTCTCTCTACATTCTGATGTGTCTCTCCTTCAGACACATGATGCATGATGCATCTCCTACAGACTGCATTCTAAACTGATTGAAACACTTACTAATATATCTTCCTAACACCGACAACTAACGACCACTAACACCAGTAACACGAGACAACTGAAGACAAATACAAGGGCGCCGAAGTCCACAGGCTGACGTGCGCCAAACAAAACAACTTTCGCCGAAACAAAATGGCGCGCACTAAAACGAACATATATAAAGAAAGCGCACAATACAAAACAGACGAAACCCAAACTGAACCATCAAACATAAATAATCTATGTATCGGCTGGTACTGTACGGAGCCGTTGTACATTGAACGAACCAAAGGTACTCCGACGCAAATAGCGAAACCATACTCAAAATCGAATCGCACCACGCGAGCTAAAAACATCAACAAATCGGCAGACGGCCGATTCTCCACATAGTACCAAAACGTGATTTCGGCTCATCCGCCGATTCTCCCAATAATCCTAACTTGGCCGAGTCACGCGCTTGGTCGACAGCTCCAAAAAAAAAAAAAAAAAAATTGTACGGCGAAAATGAAAAATCAATTACAAATTATTCGCACGTGTGCGCTTGTGCACGCTCTAAGTCAAGCTGAGACTGTTTTCAGGTGCGTCACATGTCACATACATATTAGCCCTCGTGCGCACGTGCACATTTTCGCTTCTTTGGACACATGTACAGCGAAGCATTTTTTGTTTTTTTGGCACGTGTGAGGCCGCCCTCACTATATTATGACCATGCGAAAGAGAATCTCTCTCAGTTGTCGTTTCGATTAGCCTTTAAGCGGCAGAAAATACAAAAATCCATGTCTTGACAAAAGATCGTTTGTGCTAAACGACAAATAAGTCGCGGGTTTAAAGATTGTCGTTACTCAACTTGTGGTTCTGCCGCGCGGTGGGTGATCTTCGAAGTGCGGAAAAGTACAAAATATATTAAAATCTGTAAGGCTTGACCCTTATAAGAAACAAAAAAGGAAATAAAATCCGCGGCCAGAATTTCCTTTCGTTTTTTGTTTCACGTGCCTAGACTCTTTTTATTGGTCCGTTTTAAATTACTATGCCTCCTCATTTGCCGCGCTGGATAAAGAAATCTAATTTAAATGTCGGTGGAGCCCACTCCGAGATTCTGACTTCTGGTAGCTTTACACGTGTGGCGACAAAAAATGGATCTGGGCTGATGCGAATTGACTTGCTTTGACGTAGCGTGACAACATGGTGCGTCATTAATTTGTCGCGACTTTATCTGTCGTGACGTGATGAACCAGATCAGAGCGAGAACCAGTCGGTGCAATTTGATTTTTTTTTTTATTTTTTTTTTGTAATTTTCTCACGCTAGGGTTTAAATTCATGAAATAGTGTGGATTTGTTTCATATATGTTTCTCAAGTGATGAGCTGTGCTATTAAAGCTGTCTCGTCTTTTAAGTTAAATCCAAAGAAAAAAATAGAAGTCGAAAATCAAACCCTAGGGTTCAGATCTTACCACATACTGTACTGTTCCGATATGAACGAATCCCCATCCGTACGATAACCTATCGTTCTAGAAGGAATATTATATTTGAGTTGGCAATCACTAATCAGCCCGCACGTGAGAATTTAAGATGTTTTGACAGAATCTAGAGTTCGATCGTTTAAACCTCCTTTTTGACTTTTGGCGCCAACTCACAGGCTGAGCAGAAATGACGGGATCTGGAAATCTTCCCAGATTCCTTCCAAAGGTCGCGATTTTTTAAAGGTACAGCCTGATGTACGGATGTACCTTTTATCGAGGCGGCTTACGACTGCACAGAGATACAAACTTAACAAAGGCATTCGCATTCCGAGATCGCGATTCTAAGAGTGACGTGACCGTGACAAACGGGTTAATAATGTACGGAATGTGAAATGTACGGAATCGAACGCATTGACACGTCACGGAGGAAGGAATTTGAACTTTCCTCAAGACTGGTGACCGTACCAACACAGTATTTGAACCGGAGGTGGCGGTAAAAACCCTGAAAAAACCCTAAAAAATCATATAAACCCTAACAACCCTAAAAAAAAAAAACCCTAACAATCCTAAAAAATAATAAAAACCGTAACAACCCTAAAAAATAATAAAAAACCCTAACAACCCTAAATATCATAAAAAACCCTAACAACCCTTAAAAATCATAAAAACAGTAACAACCCTAAAAAATCATAAAAAACCCTAACAACAACCATAGATGTTTCATTCGTACTATGCGCACGGAAAAGTATTTTGAAAAAGAATGCATATGCGCATTATTCAAAATTTCACATTTTTTAAAATGCGTTGACCGACTTTGACTTAATTATAAAATAAAAATACGAAAAATTTCATCAAAAGTACTTCTACAACTTAGGGTATGTGCCCATGTATTAATGTACCGGGTTTTTTGTTAGCACGAAGGAGAGTGCTCCCCAATTTTTCCATTGCCCATCACGCGCATGTACGTAAAAAAATTGCAGTTAATGAAATTTAACTCAAAAAAAGTTTACATCAACATTTGGTACTGTTTAACTAGCGTTAATTATTTTAATGTCGAATATTTATAGATAGTGTAATGTAAAAATGTGTCAGTCCGTACTAAAACTGCTCATTATTTTGTACAGACGTACAAAATGTGTCAGAGAATGGCGTTGAAAGGAAAAACTGAGTGCGTCGCAAGGAAAAGCGTACTTAGATTTGATTCCAAGTCAAAAAGACGAGGGAAAATGTGTCAGTGCGTACTATACCATTATTCTGTACAGACGTTCAAAATTAGTGTCAGACTGTCAGATAATGGCGTCGACAGGGGAAATTGCGTCGCACGGAAAAGAGTACTCAAATAGTCAAATTTGATTACAAGTCATAAAAGACGAGAGAGAATCGCGAGAGCGTGTTCTCACATATTCAGGCATCGAATATGTGAACACGACTTTCGCGGCTACCCTAAAAGCATGGGAAACTGTATCGATTACGTAACTTTAACAACGATTCACGGTGTACTTTCAACCTTTTAAAAAAAAAAATCGTACTCGTACATTAATCCGTACACAAAAAGTATACGAAATTTACGAAAAGTTAAAAAAACCCTAAAAATAATGTATAATCGTAAAAATTTCAGAATTTTAACGATTGAAACCTCTATGCTAACAACCCTAAAAAATCATAAAAAACCCTAAGAAACCCTAAAAATAATTATCTTCTCGTGCCCGCTTATTTGAACAAAGTGGCATATTTATTTACTGACGAAATGAACGAAGACCAAAAACAATTTTTTTTATTTGAACAAGTAATTTACTTATTTAAATATGAAGTACAGTTAAAAGTACAATACAGTACAGGAATGTTACCTTAACTACAATTAAAGTACATAAAGTACCTATATAATATACGAGTAAAACAGATATATACAACTAATAATGCGTAAATGAGAAAATTTGAAAATAAGGAAAAAAGTACGCTTCAGGTACATAGAAAGTACGGTACTTTTGAAATTAAAAGTACGATGAAATGTAACCGAAATAATTATATTTTTTTTTAGCCTCATTTAGGGTTTTTAAGGGGTTTTTAGGGTTTTTAAGGGTTTTTAGAGGTTTATGGGGGGTTTATGGGGGGTTTTCCAGGGTTTTGACGCTACAAATTTGCAAATAAATATGAACCACATGTGTTGATTTTTTTGAGAAATCGAGCTTGTCCAAAGGACACAAATGCGACTGATCTTTAAAATATCTGCGGATCTTTATTCTGTACAGTTGACGCCTAATGATTGTATAGCTGACGTCACGCCACTGCCGCAGAAGGAACAATCCTTTTCCGGAAAAATAAAATTCGGAATCTTTGCCAAATCTCGAAATTCAGTTGAGATACCACAAAAAAACAAAAAGTCGGCGACGTCAAAATCCGGGCAGGAATGCCGACAAAATACATCTTCGGGCAGACGGAAAAAAAAACAGATCTGAACAATTTTATTTTATCTTTACAATATATCTGCACAAGTATACAATATATATTTTTCATGATTCTCACCGTACGGTTTACTTCATGTCGACAGCTGGAAAAAGATAATATCGAGGTAAGCTAATTGTACTGTACGAAAAGACGGAACTTAAGCCGACATGGAACCTTTTTTTGCCTTTGCTTATGAGAATATCGGGATCTTTCCGTACGGCCATTTTTTTAAAATCGTATCGGCAGGATTTCGATGGGGCGTGTCGTACATTTCGTATACATGTACCAAAAAATGTGTCGTATCTGACTCAGGATCATTGAGATTCTCCACTCACTAGTAATAGTGATTAGTTTGCCCGTACGATAATTTGTCGGTCGCCGTTTCATTTGGCCTTAACGGCTGAAAAAACAAATTTTCATATCTTGACAAAATATCGTTTGCGCTAAACGACATCTTTAATTTGTCGCCGAAGATTGTCCGTTACGAAACTTGTGGTTATGTGCCGCCGCGATTAACGGAAGGCGGTGGGGGTCGAGATTTCGCAATCTGAACCGGATCCAAAAAGACAAAAAACGAATACAATCCGCGTTCCAGCATATTTATTATCATATTTGTTTTCACGTGACCAGAATCTTATATAAATCTTTTGTTTGGTCAAATAAAAAATCGGTACTATTTTTTTCTTTCCGCGCTGTGATTGGTTGAACCGATTCCAAGTGTTTTTTTTTTTAGGGTTTCACTCCAAATTTATATTTCCGGCATCACACGTGTGAATAATGGCCAGAAAAGACTGGCCTAACCTGACACTAAGCGACAAGATTCGACAGGTCGGGCAGGTAATTTTTTTTATTTTTTTTTGTCAACGTTCGATGAAATCTTTTCAACGGATAAAATCATAAAACGACAAAAGAAATGGGAAGTAGAAACGATCGATCTTTCTTCTTCAGTATATAAAAATTTCCAGGTTGACCGTAACGCAAAAAAACATTTTAGAGTGACGCGTGGGAAGATGAACCGCTACGGGACAAGAATCTGACATAGATTCACGGGCAGATCCATCTTCATCTAATAATTTTTTTTTGTAAATCGTGCGAAGCATTGGTAATATCGAATACGATTTGAACTATTTGCGTATTGTATACCGGTTGATAAAAAGTGCAAAATAGTGCGGCTCTATTACATGCACTAAAAGTCTAAACTGCTTAGAAAAGTTTTAGTTCGAACAATCGGCATAAAATACGCGCACTAAAACTGCGGAAGTCAAACATTTGGCCTGAAAAGCAAATCAATAGGTTCGAAATTGAAACGTAGATGCTGCCGATTGTGACCTACTTGTTAGGGATAGAATCGGGTAATAAAAACAAAAAAAGACCATAGCCGTACAGCCATCACGATCGTACGGACACATTATCAGAATGGCAAGTACAGTACACCGTCAATCGCTATTAGAGTATATAACGCCAATTCGGTGCCCTTTTTTCAAAAAAAAAAACCCGAAATACAATCCATAATTTTATTTTTTCCATTATTCTAATTAGGTTTTTTTTTCAATTAGCGTTAATAAGGAAAGTACACTGCGATGGAAATAGTGTGGCGTACGGACAGGGAATATTCGTACAAAATGGTACTTTTTGAATTAGGAAAGCATAAAAAGACACTTAACATTATTGCGCACACATGTGAATGTGCACTGGAAGAAAGAGACGCAAACTCGTCGACAAAAATCACGTTCTCATATGTTCGTCCGTCGACCGTGTGAACAGCGCGACGGCGTACGAATTGTCAGATTTTGTACGGCTACACATATTAGTGTAGACATCGAAAGGGCGGGCATTTATTATTCAGGACAACCCAAATTACAGTTAGGGATTAATTAGTATATATATTTTTTTTCAAAAAATAATAATTCCCGATTAGTGTTAATAACACTAATTTTTTTTTTACGCTATTTATTCCTTTACTCTAATAGCGATTGACGGTGTACTGTACTGTGCTGTAGCGTGCGACACTTCAGTAAGTACTTGTAAACCTGTCTCAATGACGTCATTAAAATGTCAGCCACGTCTCACATTAAATTAACGGAGCTATTTCCACTTTCCAGGGTTTAAGAACCGGGGGATGTCAGCATTTCTGACGCGAATGCTGAGGTACGTCTAAATATGACACGCGTGAAGTACGTCGAAATCTGACACGTGTCGAGGTGTTTTTATTGGTGTGCCCAAATAGCCTAGTTGTTCAATACGCTCGTTTTTTTCCTTTTTCCAGTTTCTACGTATTGTACGTGACTTTCCAAAAAATCACAAAAAAACCTCTACTGTAAACTGAAACTGAATATTTACGGAAACCTATAGACAAATTACGGTAACTGTACGAATATTTATGTAAACTGTACGGAAATTGACGAAAAGATTCGATGCATGTATCGGTACTTTCTGTTCAGTAAACTGATCAGAATGTACACAGAAATGTACGGAGATTTATCGTCACGTCTACGGACATTTCCAAAAGGAGACGTTGCGGCGTCACACTATTTGAGCGCCGTAAGTTCAAAATATGTGGGGACGCCTTCTTCAAATTTTCGAAAAGAAGCCGCCATAAATACTTATTAACATGTTACGTCGTGCAATGTTGAATGATGAAAAATGGAATTTGAATATGGCCGGCCTGTAGTTTGTTTTTCGAGAAATTGCATGTTCACGGAGAGGCAGAGAGACAATGCCATGGCTGCCTGTCTGTGACAGACAATTAATACGACAACAAAGAGCATTTCGCAGGAATTAAACTTGCGCCTGGAAATCTCAGATGATACTCACAATTTGTCCTTAACCAGTTAATGAGACTTTCCTATGCTTACGTGAGATGTGATAATATTTTGAATGCATATTTATTTTTACCACTCATTTAACGGCAAGCGTAGAAACTCCAGTACATGTTCAATTCAATTTTTTTAACATGTAAGAATTTGTACGGAAAAAAATCTTTAACGTTTTTTACGATTTTTTCAAATCGACCTCTCCAGTTCCTACGTATTGTACGCGCATTCGAATCGTGCGTAGAATACGTTTTGAACAACTATGCCAAATAGTAAACATAATATACACACACACATCTTTTGTTATGTATTTTATAATATATTGTAACATCCATCGTTTTCAAATTATTTTATCATTTTATTATTGTTTTTTTCTAATTTGAATATATGACACATTGCGTACGGTTCGAACGACGTTGAAAACTTGACGTCATCATCGTATGCCACGTCACTAACCCTAATCATAAACCCACGTAACCTAGAACCTTCAACGCACCGTTTCCACGTCAGCTTTCAAAGGTCGGCCGTTATCCGTCGGTACAGACCAAAATATTTGACGCCCTTAACCCGGACGCCCTCGTGGCGCAATAGGAAAGGCGGCGACTTTATTTGAAATTAGGGCATTCGTTTGGCACGTGTAAAGGACAAAACGGAGACAAAAACACTTCTCAACACTAATCGACGGCAAGAATTTGACAGCGGCGAACGGGTGACTTCGATCCAACGGTCACAATATTTCCACGTGTCATGCATCGATTATTTTCCCAATCGCAGTCGACAAGCCAGAAAGAAAAGGAACCACTTCGCAAATACACCGTGAATCGCTATTAGCGTAATGAAATAGATAGCGTAATGACTAATGAAACAATTAGCGTTATTTACGCTAATTGGGAATTTCAGTTTTTTTCAAAAAAACTTTTATTCTAATTTATCATTGACTCTAATTCATAGTTCAAAAGTAGGTGAATGTAGGCCCATACAATATGCCTCATACAATATGACCTTACGACCCATATTGTATTCGAACCTATTCGGACCAATTAAAACATTCGGACCAAAATTTTTTGTTTACACCGTCAGATTCGGACGATCGGACGGTCGCTGATCAAAGTAGTGATCTAAGAAGATCACATGAAAAGCCCATAACACAACTTGATAAAGGCGCCGACCAAAGGCCTGCCATAAAAACGCCTACTTTTAAACTATGACAAATATGCCAGTGACTATACTATGTACCTCACAAACGCACACACATACAGTATGCCTACTCTACCCGAGTTTTGTGACAAGTTTTGTGCGCCTACCAAAGGCCTACCATAAAAACGCCTACTTTTGAACTATGAAATGAATCGTGTAGCAGACGCTATGCCGACCAAAAATAGCAGACGCTATGGCGTGCGCTGAACTATGATCATACGTCAGATTCGTATGTCCGTACAAGAGTGTCCACAGCGCACACACATACAGTATGCCTACTCTACGCGAGTTTAGTGCCAAGTTTTGTGCGCCTACCAAAGGCCTACCATAAAAACGCCTACTTTTGAACTATGCTCTAATTTGTAAACTGCTTTGTAAAAATTTTCGGCGCATAATATACCCACACTAAAATATGTGTATGTACGAAATTGTTCAAATCGTACGCCGTCGCGTTTTTTTGACATCCGCGTATGCGAATAATTGAAAATATTTACGCAATTACATGTTAGCGAGACTACGGGACATCGTGAACATTTTTTCTGTACTTTTCTACTTGAAAA
>JBBHKE010002363.1:0-34260 GCA_037447655.1 Zygnema cylindricum
TTGACTGCCGAAAACCTTTAAGTGAGATATGTCTAGTTTCCGGCCTGTCCATCTCTCATAAGGTGTTTGATCTTTTATAGCTGAAGTAAGAACTCTATTTTTGTGGTAATTAGCACAGTTCATTTCTTCTGCCCAAAACATTTTTCCTATTTTCTTATCTGACAACATACTTCTAGCACTATCACTTAGTGTTCTATTTAACCTTTCAGCTACCCCATTCTTTTCCGGGTTTTCTATAACTGTCTTTTGGTGTTGGACCCCATCTTCCCTCAGAAAATCCTCAAACTGGTTAGAAGTATACTCTCCACCATTGTCATTTTTATTCTCTTGATTGAAGTTTCACGGATTTTTTCGCTCCATGTTTTATATTGCCTAAAACAATCCTGAGCTTCGGACTTGTTTTTCAAAATATACACTCGGGAAAACCGAGACCAATTATCAGTGATAGTCATCATAAATCTCTTCCCCCCCCCGGTGAGGGCACTTTAGCCGGTCCCCAAATATCTGTGTGTACTAGATCTAGTATTTTTTCTCCCTTATAGGTGGCTGTTTTAGGAAAAGGTAATCTGTGTGTTTTACCTTGAGCACATCCACTAGAATCACTTATGTTATCACTCTCACTGAACTTAATCCTTTCTACCACTCCCATCTTTTTCATCTCTCTTAACTTGTCTAGATTCACATGCCCAAGCCTCTTATGCCACATCATAATATCATGAACACCAGTATAATAAAGTTTTTACTTTTCATTACTTAAAACCAGCCTAAACATCCCATGGCTACCTTTCTTAGCAATGAAATAGACATCCTCCTCAAAACTAGCAGTAAAGACTCATTCCTTAGTGCTAGTAAAAAAACCCTTATCATCTAATACGGATGTTGAGATGAGGTTTTTGTTCAGCTCCGGAATAAACAATACATCGGAGAATGTTACTATGGATGTCTTTCCTTCTACTAACACTTTCAGATCTACCGATCCTACAAGAGTAGTGGTGACTATCCTCTCATCGCCGTACTCTATCTCTACAGTGGGAATCTTTCTTATCTTACTGAAAAGGTGCCTATCTTTACACATGTGCATGGAGGCACCTGAATCTATAATCCAGTCTGCTTCACCTTTCAATCCACCGTAAGCACATTTCTGCTTTCGTGGAATTTCGACATCGTTTTTCACCTCCAACTCCTAATCCAAAAGGAGCTCATTGTCCTCGTCCTCGGATTCCGCCTCATGTTCATGTGTCACAAGGGCCTTTTTCTTTCCTCTCGAGGTACCACCGATCTGCCCCTCCTTTAACCGAAACTCAGTTAGCTTAGTGCACTCTGCCATATAGTGCCCCGATTTCTTACAAAAATGACATAAACCTTTGGGAGCCCTTTGTCCGAACTCGTCGGCCTGATTTTTCTGCTCCCTTCCCCCATAGTTTCCGACCGGTTTCCGGGAATCCTTGTTCCTCCAATCAGTCGAAGTTGCCAAGGCTTGGCCACTCTTTCCTCCCTTTCGGATCTCAATCGTATTCTCGCGGACGAGAATCATCCCTACCGCTGAGTTCCATATCCACCTTGAGTTCGGCAAGTCTTGCACACGGTTGACTATATTCTCGAACTCATCGGGTAACTTCATCAGTAAAGAGTTAACCTTTTCTTTTTCACTAAAATCTTTTCTCGCACTCTCTAGCTCCATGAAGAGTGTAGTAAGCTCATTGCAAAAATCCAACATTTTCCCCCCTGTGTATACATATTCCTTAACTTTCTGATTAGCCAACTGTTGTTGCTGAATCGTAATACTTCGATACATCTCTATAAGATCCATCCACAGATCAGATGCCCTTTCTACCTGCAAATAACGACATGCAAGTCCTTGAGTGACATGGCGTAGGATGAAGTGTTTTGCCGCCATATTGTTGAAATCCTAGGTTTGAGTATCATTTTCCTCGTTCCTCAGAATAGGTGATATGAATGCTAAATCGGTTGCTATTGGTGTGGTCGTCTCCTTCTCCGATCCTTTGTCCACCACCTCTCATTCCTTTATCTCCTCCGTTGAAGATGGACCTGCTTTCTTTGTGAATCTGCTTCCTTCAAACCCTGGAGGAATTCCAAGACTTGATGGACGCCCCAATCGTCCACTCACTATCCCCCAAAACCTTTTTTCGCATAGAGCTCCTATCATCATACTTTCCCAGTATATGAAGCCAGTTCCATTAAAGATTGGTACCCTAGAGGGTGGGCCCATAACCTGAAACTCTGAGACCTCCATAAGTCCTCAGAGTGGACAGCTTCGAAAAAGCCTCTAGGATAACCTTGACCCCTTTGTGTTTCAGCAAGAACAACTGCCACCCTGGCAGACAAAAACTCTGACCAACTTCACCCCTGTGAAGGCAAGACTCCCCTGAGTCGATAGCAAAAAGAATCTCTGAATTTGCTCCCTTGAGCAGTAAGTTATGGAGGGTCAAAGTTGACCTTTTGTACAAAAGCTCTCTGGGAGAGAGGGTCCTATCTCCTAATTTTTCTAAGTCCTATCTCTCTCACAGACTCTATCTACTGATGTACGGAGCCAATCAGATTACTCCACCGTACACAAAAGTACAGCTGCCAGTGTATTTTATGTACAGACACTGTACAACATGGCCTAAACATCGACACGTGGTATGTCCGGATTCGCTCCCTTAATCCTTGGAGATGCCGCGATCCAATGTCATTCCGCCACGTGTCATCCGATGTGGCGATGATCAAAAACCGCCGAAATTCTCTTCTGCGATCTCAGCGTTTAATTTCGGCCGTCCGATTAAATTTACATTTAATCGTAGCCGTAATAAATACATGTGCAGTATTCGTTTCAGTAAAGAAATAAATGCGCGGTATTCCTTTCTTATACGTACTGTAATCTGTACTTTTACATTACTGGATCTATGTCTCCCGTAAAACTATTTCAGTTAAATGAACTATTCTACGTATCAATGTTTAATTATTTATCAATCTGTATAGTATGTAACACTATCTCTAGACTTAACGGTTAGAGCTACCGGCTACCGGCTGATTACCGACCGGCAGGTTCCAGGATCAATTCCTGGAGGCGGCACACATATTTTAGTAAATGTATTTTAAATTATAAATAAACTAATATTTATATCCCCGTAAACCTCTGGATAGCCTAGGTAGCCATGGCTCTAGCTTCCTCTCCAATTTCTCAGTGACTGCGACAAGTTTGAGAGTTGGAGAGAGAAGTTAGAGGTAGACTGCCTCGGCTTCTTTCTATATTTTTATTCAGACCTAGAAAATACTTAAAAAAAAAACAATTAATTTCTACATTATATGGTTTTGTGTGTACCTTTCGGTAGTACGTTAGTACTACGTAGTTTTGTGTTGATTTGGTTGTTTGGTCTTATTTAGTGCGCACTATAATTTAGTTTTAGTTTATAGTTTGAAGTTGTGACGTGACGCCTAATGTATACTATATACTGCAGATTAGTGGGAGGTAAAAGATACAGTGATTATAGGAAAAAAAAGTTCATGAAATATATTGGCTTTTATGGACTGTCCTCTCTTGTGTGAAAATATTTTATTCTTGATGCTTCCGCTGCTGTTTGTAGCACTGTGAGTTATTAGATCCTTTCAGCGATATCGCGGTAGGTCGCCCCATCACAAACAAATCGTCGTACTTAAAACATAATTCCGTACTCTCACATAATATATCAAACGTACTCACCAAACAGACTAAAAGTACACTTCAAACTAACCGTACACTTTCTTTCATACCTCTCTTTTTAACTTCTCTCACTTCTCGCACTGACTTCTCTCTCAGATTTTACTTCCTCACGGCTCACTACTCATTTCTCTTTCTCACAAATTAATTTCAAAATCTGCAACATAATTTCTCCTCACATAATTTCTCCTCGATTTTCACTTTCTTCAATGTCTAATTGTACACATTCATAACTGGTAGGTCACCCATTGGACCTTTGCCGTTTTCACGACAAAATTAAAATCGTACCGCATTGTAGCTGTAATCTTTATCTGAGCCAGTAAAATATCCGTGACTTCCTCCTCGGCCATTTCCACGACCAAATCTGCGACCACAACCACCCTTTCCTTCTCTAACCGAGTTCCATTCACCCCTATCATAACACTGGGTACTCACATGTCCCCATCTTTGACAAAGGTAACATTACTTTTGGAAATTTGGACATTTTGCTACAAAATGTCCCAATTCTTGACATTTGTAGCAAGTCACATTAGGATTGGCCTGATTGCCACTAGCACCTGCATTTTGCTTTCCTCCTCTACTTTCTCTACCACAAAGCCTCTACCAAGATCTACCACCTCCTATTCAATTGAGTAAATTAACAGCTGCGGTTTTGATCTTTGGCAACATTAAAGGGGGCAGATTCACCAAATATAACTGATAACTTCACTCCTCTACTAGTTCTATTTATCGTTTTATTAATCTGCTCGAAATAACTCACAGCTACCTGGTACGTGGCACTTTTATTCGATTGAATGATGTCACTCGGTGTGCGAAGATATTTCGAAAGACCGTTTAAGAACAACTGTAACTTGTGGCTTGTGGTCTTCATCTAACATGCGTCCAGAATTAGTCAACTGCCCCACAAAAATGTTAAATCATTTCACGACATCGTCAATAGACTCGTTTTCCAGAAATCGAAATTGAATGAATTCTTGAAATACAAATTGTTCTTTATCCTCAACCATTTTCTCAAATTGACTTTCCAAACCCACCCAACAATCATGTGCGATTTTATAAGCCAAGAAATGATCTAAAATTGAACTATGACAACTTTGCATTAAACCATTAGTGGCAGCGATGTCTTTTTCGCTTCCACAACTTCTTACCTTGGAGATCTTTCGTTTCCCTCTCCTCTCTATTCACAATCTTCTACAAAATTTTCAAGATTAGATCACCTTTAATATACTTTTTCCAAACTACATAATTTGAGTCGTTAAGTAACACAGTTTTGCTAGACATACGAAAATTACCCTCAACTTTGGCCTCATTTCCAAGATCTAAGTTTTCCTCCTCATCAATTTTCCTTTTCCATTTACAAATTTTCTCCCCATTTTTCTTTTTACCTTCCTTTTCCAAATCATCATCATCACCATTATTAGGATTTGGATCCGGATCATCAAACACTTGCAAGCTACCCCTAAGAGAATTGCTCCGTAGACAATCTAACATTAACATTATTTTCTTTCTTTTTCTGCCCAAATGGATCACTTCGGAAAACCTCATCGAATTATTCTCTAGTGAAGCCTTTCTCACTTAGTTTAGGTGATGTGTTCGGTTGCACCGGTAGAAGAGTAAATATTGGCCCAAGAGACTTGACAATTTTCTTTTTTTTCCCTCCCATAACAACAACACTAGTTATACTCTCCTCACAGAATATTCTAAACATTCAATTGCAAGACTCACTCCGATACCAATTGAAAGAATAAAAGATTGACTCACTTCACAAATAATAAACAAATATGCACAGCGGAACCTTAAAAGAACTCAATTAACTCACAACAAAACACATCAGCAAAATATCAATTAAATTAAGCCGAAGGCTTTTCAAATACAATCACTCATTCTCACCCTTCAAGCTCACTCACATCTCTAACTCTTATAAAATACTTGCTTTCAATTACACTCACAGAAATCTAGCTCATTACACTTAATGTACTTAATTTAGTTGATATTTTGCCAATGTGTTTTGTTGTGAGTTGGATCAGTTTTTTTTAAGCTTTTGCAATGCATTTTGGTCTATTATTTATAAAGTTCATCGATCCTTTTGATCTTTCAATTGGTATCAAAGAAATTATTGCTATTGAGTGCCTAGGATATTTTGTGAGGAAAGTTTGGCTAGTGTTACTGTTATGGGAGGGAAAAAAAAAAATTGTCAGGTCTCCAGCATTGATATTTACTCCTCCACTGATGCAACTTGACACATCTTCGGAACCGAGTGAGAAAGGCTTTAGTAGAGAGCAATTCGATGAGATGCCTTTGGGCAAAAAAAAGATAGAAAATAATATTAAGGTTTCATTGTCTGACGAGCAACTCCAAATCTTGTTTGATGGACTTGTTTGCCCTTTCGATGAACGACTCTCAGTTGTTCAAAAGGGCAAGTTTCAAGTGAATGGATTTTTTTACACTTTTGATGAATGGCTCTCGATTTTTCAAAGAGGCAAGTTACAAGTGTTTAATGATCGGGATGATGGTGATGATGGTGATTTTGAAGGAGAAGGTAAAACTTAAAAAAATGGGAAAAATCGTAAAGAGAAAGGGGAAAATTGATGCGGAGAAAGATTAGATCTTGGTTGTGAAACCGAAGTTGATGGTAATTTTTGCATGTCCAGCTGTATTATTCAAGAACTCAAATTACGCTATTTGGAAAGAGTATATTTAAGGAGAATTAATATTGAAAAAATTGTGCAAGATTGTGAATGGTGAGGAAAAGCAACTAAAAATCTCCAAGGTAAGAAGTTGCGGAAGCGAAAAGAAATTGCTGCCACTAATGGTTTAATGCAAAGTTGTCATGTTTCGGAGTTATATCATTTCTTGGCTTATGGAACCGCACATCAATATTGGGTGGGTTTGGAAAGTCAATTTGAGAAAGGGGTTGAGGAAAAGGGGCAATTTGTGTTCCTAGAATTTATTCAATTTAAACTTAAAGAAAATGAGTCTATTGACTATGCCGTGAAAAGATTTAACATTTTTATGGAACAACTGACTAATCTTGGGCGTATGTTAGATAAAGACCAGAAATTGCAAGTCTTTTTGAATGGTCTTCCCAAATATCTTCACACTAAGTAAAATCATTCAATCGAAAAAAAATTCCACGTACAAGTATACGGTGAGTTACTTGAAGAGGGTTGATAAGAAGAGAGACTGAACTAGTAGAGGAGTGAAATCATGAGTTACATTTGGTGAATCTGCCACCATTAATGTTGCCACAAATGAAATCGCGGCTGTTAATTTACTCAATTCAAAATAAAATATAAAATACAACTGAAACAATTACAAACTTATGTAAAAAAAACAAGTTTGTCTATTTCCAGATGGTTTTCGTACAAATGGATTTAATACATAACGTCAATTTGATGTTAGCATGGTCCCAACGAATCTTGAGTTGCAACACGGAATAATACATAACGTCAATTTGATGTAAGCATGGTCCCAAAGAATCTTGAGTGGCAACAAGATTCTGTCTGATTACTTTGATGGGGCGGCTGATATTTACTGTGCGTATTCGGATGTTCCGATGTTCCGATTCGGATGTTCCGATGTTCCGATTTTTCCACAGAGTCAGATACACGTTGGATTATATTTTCGGATGTTCTGATGATCCGATTTTTCCACAGAGTCAGATACACGTTGGATTATCTTTCTCATGTTGTGAATCTTTAACACGCGTCAATGTAATTACTCTCCTAACTTTTCATTAGTCTATACAAAAAAAATCGAATCTCATTATGTTTTAAACTGACGCGCGTTAGTTCCATCATTCTGGTTATATACACTAATTCTAGTTCACTTTTGAAAAAGTGAAACCATAATTAGTTCAAGTTCTAGAAGTTCTCTCTCACATCATTCTTTATTGAGAGAACAATTTTTTTAAAATAACTTCTCGACCTTCCTCTCGCTTGCTTTTAAAACATCTGACGCCGACTTTTGTTTTTAATTCCGAATGGATGATCTGACGACGTCGATCTTTTGATTGATTTTGCCACGCGTTTCGCCGATTTGGTTTTTGCCGAGATTTGATGGATCCTGTGCCGCCGGACGATTTTGGCGGATCTTTAAAGATCGATTTTGACTGATCCTTTTGATTCTGACGCCTGCTTTTGATTTTGATCTTATGTGCCCCCCTCCCTCCCCCTACTCCCTTTTTTCCCCCTCTCCCTTTCTCTACTCGAACCCTTTTATTTTCCCTCTTTCAGTCCCCCTTTTCCTTCCCCTCCCCACCACATTCCCCCTCCCTCTTTTAATTATTATTTTTTTTCAGAACGTTTCCATTTAGAATACTTTTGATGAGTACCACAGCCACAATGTTATGTGCCTTACAAAAATAGGAGGGATGTCATTTGAGTGATAGAGAATGGAATTTTTCCACTCAATTGGGTACAAAAATAGGTGGGATGTTATTTGAGTGATAGAGAATGGAATTTTTCCACTCAATTGGGTTGATGTTAGCCATCTGTGGAAATAGACATCCACAAAACCAATCATAAAAAATATTGAAAGAACACAAATATCAAGAAAAAATATAATATCATAAAACAAATCTCAATAAAAACAAATATAAAGAAAAAAAAAATTAGGCTACAATATTCAAAAACAACAATAGATGTTTGCATGCACCCTTATCCCCCTTTTTTTAGCACTCGCTCACCCATTTTCACCCCACCCTTATGCTGCTTTGCTAGAAATTGACACTTTTTTTAACAATTTTATCGAAAAAAAAATCAATTAAATTCCAAAATAGATATATCACTTTTGATGAGCTTTTCCATTAAAACCATATTTGATGCGAAACACCACAATAGTATATCCTCCTCTACCCCCTTACCCCTTCTCCTATCCTCGTCTCTTGTCTCCCCTCTCCCTATCTCCAAAACTCCCCCTCTCCCAATTCCCACACTCGCCCTTAACCGCCGTTCCCTCTCCCCTCCTCTCATCTCTTTCTCTATATCTCTCTTCCTCTCCCTCTCCCTCAACTTCCTACTTTCCCCTATCCCCCTCTACCTTTTTCCCCCCTTTTCCTCTCCCCCCCTCCCCCTTCCCCTCGCCCCCACACTACCCCACTCTTATTCCCCCTCCCTCTCCCACTCGCCCCCCCTCTCCCGTTTGCCCCCCCTTCCCTCGTCTCCCCTTTCCCCACCGTACTTCCTTCCTTTTCCCCTGCCCTCTCTGTCTCTTGCTGGCCACCCCTCTCTATTTCCCGCCTCTCACCATCCCCCTCCCCTCCGCACACTCCCCCTCCCTTTTCCCCTACCCCTCCACTTCCCTTTTCCTCTCTTATGCCCTTTTTCCCATTCTCCCCCTCTTGACCAATCCGCCGTCCCCCCTCGTCTCTGTTCTCTACCTCGGCCCACCTAACCCTACCCATCTCTCGTCCTTCCCACATCCTTGGCCCTTCCGCCCGCTCTTCCTCTCCTTCTCCCTCCCCTTCTCCTTTCCCATTCTCTCTCCATCTCCCTCTCACTTTGGCCCTCCCTTTCTCCCTTCCGCTCTCTCTTGCCCACCCTCCCTCTCTTTTTTTCTTTGCCTATTCCCCTCTCTCCCTCCTCTCTACCTCTCCCTCCTTTCCGTCTCCGTCCTCTCCCTCTCCCTCCTCGACCACTCCCCATCTCCATCTTCCCCTCCTCTCCGCCTCTCGCCCTCCCTCCCTCTCCCTCTCTCTCACTATTTCCAAGCCAACTCTCCCTCTCCCCTTTTCCCCTACTTCCCCCCTCCCCCACTCCCCCTCTCTCCATTTCTTTTTGTATTCCGCTCTCCCTCCCTCTCCGGTCCAATTTCCCCCATCTCCTTCTCTCTTCTCTCACCATTTTGTTTCCTTTCATTCCCTCCTCTTTCCTTTCCCCCTCCCTTTTCCTTTTTCCCCTTCCCTTCCCACTTTTCCTCTTTCTTGCCTTTCGTCTCCCTTCACTATTTATTATAGTATTCCCTCTCATCCTCTCCCTCTCCCTCCCTATTCCTAAGCCAACACTCCCACTCCCCCTCTCCCTCATTTCCACTCTCTTTCGATCTCTCTCTCTCCCTCTCCTCTTATGTTCCCCCCTCCCTCCATCTTCTCCCCTTTTTCCCCTCTCCCTCTCTTTATTCAAGGCCTTCAATTTTCCCTCTTTCATTTCTTATTAATATTATTTAACATTGTTATCATATATTATTTTTATTATTATTATTTGTTATTATAAGTTATAGTTGTTTTTAGTGATTTATTTTTGTACTATTAACAACTATTATTAATGTTGTTATTTCTATTATATTTATTATTAATGTTCTAATAATTATTACTATTGTTATTATTGTTTTTATTATCTGTTTATAGAAAGTTATGATAAATACAAATTATGAAATAGACTACATTCATTATTAATTGATATTTATAAGTTATTAATTGTTATTTTTTATTTTTAATGACAAAATATTACTATTGATAACTAACTTATGATTAATATTCGCTTTTTCATTACTAATATATGATTATTAAACAATAAAAATGAATTGTAGATTATCAATGATAAATCATTATTTTGATAATTATTACTTATTAGTTATTATTCATTCAGTACTTATTATTAATTACTAATTATATATTAATCATTATTACCAAAAAAATAAAATATAAATATATGCGTATATATATATATATATATATATATATATATATATATATATATATATATATATATATATACATTTATATATAAAAAAAAAACTAAATATTAAATATTAAATATAAACAAAAAAAAATAAACTAGCAATTAAAAATAAACTAGCAATTAAAAATTATCAATTATTAATAAAACATTATCAATTATTAGGTAAATTATTGATTATTAATAATCACTTATTTAATACAGTAGATTTTTTAAGGTTTTTTATTTAAGAGTTAACTATTAATTTTATAGTAATTATTATATATTAATAGTTAAATTTTAGATTTATTTAATGAGTATTAAATATAAACTACCCGGTGTTAAATATTTATTACTAATAATAAATGATAAATAATTGAGTAATAAGTATCAAAAATCATAAGGTATAAGGTTTAAGTAAGAGGCATTAATTTCTTAAGTATTATGTTTTAAATTCTTAAGCAATAATTGTAGAGTATGAATTAACAATTATGACTTTAAAGTCTTCATAACTAATTATTAATTAATAACTATTCCTCTCCCTCTCCCTACACGTCTCACTCTCTCTCCCTTTCTCGCTCTCCCCCTCTCCCGCTTTCCGTCTCTCCCTCTCGCCTTCCCTTCTCCCCTTCTCCCCCCTCTCTCTCTCTCCCGCCTGCCTCTTCCTCTCTCTTATCTCTCCCTCACTAGCCCTCTCACCTCTCCCTATCTCCCACTCTCTTCCCCTCTCCCCATCTTCCACTCTACCGATTTCCTCCCCTCTCTCTACCTCCCTTTCCCTTCTCCCCTCCCCCGGCCGCCGACCACACTCTCCCTCACTTTCACTCTCTTCATTTCTCCCTTTCCCCCTCTAACCCCCTCTCATCCTCCCTCTCTCCCCCTCTTTCACCTCCCTTCCCTACCTCCCTTTTGCCTCTCCGTAACAAGGCTAAGCACCAAGAGGCATCAAAGAGCTAGAGCGCAGCACCAACCCATCCGGCGCATCGCGACACTTAGCCCAGTTACACTCTCCCATTCTCCACCTCCCTCCCTCTTAGCCTCTCCTCCTTTCAACCTCTCCCCCTCTAATCCTATATCAATGTAACTCTCTGCCATTTTAGCCCTTTCCACAGCCTATTCTCCCCATCTCCTCCTTCCTCTCCCTCTCCCTCTTGCTCCCACCCTCCCCCCCTCTCTCCGCCTCCCTTTTCACTCTCCCTCCCCCTCACCGTGCACCCACTCTCTCCCTTTACCCTTTTTTCCCTCTCACGCTCACCCCCTTTCCCCTTCTACCCATCTCCCCCTTCTCCTCTCACCCTCCCCCTTTCGGACGCTCTCCTCTCTCAATCTTCCCCCCGTCCCCATCTCACGCCCTCTTTCCTTGCCCAACTCTCTCCCCCTCCTTTTCCATCTCTCTCTCCCTCTCCCTCTCCCCCTTTCTTCCTCTCGCTCTCTCACCTAATCCCCACACTTTGCCTTCTCGCAATCTCTCCCCTTCTCCCTCTTAGGCAATCCCATCTTCTTTCTATATCCCCTTCTCCTCCCTTTCTCCACCTCCTTCTCCACCTCATTATCCCTCTCCCCCTCCCACAACCTCTCTTTATTTCTATTATTTGCTCCTACGCCTCTGTCTTTCCCTCTCCCACACATCCGTTCCCCCACAACCATAATGTCATGTGTCTTACAAGACTTTGAGGAATGTAAGTTGACCAATGGACGATGGAATGCCTCCACTCAACTGGTTAGAAGCTAGAACTCTGTGACAATGGGCATCCACAAAACCAATGAGTAAACTTAATTAACCTTCCCCCATTTGCCCTCCCCCTATACCTAGAAGCTAGAACTCTGTGACAATGGGCATCCATAAAACCAATGAGTAAACTTAATTAACCTTCCCCCATTTGCCCTCCCCCTATACCTTGACCTATCGCCTTCACCATCCTATTCCCCCTCATTCCCTCTCTCCATTTTCCCATCTCACACTTTTTAGCTTTCCCCGTCTCTTCCTCACAATTTCTTCCCCTTCATTTCCTCTCACCCATCCTACCCCTCTCCCTATATCGCCCCCTCCACCTCCCTCTCTATCTCTTCCTTGACCTCCCTCTCTCTCCCTCCTCCCTTTTCCTCTCATTCTCCATCTAACACCCTTTTTAATCACTCTCCTTATCCCTCTCCCTCTTCACTCCATTTCCTTATCCCTCCCCCTCTCCAGATACCACTCCCTCTTTCTCTCAATTTAAGTATTTTTTTCCCTCTCCCTCTCCCACTTTCTCTCTTTCTCCCTAACCCTCTTTCTCTCTCCCACTCCCCCTTTCCCCCCCATCCATCTCAACCCACCTCTCCCCCTCTCTCCCCTCTCTCCATCTCCATCTTCCTCTATCCCTCTCCTTCCCCCGCCATCTCTACCTCTCTCTCACTCTCCGCTTCTCCCTCAATCCCCTTCTCCCTTCTTCTTCTGCCTACTTTCTATCTCCCTTTCTTTCCACACTCCCCTATCTTGCTCCTTCCTCTCCCCTCTCCAGCTCTCCCGCTCTCCTCCTCTCAACCTCTCCCCCTCTCTCCCCCTCTCACCCCCTCTCTCCCCCTCTCTCCCTCTCTCACTCTCTCTCCCTTTCTCTCCCTTTCTCTCCCTCTCTCTCCCTCTCTCTCCCTCTTTCCATCTCTCTCTCTCTTTTCCTCTCTCTCTCTTTCCCTCCTCTCCCCCTCTATCTTTCTCCCTCAGCCCCCCTCTCTCCCCCTCTCTCCCCCTCTCTCCCCTCTCTCCTCTCGCCCTCTCTCCTTCTCCCCTCTCTTGCCCATTGAGCCCCCCCTCCTCTCAAGCGCCCTCCCCTTCCCCCTCCTTTCGTTTCACTCTCCCCAACTCCACCCTTCCCCTCCCGCCCTCCCCTCACACTCCCTCTCTCTCCTATCCTTTTCCCCCTCCCCTACACTCCCTATTGCTCTTTCCCACATTCCCACTCCCCTATCTCTCCCTTCTCTCTATCTCGCCCCCTTCTCCCTCTCTACCCTTTTTTGTCATCTCCATCTTTTCCACACTCACCCCACCCATTTCCACTCCATTCCTCCCCCTTCCCCTCCCCTTTCCCCATCTCCCTCTCCCTCTCCCTCTCACTCGTTTCCCCACCACTGTCTCCCCTCTCCGCCTAACCCTCTACACCTCTCACCCTCTCTCTCAAAACCGCCACCCCTCTCCATTACCCCACCAATGATTCAAACCATATCTAAAGCGTCGTGTATCTTACAAATACTAAAGGGAAGTCAGTCGACTAATGGACGATGGAATTTTTCCACTCAAATGGTTCTCATATAGATGTCTGTGACACGAGGAACCCACAAAAATAATGAATAAAATCAATTAACCTCCCCACCCATGCCCTCACAACCCACAAAACCAATGAATTAAACCAATTAACTTGCGCACCCATGCCCTCCCATAAGCCCCGACCTGTTATCTTATTCCCCCTCACTCCCTCTCTCTCTTTTCGTATCTCCCACTCTACCCCTCTCCCCTTCGCCTCCTCACCATTTCTCCCCCTTCTCTCCTCTCACCCTCTCTACCCTTCTCCCCCTATCGCCCTCTCCACCTCTCCCTCCCTCTTCCTCTCTCCCTCTCCCCCTCCCTCTTTTTTTCCATCGCCCTTGCCCCTCTTTCTCTTTGTCCTTATCCAACTTCCTTTTCCTCTCCTTATCCCTCTCCCTCTTTCTCACAATCTTCGTCTCTCTCTCTCTATCACTCCCCCACTTCTTTTGGATCTTCGACTCTCTCTCCCTCTCCTTCTCCATCCACTTCTCCATCTCTTCGACCCTCCCTCTCTCCCTTTATCCCCCTCTCCCACCCTCTCCCACCCTCTTGGCCCCTCTCCCTTTCTATCACCCTCTCCCTCTCCCTTTCCTCTCCTTGTTCCACTCCCTCTCCCATTGTCTCTCCCTCTCCCTAAATCTCTCAATCTCCGTCTCTATCTGTTTCTCCCTCTTCCACTCCCTCTCGGACTTCCTCTCCTTTCCCCTACCCCTCTCCCACTCTCACACTATTTCCCTCTCTTCCTATTCCCCTCTTCCAATCACCCCTCTCTTTTCCGTCTCCATCTCTCCCTTGCTTTCCCCTCTCTCCGCCTCTCTCTCCCTCTTCCTCTACCCCTCCATCTCCCTTTCCGCTCCCCTCCCTTTTCCAATCCCTCTTGCCTTCACCATCTAACTCGCTCTCCATCTCCCATTCCCCTCTTTCTCTCCATCTCCCTTACCCTATTACTCCTCTCTCTCATCAGCTCCCTCTCAATACTCGTTTTCCTCCCTCCGCCCATCTACCTTTCCCTCTCCCTCTCCCATCCGCTCCTTGCCTCTGTCTCCTACTCCACCTCCCATCCTCTCCGCCTCCTCTTTCCTTTTGCCCTCTCCCTCCCCCTCTCAATCTACCTATCTGTCTTATTCTCCATCTCCCCTTCCATCTTACTCCCTATCTCTCTCTCCCTTTTCCTCTCTCCTTGCTGATCCCACTCTCTCTCCCTCCCTCAATCACGCTCCCCTCCCTCTCCTTCTCCTCTCCCTATCCCTTTATTCTCCCTATACCTCTTCCTCTCTTTCCCTCTCCGTCAAGCTTTCAATACCTCCCTCACTCTCCTCTCTCTCCTCTCCCTTTTCCTCTCCCTCTCTCTCTCTCCCCATCTCTCTCACACTTTCTCTCCCACTCCTCCATCTTCACTTCCCTTTCCCTTTCCTTGCCTCTCTCCCTCCATCCTCCTCTCTTCGCACCTCCCTCTCTCTCCCCCTCTCAACCTTCTTCCCCCACTCCTCCCCATCAACCCCCCGTCTCTCGTCTTCCCCCTCTCTAGCTGCCCCCCAATCCATCTCCGACTCCCTCTCCATCTTTCGTTCTTTCTTCCTCTCCCTCTCTTTCAGCCTTTTCCTAATTTATATTCATCTTTCTCTCCCAATCCTTCTTCTTATCCTCCCCCTCTCCATCTCCATTTATGTCTTACTCTCCGTTTCCCTCGTCCTCTCCCCCGCTTTCCCCCTCACTCGAGCTCCCTCCCGCCCTCTCCCTCTCCCTCTCCCTCTCCCTTTGCCTCTCCCTCCCACTCTCCTTCTCCTCTGCCCACTCCCTCTCCCTCTCCCTCTCCCTTTGCCTCTCCCTCCCACTCTCCTTCTCCTCTGCCCACTCCCTCTCCCTCTCCCTCTCCCTTTCTCTATCCCTTTCCCTCTCTTTTTAGTTCCCCCTCTACCTCACGCTCCTATTCTCGCTCTCATCTCCTTCTCCATCTCCCATTTTTTCTGCGTATCTTTCTCGCTTCTCCCTCTCCCTATCCCTCTCATACTCCCTCTCTCACTACCCCTCACTCTCCCTCTCCCTCTCTCATGCCCTTTACCTTTCCCTCTCCCTCTCCTCTCCCTCTACTTCTCCCTCCTTTGGCCCCTCTCCTTTCATCTCCATCTCCTTCACATTCCTCTCGCTCTCCCTCTAACTCTCCGTCTTTTTCTTCCTCCCCCTCTCCCTTCCCCTCCCGCTCCCTCTCCACGTCTCCGACCCCCTTGCCTTTTATCTCTCCCTCCCTCTGTCCCACCTTTACCCTTTATATTTTTCCCCCGTCCTCTCACTCTTTCACCCTTCCTCTCGCACCCTCACACTTGCCTTCGCCCTCGCCCACGCCCTACATTTCTTTGACTATAATGACTTGGAATACACTTGGAGACGTGTTTCCAACGTTTTGACGTGACAAAAGTATTATATTTATGGTTTTTGTCTTACTTAATGTTGTAAATCCCACCTGTATGCAAAAAAATCTCTTGTATGACTTTTTTCACAACTAAAATGTGCTAAAACGCAACATTTTTGAGCGCAACACTTTTCGAGTGTTCGTGCCTGTGATCTAATAAAATTCAAATATGTGCAATAAAGTTTTCACTTGTAAGAAAAAATGCATTTGATTTGGGTGATTGTTTGTGAATAACTGTCCAATGTTCTAATTTGTTGAAAAGACTTCAAAACGAAGAGTTAGCAAATGTAAGACCGTGGTATCTTTGTGATACAAGAACTTCCATTTTGTGTCTATAATTGGAACGAGAAAGCTCATCTAAACCAAAATTTTACTCCCTAACCAGTGGCTCTAAAATTACACATTGGAGTAAGGGGCACCATCCATTGGTGCTCATCGTGCCCATACTCTTTTGTAAAACTACTTTTTTTAAGCGCATGGAAATTCTTGTTGGATTCCAATTCACGCAGTTTTTAAGGTTGAGTGGACCACAAAAATATGCAATTGAAGAGCATCCTCTCCAAAACGTTTCTTGCGGACAAGCATATTTTTTCAGGGATTTTCTAATTCTAGTGTTGTTCATGTGTTTAAGCATTCCATTTCTATTGTTATTACTAAGAATTTCACGACCAGCGATGCTTGAATTCTAGTTACTTTTAATCTATCGTGTTGTCATGAGATGGTGTCTATTGACGAATTAATAGAACAGACAAAAGAAAATAAAATAGAATAATAGTGTGGAACGCATGCTGTGTGGAAGTTCAAAAATCAGATTTTTTTTGCTTTGCTAGTTTGACATCCACATATCATAATGTTGTTCATTATGTTTTTTGGTTCATTTGTGTTGTAAATTTGAGCCTGTAACTTTATTTGTAGTAAATGAATTTTGAATGTCTGTCCACAAATATCTTTATGTATCACCTACCATGACAAGGAAAGTCCGATTTTTCCCATCCACATCTAAAAATTTAAGATCCCAAAATGACGACATTCCAATATTCTGCCGAAATTTAGTATTAAACTTCATACTCTACTTCTATAACAAAAATCGCATGCAATACATAATGTGTTTTTTTTTTTTTTGACAATAACCATGAATGTACCCATTTTTTTATGCTTATTTTTTGTACAAAACATGCATTCCCCTTCCCACAGTTCACTCACAAGTATTGCAATTTTGTGAGCTTCCCAATCTCGGGCGCAATGCTCCCCCCCAATCCAAGTTCGTACAAACTTCTGTATCGCCCACCCGTATAGGTTCTTGAACAACTCCTTATTCTCTCCTCCCTTCCCCTTTTTCCCCTCCTTGCCACTCGCTTCCCAATTGTTGACAAACGAGTTCTCACTTTCTCATTCAACAAACCCCTTCCTCTCTCGCATAACCCAAAAGTGAATTACCAACAAGTTGCCCCATCTTCTTTTACACTCCCCCCACACCCCACATCTCGTCTTTATACATGCTAAAGGTTTTTCGATCGTCTCGTACTGCCTTCCTTTGTTGCCAACCTCCCCCCCCAAATATTGCCCTCCCTTGCCACCCCTCCCCCCCCCCCATCCCCCCCGGCTCGTCCCCAAATGTGTCTGTCCGAGGTATCGAGGCGAGAGGGAGGGCGGGGCGTAAGGGAGAGGTTTGGGGAAGGGCGGGGGAAGGGGAGGTGGGAAGCGGTTGGGGGGGAAGGGAGGCGGTGTCCATTACCACATGGAAAAAATTTTCCCCTAAAATTTCTCTCGCGCCTTCACCTTTAAATCCCTCGGCAACCCTCTCATCCTACCTCCCCACTGTAAACTTTTTCGATTTAGATGAAACTTTCACCGCCGACATGTCACGGTATATTCCTAACACTATACTTTGTTTCGCTTTTCCCGCTCCCTCTCTCTCCCCTTCTATCTCCCCCCATTGCCCCCTAAAACCTCGCCGAGTCCCACGCATCGCTTTAAAACCCCATCTCACCAAAGGTTGCAACCGACCGACTATGGGTCCAATTCAGTGCGAAATTCAGTGCGAAATTCAGTGCGAAATTTCGTGCGGGATTCAGTGCGAAACAGAGAGAGAGGAAAGGGGAAGGAAGGAAAGGAGCGGATTTGTCACAGCAAAGCGCGTATGAAAGGAAAACACTCACAATGAATACAAGCGCCCGGAATCGTCGCACATAAAGGGTACACTCCACCAGAATTGGCAAACTGGAGAACACTGGATCTTGGGAAAGTTCCCCTTGTTCACCACAGATGCCTTCACCGCCTCCAGAGTCGCCTCTGCAGGAGCAGTACGGACACACGTGTCAGTACATACATACGTGTCGGTACGGACACACTCCAAGGTACGGACACGTGTGTCAGTACGGAGACGCGTGTCAGCAAGGACACGCGCGTCGGTACGGACACACGTGTCGGTACGGACGCACGCGTTAGAGGAGCGAATTGGAGCCAACTTTCGCACGTGTGGAAACATGGATTGCACAACTGAACAAGGGGAAATGAGCGTCAAAGGAGAGAAAACTTACTGTCTTCATCCGCCATGGGTCCAGTGTAGTCTCCCATTACAAGTGCCACGTGGCATACAAAGATCGCCAGTGTCAACGTAACCGTGGTGGCAGCCATGGCTACGAACTCGTCCAAGTCACACAGACGCAAAAGCTTGGTAATGAACGCCACGTGGCAGTCTAAGTTAGAAGAAAATCTTGAATTCAGATCGATGAGGGAGTTATGAATGAGAGAATGACCGTTTCTTTCCTTTTCCCACGTGCGCAAAGTAACTTTGTGAACGCGTGCAAAGGACAAAAACGTGTGACCTTTCGTACAATTTACCTTTCTTACAATTTACTACAGGGCAGAGGTCGCAAACGGTCAACCGAAACCGTGACCGACTGATAACCGACCGCCCGCGCCGGATCCGGAACGGATTCGGTTGCCAAATTTTGGGGGTCAGGCAGTTGCGGTCGGTTGATTCACCAGAAAAAAAAAATGGTCGATTATGGTCGGTTAACCAAAACACCAAAAAAAATGAAACTTTGTACTGTCCATATAATCCAACATTATTGTACTTTGTACTCTTTGGTATCGTGGAAGTATGTGACATCATGATTAGCGTCACAAATCTGACATGGTAGTAACTGATGTTCTACAACCACCGGTGCAGGTGGAGGAGCAGCAATAGTAGTAGAAGTAGACATGATACACTCTCAGAAGCTATCAAGAATCCTACCAAACAGTTGTTCTTAAGTTCTCACCAATTCTTATACAAGCATCCAAACCTCACAAAACTCTATCATAATATAGAGTAGCATAAACACTGATAACTCCCAAAGTTATAGCACAATTGACCCGACAACACTCAAGATATAATACTCAGAAGTTTCCCAAAAACTGTCTGCAGTTTTACTACTTGGAAGTCTGGATCCATAATATGTTCCGAGTCCTAAGTCTTATACATGTGTTGAATTGAGAACACTAGTGTACTTGAGAGGTAGGTCAAACCACTAAGCTACCTGTGATCTGTCAAGCTACCACTAGCTACACTAAGCTCCACTGAGCTATAACTAAGCTACCACTGAGTTACCCACTAAGTTACCATTGAGTTCCCCACTAAGTTGATTAGAATCGTATCTATCGCAGTTGCTCTATCCTGTACAGAATCACATTTAAGAATATCAGACGTTGCGTTGTCCGTACGGACCATATCAAATATAATCATGGTTGCCTTAACCTGTCCGTGTTGCAGCTTCGCTGCAGCGCTACTCTGCTGTATAGCAGCTCCTCTGCTCTATTGCAGCTGCACTGCTGTGTAGCAGCTGCGCTGCTCTGTTGTATAGCAGCTGCGCTGCTCTGTCTGTAAAGCAGCTGCGCTGCTCTGAGGCTGAAAGCTTTCCAAAAAGACAATATTACCTAAATTACACAATTTGTTAGTGATAACAAGAATTGCTACCGAAATTACACAAAATGTTAGCGATAACAAGAAATTTACCGTATTACACAAATAATTAGCGATAACATTAATTGTTATCTAAATTACACAAACTTTTTGCGCTTAGAGGAATTGTTACCTAACTTACGCAAACTATTAGCCATAACAGGAATTGTTATCTTCCTTACACAAACTATTAGGGCTAACAAAAATGGTTACCTAACTTACACAAACTATAATCAATAACAAGAATTGTTACCTAAATTACACAAATTGTTTGTGATAGCTAGATTTGTTACCTAAATTACACAAACAGTTAGGGATAACAGGAATTGTTATCTAACTTACACAAACTGTTTGCGCCTAGAGGAACTGTTACCTTACTTTCCCAAAATCTTAGTGATAACAGGAATTGTTTTCTAGCTTACACAAACTGTTAGCTATAACAAAAATGGTTACCTAACTTACACAAACTGTTAGCGAAAACAAGAATTGATACCTAATTACACAGATTGTTACCGATAACAGAAATTGTCACCTAAATTACACAAACACTTAGCGATAACAAGAATTTTTACCTAAAGTACACAAACTGTTAGCGCTAATAATAATGGTAACCTAACTTACACAAACAGTTAGCGATAACAGGAAATGTTACCTAACTTACACAAACTGTTAGCGCTAACAAGAATGGTTACCAACTTACACAAACTGTTCGCAATAACAAGAATTGTTACCCAAATTAGACAAATAGTTAGCGATAACAAGAATTGTTACATAAACTACGCACACTATTAGAAATAACAAGAATTGTTACCTAATTAGACAAATAGTTAGCGATAACAAGAATTGTTACCTAAATTACAAAAATGTTAGCGGTAACAAGAATTGTTCCCTAAATTACACAAACAGTTAGCGATAACTGTTGTTCTGACACAAGTACTGGCACTGAAGATGAAGAAGATGCAGCAGTAGTCATCGTAGAACAAATCAAGAGAGGAAGCTTCCACAAATACCGATGGCTGAACAGAAACTTTGACAGACTATAACTTTCAAAAAATTCTCTAAACGTCCTGAAGCTTTGCCACAATGTAGCTAACATACAAAGGAACACACACACAAATTTTCAATCATTTTCGCTCACAAATCTGTGAGATATGTAGAAATGAAATTACATAAAACTGAGTGTACAGTTTTCATATCATTTGTTCCTAAAAATCAAATTCACTAAGTCCTACTTTTATACACCGAAACTACACTAAGCTGTACGGAGGCATTCCAGCCGTACATCTAACATTCTATCACAAATATTTACACCGAAGTTAAGACAACGTAAAGTGATAATGATCTAGTCACGCCTCGTCACTATTTGTTGGCGGCGGCTGTCAGCGGTCCGATTAGAGGATTTGGCACCGTAGAATTGACTTTACGAAGTCTAGTGGTCCTGCCGAATTTCCGTACGTCCACGGAGGACATACTCACGCATTCTCCCAAGTGACGACACGTGTCCCAAGTGTGAATGAACCGTGAACTCCCAACTTCACTGTCACACTAATTTCGGTAAGTACTGAACCGAACTCAACCAAAAATAGCTTAAGTCCTGAACAGCTCTCTCTCACAGCTGAGGCATAAAGAGGACTAAAGCTTTCTAAAAACAACAATAACAGGAATTGTTATCTAACTTACACAAACTGTTCTCGCTAAAAAGAATGTTTACCGAACTTACATAAATTGTTGGTAATAACAAAAATTGTTACCTAAATTACACAAATAGTTAGCGATAACAAGAATTGTTACCTGTATTACACAAATTATTAGCGATAAAAATATATGTTACCTAACTTACACAAACTCTTTACGATAAAAAGAATTGTTTACTGAAATTACACAAACAGTTAGAGATAACACGATTTGTTACCTAAATTACACAAACTATTTGCGCTAACAAGAATTGTTACCTCACTTACACAAACTGTTTGCGATAACAAAAATGGTTACCTAAATAACAGAAACAGTTAGCAATAACAAGAACTGTTACCTAAATAACATAAACAGTTAGCGATAACGAAATGTTACCAAAAGTACACAAACTGTTAGCGCTAAAAATAATGGTTGTCTAACTTACACCATCTTTTATAACCAGAATTGATACCTAACCACGAAACTAATGGCGCTAGATTTTTTCATTCACAAACTATTAGCCAACTGTATTGTTATCTAGCACACAAATTATTAGCTTATGATTGTTATCTAACTTAACAAAGTTTTAGCGATAACAAAATTGTTACCTAAATTACACAAGCAGTTAGTGATACTTAATTGTTTCCAAATAACCTAAGCAATTAAGCAAAAAATTGTTTCAAATTCACAAAATGTTAGAATGAGAACCTATCTAACTTACACAAATTATTAGCTAAGAAATTATATAACTTGCAAAGTTTTAGAAGCAAAAATGTTACCTAACTTACACAAATTATTGCGATACTTGAATTATTACCTAAATTACACGAACAGTTAGCGATAACAACAATTGTTACCTAATTTACACAAACTTTTAGCGCTAACACGAATTGTTACCTAAATTACACAAATTGTTTACGCTAACAGGAATTGTTATCTAACTTACACAAACAGTTAGCGATAACAAGAATTAATACCTAAATTACATAGATTGTTACCGATCACAGGAATTTTTATCTAAATTACACAAACAATGAGCGTTAACAGGAATTGTTACCTTAAGTACACAAATTGTTAGCGCTAATAATAATGGTTACCTAACTTACACAAACTGTTAGCGATAACTTTGGATTTGAGGCAGTTTGTGCCCCTAAAGAAGAAGAGGTAGCAGCAGCAGCAGGAGTTGCCATAATCACAATCAAAGTACAAAGAGGAAACTCTCACGAATACCCACAAATGACCAACTTCACAATGAAGCCCGAAGCAAATCAAACACGCACTAGGTCTGCAAATTTGCCACAACAAAGAAAATACACCAAAGAAAACACATGCAGATCTTGACAAAATTCTGCTAGAAGATCATAATGATCTTATAATTCAAAAACCCAAAAACTATTTCACAGTTTTTCATACAAAGAAAAATCCTAACTTCCAAAATATTCTAAGTCTTACATATATAAGTGAGCCTACAGCTGATCTAAACCGTACCACAATTACCGTGGTCCTGCGATTCACTAAATCTTTACCAAACCAAACCTTTGCCGTCTACTGTACAAACAATTTACATCAATCTTTAACTCTAGCCGCCGCTAAAGTGTGAAGCAAAAGTTTGTTCACCGAAATGACGTCGCACTTCAATATTTCATTTTTAAAAAATAATGGCGAACTCCGTCCGCCGTCCACGCATTCGTTCCCACTGAAGATGAACCTCCACAAGTAATTCGAGCCACCAAATGACTGCGTAGTTAGTCGTCCAGATCAACCTACCTTGACTACCCCCACATACCGACACGTGTGCCTGAGGTGTACCAAGCATGTGTACTCCCTTTGGAGTTACATAAACACTAAATCCTGCCTACGACAAATTTAGCTTTCATTTGCTATGGCTGCGGTGCTCTTATCAGCGCAGGTGTAATGTTTAGAGCACCGTAGTTGTTTACTCAAACTGCTATGATTGCGGTGTTCTACCAACGCAGCTGCGACATTAGAGCAGTGCAGCGTGGCAGCATAGCAACGAAGTATAAAGAGGATTACACGTTTCCAGCTGCGATGTCAGACTTAGCGCAGCATGGCAGTATAGTAACGAGATATAGATAGGACTTAAGGTTTCCAAAACAACACTCCCCTAAACCTTTAGACTCTCTCAGTCACTAAGTCCACATTCCTCTCTACAAAATTCAATTTAGGTGCAGTTAAAGCCTTAGTCATCATATCTGCTACCATCATCTCATCTGGCAAATAACTAAGTTTCAAAAGTATATTCATCACCATCTCTCTTAGAAAATGCAGCTTGATATCAATGTGCTTGCTTTGGAAGTGATGACTTGGGTTAGATGCAATCTCTATAACTGCCTGGTTGTCACACCACACTATTTGAGGTCCAGATTGCATGAAATGAAGTTCTTGAAGGAGAGACTTTACCTAAAGTAACTCCTTGACAGCTGAGTTGGTTGCCATGTATTCAGCCTCCATTGTAGACTAATCTGTGACTTTTTGAAGCTTGCTGCTCCAGCAGCATGTTCCACTTCCAATCTTCAGAATGAATCTGGTAGTTCAGCGGTAGCTTGGCATGTTTGTTACTCGCATCGCTCTAGTCTGGGTTTTTTTCTGCTCCACCAGAACAAGTTGAAATTCCTGTCCGAGATACCGCAGAACCTCTTTCGCCTCCGATCCAATCTCCTCCGATTTTGTAAACTCTCCTTAAGCTGGGCTACTTGGGTATCTGGCGTGTGCAATTCATGAGTAGATTAACGTGAATGATGGGCGCCATAGAATGCATGCCTGATTCCAAGGTGTCATCAAAAATGACTCCTCCATTGGTTTGCGTGCCTTTCCCTTTTACTTAAATTCCATGGGAGTGGCACTTCCCTTTGCCTCTGCCATGCCAAACTTTTCAAGCATGTTCCCAATCGCTTCCCATTGCGTTAGATAAATCATTCAATGTCTTTCCCTTTCTACTTGAATTCCAACAATGTACTTTGCCTCCCCTAAATCTTTCATCTCAAATCCGGAATTCAAGGCTGCCTTTATTTTGTTATTCTCATTTAATGACTTACTTAGTAGCAGCAAATTATCTATATACACCGCAATTTAAATAATCCCATCTTCCCTTTCCATAACATAGACAGAGTGATCCGAACTAATCCTCACAAAGCCGAGACTAGTTAGAAACTCATCTAGTTTCAGATTCCACTGACGTGGAGCCTGCTTCAGTCCGTACAAGGATTTCAATAGCTTATAGACCAGATTTTCTTTTGCGGTCTCTGCATACATTTCAGGCTGTTTCATATAGATCACTTCCTCTAAATCTCCATGCAAAAAGGTTGTCTTAATATCCATTTGATGTAATTCCATATTCTCAATGGATGCTAAAGAGAACAAAATTATTACAGTTGGAAATCGGACAACCGGTGAGAAAGTCTCTTCGTACTCAATTCCCTCCTTTTGACTATAGCATTTTACAACAAGCCTAGCCTTATATCTTTCAATCGAATTATTCGGATTCAGCTTAACTTTAAAAACCCACTTACACCCGATGGCTTTCCGATCCGGTGGAAGCTCCACAAGCTCCCAAGTTTGAGCCTCCATAATTGATCTCATTTCATCATTCGACGCGGAAATCCATTGATCCTTTTCCGAGGCTGAAAAAGCTTCCTGTATGGTGATCGGCTCTATCGTAGTGGTAGAAAAAATAGAGCATGCTCCAACAGTTCACTTCACAGCATCGCAGCTTCGCAGCGTCGTAGCAACATCGCAGCTTCGCAGCATCACAGCTTCGCAGTTTCACAGTTTTCATCTGGATCCAGCGTGCTCCCTGAGAGTAGAGCAGCATCGCGGTTCCGCAGCCTGCTGCTTTGCCTTCTTCCACCCGGAAAATCTGAGGCTGGAACGATTGGAGCGAACCGTGTCCGCCGAGGAGGAGGAGGAGGAGGTGACCGAGTAGGTTCTACCGGCTGAATCACTGAAATGTCCGGAGATGATCCTCCGCCGACACATGAGGAAGAACTTGTCGCAGATTGAAGAGGAACATTTTCAAAACTAACATATACTTGAATTTTGGCATTTTTCTCAAAATCTATCATGCCAAAAACATCAACCTAGTGACTCTCTTCCTTAACTTGAATATTCCTAGTAACTTGAAGAGTGTTTCTATCCTTATTGTATACCCTATAGCCTACGGAATCATCATCATATCCAATAAAAATTCCGGGAACGGATTTGGGATGTAGCTTAGAAATAGGAAGATTGTCTAAAATAAAGCATTTGCTACCAAAAATCCGGAAGTGACTCACATTGGGTTTCTTTCCGGTCCATACTTCGTATGGTGTTTTTCCTTTTACGGCTCTGGTTTCTATTCTATTCTTAATATAAGATGCACAGGAGAAAGCTTCACCCCAAAATTTAAAATCTATCCCTTTATCCAACATCATAGATTTTGCACTTTGCGTTAAGGTTCGGTTAAGTCTTTTTGATACTCCGTTTTGCTTCGGAGTATAGGGAACTGTAAATTGACGAGAGATGCCATTTTCTTTTAAATAATCTGAAATTGCATTAGAAATATATTCTCCTCCATTGTGGACCGAAAGGAGAGAATCAGCTTCTTGTGAAGTTTTTCCGCCCAAATCCGAAAGTGCTTGAAGTGAGTAAATACTTCACTTTTCTCCTTCATAAAGTAAACTTTGCTCTATCGGGAGAAATCACCTGTAAAAGTGACTAAAAACCGGCTGCCACTAAGTGAAGGGACTTTTAACGGTCCCCACACATCCGAATGAATTACTTGCAATAAATCTGTGGTTTGGTTGTCCGCGGTCTGAGGTAGGGGCAGCTTGTGAAGCTTTCCCAAAGCACAACCATCACATACATGAGACTCTTTTTGTCCTAATTTGACACCATCTGTCATATTTTGCTTTACCATTTTATCAAGCCTTTCATAATGAACATGACCAAGCCTCTTATGCCACAAAACATTTTCCGGAAGGACACTGGATTATGCAAATTCAATTTCATTAGCCAAGTCCATTCGGTACAACAAGTTTGGGCCTCTAGTTCCTACCATGGCTACTCTCCCATCTTTGCTTACTACCTTTTTCCCATTTTTTTGCAAAATTCAAACGTTTCATTTCAGCTACCGAAGTGGAAAACAAATTTTTCTTAAATTTTGGAATATAGAGAACATCATGTACTGTCCTCTTTACAATCTGACCATTGATGTCACATGCTAACTCCACGCTTCCCTTTGCCGTAGCCTCCACACCGCTGTCATCCGCATAATAAATCCGACAAGTGGGAATTGGATTGAGGGTTTTGAAGTAAGCCCGGTTGCCGCACATGTGGGAAGAGCACCCGAAATCCATAATCCACCGTTCTCTTGAGGTCCTTCCATGAGATCTTTTGCAAGAGCAAATAATTCATCGTCATCCGATTGGGAAATCTGACCACTTCATCCATTTCTTCCGCGGGATTATCTTGCTCCATCTCGTCGATTACAAAGAAAGCCGCATTTTTAACCGGCTGTTTTGATGCCGAAAATTTTGGTGATGAAGTCTCTGATCGCACCTTCCATCCTGCACGATAAATTCCTGTTTCACATGCTTTAATAAATGTCGGACACAGCCGGAAAACATGACCTTGACCAAAACAATAGACACATCTATCATATTGCTTATAATTTGGATTAGGAGAAAAATTCCTATTTCCTGAAATTCCAGCCGGCCTAAATTTTTGAGCATTGTAAGCTACTGCTAAATGTCCTCCATTCAATGCTATGTTATTTCCCTCTTCCTCTAGAATGTAAGCTTGAGCTACAGCTATATTCCATTTACTCTTCTCTAACCTCTTTAATTGTTCCGAGGCTCCTTTATATTCAGTATGAAGCCCTCTCATTAAAATCATTGCTTGATGATAGGGAGGAAAATTCCCCCAGGAGCATGCATTTTCCAACAACAAAAGTTTGAAACCACTACAGTATGATTTCATATCACCCCCGGTATATTTATAATCCCAAATTTTTCCAGCAATTATAACCTCATTTTGCTCAGTAGCTATGACATGAGATTCTCTCAAACTCTTCCATAATTCAGATGTCGTAGTGATACTGATATACGTCATGTTTAAGTCTTTCGACAAAAAAAAAATTGAGAACATGTAAAGCATCATTTTTCTTTTCAAAATCTGGGTCTGTATCCAAATGAACACTAGAGACCACATCATACAACTTTACTTGCTTAAGGTAAGATTTAGTCAAATCAGCCCAATGCATATGTTTTTCCCTATTTAACACCAGGATCCGTGAGGGCAGGCCCATGACCTTTGGATTTGAGGCAGCTGGTGCCTTTGAAGAAGAAGAGGAAGCAGTAGCAGCAGCAGTTGCCATAATCACAATCAAAGTACAAAAAGGAAACTCTCACAAATACCCACAAATGACCAACTTCACAATGAAGCCCCAAGCAAATCAGACACACACTAGGTCTGCAAATTTGCCACAATGAAGAAAATACACCAAAGAAAACACATGCAGAACTTCACACAATTCTACCAAAAGATCACAATGATTTTATTATTCAAAAACCCAAATTTTTCCTACAAAGAAAAATCCTAACTTCCAAAATATTCTAAGTCCTACATGTACAAGTGAGCCTACAGCTGATCTAAACCGTACCACAATTACCATGGTCCACCGGTACACTAAATCTTTACCAAACCAAACCTTCGCCGTCTGTCGTACAAACAATTTACATCAATTTCTAACTCCAGCCGCCGCTAGAGTTTGCAGCAAAAGTTTGTTCACCGAAATGACAGCGCACTTCAATATTTAACTATAAAAAATGACGGCGAACTCCGTCCGCCGTCCACGCATTCGTTCCCACTGAAGATGAACCTCCACTTGTAAATCGAGTCACCAAATGACTGCGTACTTCGTCGTCTAGATCAACAAACCTTGACTACCCCCACATACCGACACGTGTGCCTGAGGTGTACCAAGTCTGTGTACTCCCTTTTGAGTTACATAAACACTAAATCCTGCCTACGACAATTTAGCTTTCATACGAACTGCTATGGCTACGGTGCTCTTATCAACGTTGCTGTAATGTTTAGAGCAGCGTTGCTGTTTACTCAAGCTGGTATGACTGTGGTATTCTACCAGCGCAGCTGCGACATTAGAGCAGCGCAGCGTGGCAGCATAGCAATGAAGTATAAAGAGGATTACAGGTTTCCAGCTGCAATGTCAGATTTAGCGCAAAATGGCAATATAGCAAGGAGATAAAGAGAGGACTGAAGGTTTCCAAAACAACAATAACAGGAATTGTTACCTAACTTACACAAACTGTTAGCGCTAAGAGGAATTATTATCTAATTTACACACACCTTTAGCGTTAACAATAATTGATACCTAAATTACACAAATAGTTAGAGATAACAGGAATTGTTATCTAAATTACACAAATTGTTTGCACTAACAGGAATTGTTACCTAACTTACACATCCTGTTAGCGCTAACAAGAATGGGTACCTAACTTACACAAACTATTAACAATAACAAGAACTGTTACCTAAATTACACAAACTGTTAGCGATAACAATAATTATTACCTAAATTACACAAACAATTAGGGAACAAATAATTGTTACCTAGATTACACAAAAAGTTAGCGATAACTGGAATTGTTATCTAACTTACACAAACTGTTAGCGCTAACAAGAATGGTTACCAACTTACACAAATTGTTAGCGATAACAAGAATTGATACCTAAATTAGACAAATAGTTAGCGATAACAAGAATTGTTACCTAAATTACAAAAAATGTTAGCGATAACAGGAATTGTTATCTAACTTACACAAACTGTTTGCGCTAACAAGAATGGTTACCGAACTTACACAAACTGTTAGCAATAACATGAATTGATACCTAAATTACACAATTAGGTAGCGATAACAATGATTGTTACCTATCTTACACAATTTTTTAGCGGTATCAAGAATTGATACCTAACATAAACAAACTGTTAGCGATAAAAACAATTGTTTACCTAAATTACACAAAAATTTAGCGATAACAGGAATTGATATCTAAATTACACAAAATGTTTGTGCTAACAGGAATTGTTAACTAACTTACACATGTTGTTAGCGCTAACACGAATTCTTACCTAAATTACACAAATTGTTTGCGCTAACAAGAATTGGTACCTTACTTACACAAACTATTATCGATAACAAGAATGGTTACTGTTAGCGATAAAAAGAATTGTTACCTAAATTACACAAACTGTTAGCGATAATGAAATGTTTCCCAAAGTACACTAACTGTTAGCGCTAACAATAATGGTTTTCTAACTTACACAAACTGTTAGCGATAACTGAAATTGTTACCTAAAAACTCAAACTTTTAGTGATAACAAGAATTGTTACCAAATTTACACAAAGAGTAAAGGATAACGAAATTGTTATCTAAACTACACAAAATGTTTACGTTAACTGTAATTGTTAACTAACTTACACAAACTTTTAGCGCGAACACGAAATCTTACCTAAATTACACAAATTGTTAGCGCTAACAAGAATTGTTATCTAACTTACATAAACTGTTGGGGATAACAAGAATTGTTACCTAAACTACACAAACTGTTTGCGCTAACAAGAATTGTTACATAACTTACGCAAACTGTTAGTGATAACAGGAATTGTTACCTAACTTACACAAACTGTTAGCGCTAACAAGAATGGTAACCTAACTTACACAAACTGTTAGCAATAACAAGAAATATTACCTAAATTACACAAACTGTTAGCGATAACAATAATTATTACCTAAATTACACAAACGGTTAGCGATAACAAGAATTGATACCTAAATTACACAAATTGTTACCGATAACAGGAATTGATTCCTAAATTACACAAACAGTTAGCGATAACAGGAATTGTTACCTAAAGTACACAAATTGTTAGCGCTAACAATAATGGTTACCTAACTTACACAAACTGTTAGCGATAACAGGAATTGTTTTCTAACATACACAAACTATTAGCGCTAACAGGAATTGTTATCTAATTTAGACAAAATGTTAGCGATAACAACAATAGTTACCTAAATTACACAAACAGTTAGCGATAACCAGAAATGTTATCTAAATTACACAAACTGTTTGCGCTAACAGGAATTGTTACCTAACTTACGCAAATTGTTAGCAATAACGGGAACTATTATCTAACTTACACAAACTGTTAGCGCTTACAAGAATGAGTTCTTAACTTACTCAAACTGTGAGTGATAACAAGAATTGTTACATAAATTACACAAACTGTTAGCCCTAACAATAATGGTTACCTAGCTTTCACAAACTGTTAGCGATGACAATAATTGTCACCTAAATTACACAAAATGTAAGGGATAACAGGAATTGTTACCTAACTTACACAAACTGTTAGCGCTAACAAGATTTGTTAACAAACTTACACAAATTATTAGCGCTAACAAGAATTGTTACCTAAATTACACAAATTTTTATCGCTAAGAAGAATTGTCACCTAAGTTACACAAACTGTTAGCGATAACAAGAATTGTTACCTAAATTACACAAACAGTTAGCGATAAAAAAAATTGTTACCTAAATTACACAAACAGTTAGCGATAACATGAATTGTTATCTAACTTACACAAACTGTTAGCGCTAACAAGAAGGGTTACTGAACTTACACAAACTATTAGCAATAGCAAGAATTGTTACCTAAATTACAGAAACTGTTAGCGATAACAAGAATTGTTACCTAAATTCCACAAACATTTAGCGATAAAAAGAATTGTTACCTAAATAAGACAAACTGTAATTGATAACAAGAATTGTTACCTAAATTAAACAAATCTGTTAGCGATGACAATAATTGTCACCTAAATTACACAAAATGTAAGGGATAACAGGAATTGTTACCTAACTTACACAAACTGTTAGCGCTAACAAGATTTGTTAACAAACTTACACAAATTATTAGCGCTAACAAGAATTGTTACCTAAATTACACAAATTTTTATCGCTAAGAAGAATTGTCACCTAAGTTACACAAACTGTTAGCGATAACAACAAACTGTTATCAATAACAAGAATGGTTACCTAAATTACAAAAACAGTTAGCAATAACAATATTTGTTACCTAAATTACACAATTTGTTAGCGATAACAAGAATTGTTACCTAAATTACACAAAATGTTAGCAATAACAAGAATTGTTACTGAATTACACAAATAGTTAGCGATAACATGAATTGTTATCTAAATTACACAAACTGTTTGTGCTAAGAGGAATTGTTACCTAACTTACGCAAACTGTTAGCGATAACAGGAATTGTTATCTACCTTACACAAACTATTAGCGCTAGCAAAAATGGTTACCTAACTTACACAAACTATTATCGATAGCAAGAATTGTTACCAAAATTACACAAACAGTCAGCGATAATAGGAATTGTTATCTAACTTACACAAACTGTTTGCGCGAAGAGGAACTGTAACCTTACTTTCGCAAACTGTTAGCGATAACATGAATAGTTATCTAGCTTACACAAACTGTTAGCGATAACAAGAATGGTTACCTAACTTACACAAACTGTTAGCGATAAGAAGAATTGTTACCAAAATTACACAAACTGTTAACGAAAACAAGAATTGATACCTAATTACACAGATTGTTACCGATAACAAAAATTGTTACCCAAATTACACAAACAGTTAGCGATAACAAGAATTTTTACCTAACATACACAAACTGTTAGCGCTAACAATTGTAGTTACCTAACTTTCACAAACAGTTAGCGATAACAAGAATTGTAACCTAACTTACACAAACTGTAAGCGCTTACAGGAATTGTTATCTTATTTACACAAACTTTTAGCGATAACAAGAATTGTTACCCAAATTACACAAACAGTTAGAGTTAACAGGAATTGTTATCTAAATTACACAAACTGTTAGCGCTAACAATAATGGTTGTCTAACTTACACAAACTATTAGCGTTAACAAGAAGTGTTACCTAATAAACTCAAACAGTTAGCCATAACGAAATTGTTATCTAAACTACACAAAATGTTTACGCTAACAGGAATTGTTACCTAACTTACGCAAACTGCTAGCGATAACATGAATTGTTATCAAACATACACAAACTGTTAGCGCTAACAAGAATGTTAACCAAACTTACACAAACTATTAGCGATAACAAGAATTGTGACCTAAATTACAAAAACTGTTAGCGATAACAATAATTGTTACTTGTATTACACCAACATTTAGAGATAACAAGAATTGTTACCTAATTTACAAAAACAGTTAGCGATAACAAGAATTGTTATCTAAATTACACAAATTCATTGCGTTAATAGGAATTGTTACCTAACTTACGCAACCTATTAGCGATAACAGGAATTGTTATCTAGCTTACACAAGCTGTTAGCGCTCACAAAAATGGTTACCTAACTTACACAAACTATTAGCGATAACAAGAATTGTTGCCTAAATTATACAAACAGTAATCAATAACTACAATTGTTACTTATACTACACAATCAGTTAGCGACAACAAGAATTGTTATCTAAAGTACACAAACTGTAAGCGCTTACAATTATGGTTACCCAAACTTACACAAACTATTAGCGAAAACATGAATTGTTACCTAACTTACACAAATTGTTAGAAAACTATTAGCTCTAACAGGAATTGTTATCTAACTTACACAAACTTTTAGCGATAACAAGAATTGTTACCTTTATCACACAAGTAGTTAGCGATAACAGGAATTGTTATCTAAATTACACTAATTGTTAGCGATAACAAGAATTTTTTACCTAAATTACACAAACAGTTAAGAATAACAGGAATTCTTACCTAACTTACACAAACTGTGAGCGAGCACAAGGAATATTACCTAAATTTCACAAACTATTAGCGCAAACAAGAATCGTTACCTAACTTACACAAACTGTTTGCGCTAATAGGAATTATTACCCAACTAACACAAAGTTTTAACGATAAATTGAATTATTACCTAAATTATACAAACAGTTATCGATATCAAGAATTGTTACCTAAATTACACATTTAATTTACGATAACAGGAATTGTTACCTAAAGTTCACAAACTGTAAGCGCTTACAATTATGGTTACCTTAACTTACACAAACAGTTAGCGATAACATGAATTGTTACCTAACTTACACAAACTGTTAGCAAACTGTTAGCGCTAACAAGAATTGTTAACTAACTTACACAAACTTTTAGCAATAACAAGAATTGTAACCTAAATTACAGAAGCAGTTAGCGATAACAAGAATTGTTATCTAAATTACACAAGCTGTTAGGGATAACAAAAATTGTTACCTAAATTACACAAACAGTTAAGAATAACGGGAATTGTTACCTAACTTACACAAATTGTTAGTCATAACAAGAAATGTTAACTAACTTACACAAACTGTTAGTGATAACAGGAATTGTTATCTAACTTACACAAAGTTTTAACGATAATAGGAAATGTTACCTAAATTACACAAACTGGTAGCGCCAACAAGAATTGTTATCTAACTTACACAACCTTTTGC
>JBBHKE010002363.1:34270-125914 GCA_037447655.1 Zygnema cylindricum
GTATAGAACATTAGCGATTGTGAAAAACATTCAATCCATTGTTAAGGAAAATAGCGATTGACGAACACATTATATCCATTTAAAAGAATAATAGGGATGGTCAAACACATTCAATCTATTGTTAAAGAGAATAGCGATACACAAAGTCATTAAATCCAATTTTAAGAACAATAGCGATTGTCAAACACATTCAATCCATTGTTACAAACAATCGGGTTTATCAAACATATTAAATCCATTGTTAATAACAATAGCGATTGTCAAAAACATTCAATCCATTGTCTAGGAAAATAGCGATTTACGAACACATTAGGATAATAAGAAAATATACCTATATTACGCAAGCATTTAGCGATAAAAGGATCTGTTACCTAACTTACAAAAACTGTTAGCGATAACAATAATTGTTACCTAAATTATACAAACTATTTGGGCTAACAAACATTGTTACCTAACTTACACAAACTGTTAGCGATAACAAGAATTTTAACCTAAATTACTGAAACACATAGCGATAAGAGAAATTGTTATCTAACTTACACAAACTGGTAGGGATAATAAGAAAATTTACCTATATTACACAAGCAGTTAGCGATAAAAGGAATTGTTACCTAACTTACAAAAAGTGTTAGCGATTACAAGATATGTTACCTAAATTAAAAAAACTATTTGGGCTAACAAACATTGTTACCTAACTTACACAAACTGTTAGCGTTAACAAGAATTTTAACCTAAATTAGTGAAACACATAGCGATAACAGGAATTGTTATCTAACTTACACAAATTGTTAGCGTTAACAAGTATGGTTACCTAACTTACACAAACTGTTAGCAATAAGACGAATTGTTACCTAACTTACACAAACTGTTAGGGCTAAAAAGAATTGTTATCTAACTTAGACAAATGTAAACGATAACATTTATTGTTACCTAAAATACATAAGTAGTTAGCGATAACAGAAAATTCTTATCTAAATTACACAAAGTGTTTGTGCTAACTGGAAACGTTATTTAAATAACACAAACAATTAGCGATAACAAGAATTGTAACCTAAATTACAGAAACAGATAGCGCTAACAGGAATTGTTACCTAAATTTTACAAACAGCTTGCGATAACAAAAATTGTTACCTAAATTACACAAACTGTTAGCGATAATAGGAATTGTTACCTAAATCTTACAAACAGCTTGTGATAACAAAAATTGTTACCTAAATTACACAAACAATTAGTGATAACAAGAATTGTTACCTAAATTACACAAACAGTTAGCGATAACACGAATTGTTATCCAAATTACACACACTATTAGCGATAACAATAATAGTTACCTAAATTACACAAACATTTAGCTATAACAAGAATTGTTTCCTAACTTACACAATCTGTTAGCGATAACAAGAATTGAAACCTAATATATACAAACTATTAGCGCTATCAAGATTTTTTACCTTAATTACACAAATTGGTTGCGCTTACAAGGATTGTTACCTAACTTACACAAACAGTCAGCGATAACAAGAATTGATATATAAATTACACAAACAGTTAGCAATAACAAGAATTGATATATAATTTACACAACAGTTAGCGTTAACAAGAATTGTTTCCTAAATAACACAAACAGTTAGTAATAACAAAAATTATTACCTAAATTACACAAACTGTTAGCGATAACGAGAATTGTTACCTAAATTACAAAAACATTTAGCGCTAACAAAAATTGTTATTTATCTTTTACAAACTGCTCAAGCTATCAAGAATTCACCTAAATTACTCAAATTGTTAACGATAATAGGAATTGTTACCTAACTTACACAAACAGTTAGCGATAAGAGGAATATTCACCTAAATTACACAAAATGTTAGGGATAACATGAATTGTTATCTAACTTACACAAACTGTTAGCAATAACAAGAATTGTTACCTATATTACACAAGCAGTTAGCAATAACGGGAATTGTTACAAAACTTACAGAAATTGTTAGCAATAACAAGATTTGTTACCTAAATTACACAAACTATATGCGATAACAGGAATTGTTTTCTAAATTACAATGACTGTTTGTGTTAACAGACATTGTTTCCTAACTAATACAAACTCTTAGAGATAAAAGAAATTGATATCAAAATTACACAAACTGTTAGCACTAAATGGAATTGTTACCTAAATACACAAATTCTTAGCGCTAACAGGAATAGTTTCCAAACTTACACAATCTATTAGCGATAATAAAAATTATTACCTAAATTACACAAACTATTAACACTAATAGGAATTGATATCTAACTTACACAAACTGTTAGCGATAACAATATTTTTTATGTAAATTACACAATTAATTAGCGATAACAAGAATTGCTACCTAGATTACACAATTTGTTAGTGATAAGAAGAATTGTAACCTAAATTCCACAAACAATTAGCGAAAACAAGAATTTTTACCTAAATTACACCAACAGTTAGTGCTAACAAGAATTGTTATCTAACTTACACAAACTGTTAACGATAACAAGAATAGTTACCTAAATAACACAAACAAATAGAGCTAACAAGAATTGTTACCTAACTTACACAAACTATTAGCGATAACAAGAATTGTTACCTAAATTATACAAACTATTATCGTTAACAATAATTGTTATTCAACTGACAGAAACTGTAAGTGATAACTATAATTGTTACCTAAATTACAGAAACAGTTTGCGATAACAAGGATTGTCATCTATATTACACAAACAATTAGCGATAACAGGAATTGTTTCCATAATTACAAAAACAATTAGCGATAACAAGAATTGTCACTTTAATTGGAAACAATTAGCAATAACAATTTATTAAATAACCTGAACAATTAGCGATACAGGAATTGTTACCTAATTATAGAACAATTAGTGCTATGGTGGTTACCTAACTTACACAAAGTGTTAGCGATAAGAGGAATTGTTACCTAACTTACACAAATTGTTAGCGCTAACAAGAATTGTTATCTAACTTCCAAAAATTTGTAACCTAAATTACAGAAGCAGTTAGCGATAACAAGAATTGTTACCTTAATTACACAAACCGTTAGCAATAACAAGAATTGTTTCCTATATTACACAAACATTTAGCGATAACACGAATTGTTACCTAAATTACACAAACAGTTAGCGATAACAAGAATTGTTACCTAAATTACAAAAACATTTAGTGCTAACAAAAATTGTTATCTATTTTACACAAACTGTTAGAGCTATGGTTACCTAACTTACACAAACTGTTAGCGATAACAGGAATTGTTACCTAAATTATAGAAACTATTAGAGATAACAAAAATTGTTACCTAAATTAGACAAACAATTAGCGATAACAAGAATTGTTACCTAAATTACACTAACAATCAGCGATAACACGAATTGTTTTCCAAATTACACACTCTGTTAGCGATAACAATAATTGTTACCTAAATTACACAAAAATTTAGCGATAACAAGAATTGTTTCCTAACTTACACAATTTGTTAGCGATAACAAGAATTGAAACCAAATATACGCAAACTGTTAGCGCTAACAAGAATTTTTTCCTAAATAACACAATTTGTTTGCGCTTAAAGGAATTGTTACCTAACTTACACAAACAGTTAGCAATAACAAGAATTGTTATCTAAATTACACAAACAATTAGCGCTAACAGGAGTTGTTAATAAATTATACAAATTCTTAGCGCTAACAGGAATCTTTTCCTAACTTACACAATCTGTTAGTGATAACAAGAAATGATATCTAAATTACACAAACAGTTAGTGATAACACGAATTGTTCTCCAAATTAAACACACTGTTAGCGATAACAATAATTGTTACCTAAATTACACAAACAATTAGCGATAACAAGAACTATTTCCTAAATAACACAAACAGTTAGCGATAAGAAGAATCGTTACCTAAATTTCAGAAACAGTTAGCGATAACAAGAATTGTTATCTAAATTACACAAACAATAAGCGATAACAATAGTTGTTACCTAAATTACAAAAATAGTTAGGCTATCAAATATTGTTATCTATCTTTTACAAACTGCTAAAGCTATCAAGAATGGTTACCTAACTTACACAAACAGTTAGCAATAAGAGGAATTGTTACCTAAATTACACAAAATGTTAGCGATAACACGAATTGTTATCTAACTTACACAAACTGTTAGCGATAACATGAATTGTTACCTAAATTACACAAACTCTAAGCGATAATAGGAATTGTTTTCTAAATTACATTCAGTGTTTGTGCTAACAGACATTGTTTCCTAACTTACACAAACTCTTTGAGATAACAGGAATTGATATCTAAATTACTCAAACTGTTAGCGCTAATAGGAATTGTTACCTAAATACACAAATTCTTAGCGCTAAGAGGAATAGTTTCCTAATTTACACAAACTATTATCGATAACAAAAAATGTAACCTATATTACACAAACTATTAGCAATAATAGGATTTGATATCTAACTTACACAAACTGTTAGGGATAACAAGAATTTTTATGTAAATTACACAAAAAGTTAGCGATAAGAAGAATTGTTACCTAAATTACACAAACAATTAGCGATAACAAGAATTATTCCCTTAATTTCACAAACTGTTAGCGATAACAAGAATTGTTACCTAAATTACACAAATTGTTAGCGCTAAAAGGAATTGTTATCTAACTTACACAAACTGTTTGCAATAACAAGAATAGTTACCTATATTACACCAACAGTTAGTGCTAACAAGAATTGTTATCTAACTTACACAAACTGTTAACGATAACAAGAATAGTTACCTAAATTACACAACCAAATAGAGCTAACAAGAATGGTTACCTAACTTACACAAACTATTAGCGATAACAAGAATTAATACCTAAATTATACAAACTGTTATCGCTAACAATAATTGTTATATTACTGACAAAAACTGTAAGCGATAACTATAATTGATTCCTAAATTACAGAAACAGTTTGCGATAACAAGGATTGTCATCTATATTACACAAACAATTAGCGATAACAGGATTTGTTACCTAAATTACAGAAACAATTAGCGATAACAAGAATTGTCACCTTAATTAGAGAAACAATTAGCAATAACATGAATTGTTACCTAAATAACACAAACAATTAGCGATAATAGGAATTGTTACCTAAATTACACAAACAATTAGTGCTAACAAGAATGGTTACCTAACTTACACAAAGTGTTAGCGATAAGAGGAATTGTTACCTAACTTACACAAACTGTTAGGGCTAACAAGAATTGTGTTCTAACTTACAAAAATTGTTACCTAAATTACAAAAGCAGTTAGCGATAACAAGAATTGTTACCTAAATTACACAAACCGTTAGCAATAACAAGAATTGTTTCCTAAATTACACAAACATTTAGCGATAACAGGAATTGTTACCTAAATTACAAAAACATTTAGTGCTAACAAAAATTGTTATCTATCTTACACAAACTGTTAGAGCTATCAACATTAGTTACTTAACTTACACAAACTGTTAGCGATAAGTAGAAATGTTATTGAAATTACAGAAGCATTCAGTGATATTTTCCTAACTTACAGAAACAGTTAGTGATAACAGGAATTGATATCTAAATTGCACAAACTGTTAGCGATAACAGGAATTGTTACCTAAATTATAGAAACTGTTAGAGATAACAAAAATTGTTACCTAAATTAGACAAACAATTAGCGATAACAAGAATTGTTACCTAAATTACACTAACAATCAGCGATAACACGAATTGTTATCCAAATTACACACTCTGTTAGCGATAACAATTATTGTTACCTAAATAACACAAACAATTAGAGATAACAAGAATTATTTCCTAAATAACACAAACAGTTAGCGATAATAAGAATCGTTACCTAAATTACAAAAACAGTTAGCGATAACAAGAATTGATATCTAACTTAAACAAACTGTTAGCGATAACAAGAAATGTTATCTAAAGTACACAAACTATTAGCCAAAACAAGAATTGTCAACTAAATTACACAAACAATTAGCGATAACAAGAATTGTTACCTAAATTACACAATTTGTTAGCGATAACAAGAATTGAAACCAAATATACGCAAACTGTTAGGGATAAGATGAAATGTTACCTAAATTACACAAACAGTTGGCGATAACAATAAATGTTATATTAATTACAAAAATTGTTAGCAATAACAAAAATTGTTACCTATATAACACAAACAGTTAGCCCTAACAAGAATGGTTGCCTAACGTACACAAACTCTTTGCGATAACAATAATTGTAACCTATATTACACAAACTGTTAGGGATAACAAGAATTGTAACTTAAATTACACAAACGGTTACCGAAAACAAGAATTGTAACTTAAATTACTGTGATTGCAGCAAAATTGTTACCTAAATTGACGGTAGCAATAAAAATTGTTATCAACACGGTATAAGCTAACAAAAATGATTACTAACCTGGCCCATTGGCGTTAAGAGAAATTGTTACCTAAATTACACAAATTGTTACCGCTAACAAGAATTGGTATCTAAATTACACAAACATTTTGTGCTAATAGAAATTGTTATCTAAGTATCACAAACTATTAGCGATAACAAGAATTGTTATTTAAATGACACAAAATATTAGCGCTAGCACGAATTGTTACCTAAATTACAGAACCAGTTAGCGATTACAAGATTTGTTATCTAGATTACACAAATTATTAGGGATAACAAGAATTGTTACCTAAATTACACAAACAATTAGCGATAACAAAAGTTGTTATCTTACTTACAGAAACAGTTAGCGCTAACAAGAATGGTTACCTAACTTACACAAACTGTTAGCGATAACAAGAATTGATACCTATATAACAGAAAGTGTTAGCGATAACAAGAATTGTTACCTTAACTTCACAAACGGTTAGCCATAACCAAAATTTGTTACCTAAATTACACAAACACTTAGCGATAACACGAATTGTTATATAAATGACAAAAATTGTTAGCGGTAACGGGAAGTGTTATCTAAATTACATAAAATATTGGCGATAACAAGAATTGTTACCTAAATTACACAAACAAGTAGTTATAACAAGAATTGTTACCTAAATCACAAAAACTGTTAGCGATAACAATAATTGTTACCTAAATTACAGAATAGTTAGCCATAACAAGAATTGTTACCTAAATTATGGAACAGTTAGCGATAATATTAATTGTTACCTAAATTACACAAACAGTTAGCGATAACATGAAGTATCATCTAAATTACACAAACTATTCGTGATAACAATAATTATTACCTAAATTACACAAAGAGTTAGTTATAACAAAATTGTTACCTAAATTACAGAAACAGTTAGTGATTATAAGATTTGTTACCTAAATTACACAATTAGTTAGCAATAACAAGAATTGTTATCTAAATTACACAAACAATTAGCGATAATAAAAATTGTTACCTAAATTACAGAAAGTGTTAGCGATAATAAGAATTGTTACCGAAAATACAGAAACAGTTAGCGATAACAAGAATTGTTACCTAAATTACACAAACAGCTAGCGATAATAAGAATTGTTACCTAAATTACACAAACAGTTAGCAATAACAAGAATTGTTATCTAACTTACACAAACTGTTAGTGCTAACAGGAATTGTTTCCTAAATTACACAAGAAGTTAGCGATAACAAGAATTGTTTCCTACATTTTAGAAACAGTTAGCGATAATAAGAATTGTTATCTAAAATACACAAACAATTAGCAATTTCAAGAATTGTTACCTTAGTTAAATCAAGTGTTAGAGATAAAAAAAATGTTACCTAAATTACACAAACAATTTTCGATAACTGGAATTGTTACCTAAATTACACAAACAATTAGCGATAACTAGAATTGTTACCTAAATTACATAAACAATTAGCGATAACAGGAATTGTTATCTTACTTACACAAGCTGTTAGTGATAACAAGAATTGTTACCTTATATACACAAATTGTTAGCGATAACAAGAATTATTTCCTAAATTACACAAACAGTCAGCGATAACAAGAATTCTTATCTAAATTACATAAACAGGAAGCGATAACAATAATTATTATCTAAATTACACTAACAATTTGCTATAACAGAAATTGTTATCTTACTTACACAAACACTTTGCGATAACTAGAATTGTAACCTAAATTACACAAACAATTAGTTATAACAGGAATTGATATCTTACTTACACAAGCTGTTAGCGATAACAAAAATTGTTACCTAAATTTCACAAAGTGTTAGCGATAACAAGAATTGTTACCTAAATTCCACAAACAATTAGCGATAACAGGAATTTTCACCTAACTTAAACAAAATGTTAGCGATAACAAGAATTATTACCTAAATTACATAAGCAGTTAGCGATAAGAGCTATTGTTACCTAACTTACACAAACTGTTGGCCTAACAAGAATTGTTACCTAAATTACAGAAATAATTAGCGCTATCAGGAATTGAAATCTTACCTACAGAATCTGTTAGCGATAACAAGAATTGTTTCCTAAATTACACAAAGAGTTAGCAATAACAAGATTTGTTACCTAAATTACATATAGAGTTAGCTAAAGCAAGAAATGTTATCTAACTTACGAAAACTATTAGTGCTAACAGGAATTGTTTCCTAAATTACAGAAGCAGTTTGCGATAACAAGAATTGTTTCCTAAATTACAGAAATAGTTAGCGATAACAAAAATTGATATCTAAATTACACAGACAATTAGCAATAACAAGAATTGTTACCTAAATTACATCAAGTGTTAGCGATAACAAGAATTGTTACCTAAATTACACAAACAGTTATAGGGACGCACCTATGAGACGATGCACTTTTGGGTATGTGTTGTATGTTGGGGAAGGTGCTTGCTGTTGGAGCAGTAAGCATCAAAAGGTGGTTGCTCAGTCCACTATGGAGGCTGAGTACATGGCCTTTTGTTTTTTTGTGAAAGAGTTGATGTGGGTCAAATCCTTGTTGGAAGAACTGGGGTATATGAAGGAGGGAGTGCATGAAGTGTTTTGTGATAATCAAGCGGCCATAGCAATTGCAGCCAATCCAAAACATCATTTTAAGGCTAAACATATGGACATAAGATTAAGTTTTGTAAGAGAAAAAGTGGAGAATAAAATAGTGAATCTTGTATATATATCTGATGAGGAAATGATGGCTGACATGATAACCAAACCTATGCCCTCTCCAAAGTTAAAATATTGCAGAGAAAAGTGTGGATTAAAAGAAAAGTTAAAATTAGACTAGAAAATAAAAGGAGTGTTGAATTAATTAGTTTTTTCTAGGTGTAAATTAATTAGCGGAAAACATACAAAAGAAAATGTAGGCAGCATGCCTCCATCCCTTCTCTCTCGCCCCCATACTTGTTGTAGTCACTGAAGGAGAGAGAGAACGATGGAGCCATGGCTGCCTCAGCTCCATGGGAAGGACTAAATAGTGACTTAAGCCACTCTCAACAAAAGGTTGTGTCCGGCAAGACTCAAACCCCCGACCGGTAGAGCGCGCCCTAGCCGTTAGCTCTAACCAGTTTGTTCTAGAAGTGCGTTAGGAGATATAGGGTTTGATTAGTAAATAAACTATTGTAGTATACAGAAATCATTTAACTGAAAATGTTTACGGCATGCATAGATACAGTTTGATAAAGTACGAAGCACTGAACTAATTTGAAACGCATATCTCACATTTTTGTTTCGACATCAAAGCAAATATCGCGCAAGTTTTTATTACGGCTGAGATTACATTTCGCGTCAAATTCGACGGCGCACATCATCGCATATATCGCGGAATGGTAACTTTGGCATTTAGTGACGTGGCATGACCTGGCGCCACGTGGAGAGATAACATTTGATCGCATGAATTCCGAGGAACGTACGGACGAGTGGAAAATGGACACGCGTCCGCCTAATGGCCTTGTCGTACATAGGACGTACAAAAAGTACATCGGCAGTAGTACTTTCTAGTAATGTACAATTTTCTGATTGGTTCGTACATGTAGTAGATAGGGGTTGTGAGAAAAACTAGGAAAAACTAGGACTTAGAAAAAATCTGGAAGATAGTCCTCTCTCTCTATTTGAGAGTTTTTATAAATGGCATCTTTGCCACCGTATAACTTATCGCCTGGCTGGGCGTTTTTAGAGATTTCTTTTTCCATGCACTCAGGGGAGTCCAGGTTGTACAGGGGTGTAGTTAGATTGTCTTGTTGTCTACTTGGGTAGCAATGGTTGACATTGAAAGTGGATAAGTTAATAACTATCTACAGGCTTCTTGTATTCTGTAGTCGAATAGAGGACACAGAATTGCAGGTTATGGGCCCTCCTTCAATGAATATAGGTTTATCTATTGGGAAGCCATGATGATGGGAGCTTTGTGCGAAAAACGATACTGGGTATCGACAATGGACAAGTGAAAGGTCCACCTTCAAGAACTCCACCTAGATTTGGAGGAGTAAGATTTACTACAGCTACGGCTTCCTCTGCGGAGGAGGCAGATGATGGGGATAACAATGTGTCTGAAAAGGAGAAAGGGAAGGAGACACCCCTCACTCCTATTACCACAGTATCAGGAGTGGCGACCATGAAGACCCTAGAGAACGATACTCAAATGTTGGAGGATGTAAATATGGCTGCTAAGAACTTCATTGTGAGGCACCTCACTCAAGCTTTGGCCACCCCTCATCTTCACATTTACATGGCCAAGGAGTTGTGGGTGAGTTTGGTGGAGATTTATAGAGCTGGAACTATTGAAGAGCTATAGTTGGCTGAGCAAAAACTAGTGAGTTACACTAACAAAGTAGGAAAGATGTTAGATTACTGTAATGATCTTTCTTGTTTGTATATGGAGATGGAAAGTGCCAGGTGGACAAGCACAATGAAAATGAAAGTTAACACTCTTATCATGAAGTTACTAAATTAATTTGAGAACATAGTGTACCGAGTAATGCAAATGCCAAATAGTTCATTGAAATGGAACACATTGGTTAGAATGATACTTGTGCAGAAAAACACAATGGAGATTAGGAGAGGAGGAAAGAGCATTCAAGCTCTAGCAGTAGGAGGGGACCGATGGGGGAAGAAACCAAAGAAATCTTATAGAGGGGAAAGAGATAATTCAGGGGGAGCGAGGCCCCCAATTGGTCTTTGTCATTTTTCCAAAAAGCTTGGACACTTCATCACAGATTGTGTCTAGTTGTCAGAGATGAGGCTCCAAAAGAACCGTGGAGGGGGTTCTTGCGGAGGGAAGAAAAATGAACTTGTGGTTACTAAAGTGAAAGGAGAAACCAAGGATGAGTCCTTTGAGGAGGTTGAGGAGCTTCTTCTTGACGAGAGTTTGGAGGAGAAGAAGATCCCTCGGAGACAGAAGTGTGCCCTTGGAGCAATTCCGGAAGCTCCACAAGAGGGATGGATCATCGACTCAGGTGCATCCATGCATATGTGACGTGATAAAGAAATCTTCACTAAGCTAAGAAAAATCCTTACTGTAGAGATAGAGTATGGGGATGGGAGAGGGGTTACTACAGATCTAATGGGATCAGTAGATATGAAAGTCTTAGTGGAGGGTAAGACTTCTATACTTACATTCTAAGATGAACTCTACATTCCTCAGTTGAGTAAAAATCTTGTCTCTACGTGTGTGTTAGATGAGAAAGAGTTTGATACCAGTTTGATACCTTCACCACAAAGGGAGTCTTTACAGCTAAGTATGGGGATGAAGTTTACTTCACGGCAGATAAAGGTATCCAAGGAATGTTTAGGCTTAACTTGAGTAATGAAAAGAAGAATGCTTATTATGTTGGTGTTCCTAAGATGATGATTTGGCATAAGCGGTTGGGGCAAGTGCAATTTGATAGGTTGAGGGAAATGAAAAAGCTTGGGGTAGTAGAAGGCATTCAGTTTGGGGATAATGAAATGATGGATGATTGTAGTGGTTGTGGTCAAGGTAAGGCTCACAGACTTATCTTTCCCAAAGCCGCCACATATAGAGGTGAGAAAGTGTTAGATTTGGTCCACACAGATATTTGGGGTCCCGCAAAAGTACCTTCGGTTGGAGGAAAGAGGTTTATGATCAAAATAACCGATGACTGGTCTAGATACTCTAGAGTCTTCTTTCTGAAAACAAAGTCTGCAGCATCAACTTACTTCAAAGAATATAAAGCTTGGAGTGAGAAGTTGCATGAAACCCCCATTAAGAGGATAAGGAGTGATAATGGGGGGGAATATACCTCTAACCAGTTTGAGGAATAGCTAAGAGATGAGGTAGTGCAGCACCAAAAAACTGTACCTTATTACCCAGAACAAAATGGGGTAGCTGAGAGGTTGAATAGAACACTAGGAGATAGTGCATGCCGTATGTTGGCAGACAAGAAAATAGGAAAGAGATTTTGGGTAGAAGCAATGAAATGTGCGAACTACATTAAGAATAGAGTCCTTACCTCAACTCTAAAGGGAGTGACACCTTATGAGAGATGGGTTGGAAGGAAACCAGATATCTCACACCTTAAAGTATTTGGTAGCCAAGTTTACAGTCTTGACACGGATAGGAAAAACTGGAAACTAGATGGTAAGGGAAAACCTGGATACTTTGTGGGATATGATGAGGATGTTAAGGGATATAGAGTCTATGACTTAGCAAAGAAAGATATAAATCTGGTCAAACACTTAGTTGTCTTGGATGAAGGGAAGTCATTTGACCCCTTCAAATATACAAATAAGATAAGGATCAGATTTGAGTCCGAAAGTGAAGAGAACTCGGTCGTTCCCGAAAGGGACATGGGTGACACAGTGATTACAGATTCAGGGGAGATCCAAGGTACGAAGACTCACCGGAAACCTCACATACTCCTATGGACTTCGAGGAGATAGAAGAAGCGGGAGAAGAACCGGTTTCCATGGACAGGGGAGCCGATGAAACAGTTAGAAGAAATCCAAGACTTCCAACCATTCTTGCTTCAAAGTTTGAGGGAGGAAGGAGGAGCAACAAAAGATTACAGGACAAACAAGCCACTCATAAGGTAACTAAGCTATCTCACCTTGATGAGCCTCAAACTTACTCGGAGGCAGTGAATAGTCCAGAGAAAGAAAGATGGATTAGAGCTATAAATGATGAGATGGCTTCTATCATGGAAACAAATACTTGGGAACTAGCAGATTGCCCTCCAGATAGAAACCCTATTGGGTGTAAATGGGTATTTAAACTAAAACTGAACCCAGATAATACCATTGAAAGATATAAGGCTTGATTGGTAGCGAAAGGGTTCACCCAAAAGGAGGAGATTGACTATGAGGAGACGTTTGCTCCAGTTGTTCGGTTCCCATCAGTAAGGATTCTCCTCAGTGTGGCAGCAGCGGAAGACATGGAAATATATCAGATGGACATTAAGACTGCTTTCCTCAATGGTGAGTTAGAGGAAGAAATTTTCATGAGACAACCTGAGGGGTTCGTGGAAGAAGGAGAAGAGAGCAAAGTCTGCAAGCTCATAAAGTCCTTATATGGACTAAAGCAGGCTCCCCGACAGTGGAATAAGAAACTAGATGAGTTTCTTACCAGTCTGGGATATATCCGTATCAGCTCTGACCATTCTATCTATATGTTTGAAGATGAGAATGGTGTCATTTTTATTGCAATTTATGTGGATGATCTGCTTGTGTTGAGTAAATCCTTGGAAAAGATCAATAAGTTAAAAACAGATCTTAGAAGCAGATTTGATATGAAGGATTTAGGGGAGGCAAAATATATTTTGGGGATTCAAATGGAGAGAGATAGGGGGAAGAAGATTATCAGACTTACTCAGAAAGAAGCAATAGGTAATATGCTTGAGAAATTCCAGATGGAAAATACTAACAGTTGTACCACTCCCATGGACTTGAAAAAAGTAAGTGATGGGAGTGTAAAAGGAGGAGTGATGAACTTAAACGATCAAATGAGTCCAGATGAGAGAGATTTTATGAAGTCTATCCCTTATTGACAGGTCGTAGGAATTTTAATCTATTATATGAATTCTACCAGGCCGAGTATAATGGCAGCAGTAGGAGTACTCAATAAGAGTCTTAATGATCCTAGGAAGAGAGATTGGGAGGCAGCCAAGAGAGTCATAAGATATCTAGTAGAAACTAGAGAGTTATGGTTGCATTTGGGAGGGGAGCACACTGACATCACTACTTGGAGTGACGCCAGTTATGGGGACGCACCTATGAGATGATGCACTTCTGGGTATGTGTTGTATGTTGGGGAAGGTGCTTGCTATTGGAGCAATAAGCAACAAAAGGTGGTTGCTCAGTCCACTATGCATGGCCTCTTGTTCTGCTGTGAAAGAGTTGATGTGGGTCAAATCCTTGTTGGAAGAACTGGGGTATATGAAGGAGGGAGTGCATGAAGTGTTTTGTGATAATCAAGCGGCCATAGCAATTGCAGCCAATCCAAAACATCATTTTAAGGCTAAACATATGGACATAAGATTAAGTTTTGTAAGAGAAAAAGTGGAGAATAAAATAGTGAATCTTGTATATATATCTGATGAGGAAATGACGGCTGACATGATGACCACACCTATGCCCTCTCGAAAGTTAAAATATTGCAGAGAAAAGTGTGGATTAAAAGAAAAGTTAAAATTAGACTAGAAAATAAAAGGAGTGTTGAATTAATTAGTTTTTTCTAGGTGTAAATTAATTAGCGGAAAACATACAAAAGAAAATGTAGGCAGCATGCCTCCATCCCTTCTCTCTCGCCCCCATACTTGTTGTAGTCATTGAAGGAGAGAGAGAACGATGGAGCCATGGCTGCCTCAGCTCCATGGGAAGGACTAAATAGTGACTTAAGCCACTCTCAACAAAAGGTTGTGTCCGGCAAGACTCGAACCTTCGACCGGTAGAGCGCGGCCTAGCCGTTAGCTCTAACCAGTTTGTTCTAGAAGTCCTCTAGGAGATATAGGGTTTGATTAGTAAATAAACTATTGTACTATACAGAAATCATTTAACTGAAAATGTTTACGGCATGCATAGATACAGTTTGATAAAGTACGAAGCACTGAACTAATTTGAAACGCATATCTCACATTTTTGTTTCGACATCAAAGCAAATATCGCGCAAGTTTTTATTACGGCTGAGATTACATTTCGCGTCAAATTCGACGGCGCACATCATCGCATAAATCGCGGAATGGTAACTTTGGCATTTAGTGACGTGGCATGAATTGGTGCCACGTGGAGAGATGACATTTGCTCGCACGAATTCCGAGGAACGTACGGACGAGTGGAAAATGGACACGCGTCCGCCTAATGGCCTTGTCGTACATAGGACGTACAAAAAGTACATCGGCAGTAGTACTTTCTAGTAATGTACAATGTTCTAATTGGTTTGTACATGTAGTAGATAGGGGCTGTGAGAGAAACTAGGAAAAACTAGGACTTAGGAAAAATCAGGAAGATAATCCTCTCTCTCTCTTTGAGAGTTTGTATAAATGGCATCTTTGCCACCCTATAACTTATCGCTTGGCTGGGCGTTTTCAGAGATTTCTTTTTCTACGGACTCAGAGGAGTATAGGTTGTATCGCGGTGTAGTTAGATTGTCTTGTTGTCTACTTGTGTAGCAAAGGTTGACATTGAAAGTGGATAAGTTAATAACTATCTACAGGCTTCTTGTATTCTGTAGTCGAATAGAGGACACAGAATTACATTACCTAAATTACACAAAGTGTTAGCGATAACAAGAACTCTTACCTAAATTACACCAACCATTAGCTATAATAGGAATTGTTATCTAACTTACACAAAACGTGAGCGATAACAAGAATTGTTACCTAAATTACACAAGCATTTAGCAATAACAACAATTGTTACCTAACTTACACAAACTGTATGCGCTAACAAGAAATCTTACCTAAATTACACAAGGAATTAGTGATCACAAGATTTGTGATCTAAATTACACAAACTATTAGCAATAACAAGAATTGTTACCTAAATTACACAAACAATAAGCGATAACAAAACTTGCAACCTAAATTATAGAAATTGTTAGCGCTAACACGAATTTTTATCTAACTTACACAATCTGTTAGCGATAACAAGAATTGTTACCTAAATTACACAAACAGTTAGCGATAACAAAAATTGTTTCCTAAATTACAAAAATAGTTAGCGATAACAAAACTTGATATATAAATTACACAAACTTTTAGCGGTAACACGAATTGTTATCTAATTTAAACAAACTGTTAGCAATAATAAGAATTGTTACCTAAATTATACAAACAATTAGCAATAACAAGAAGTGTTATCTAAATTACACAAACTATTGGCGATAACAAGAATTGTTACCTAAATTACACAAACACTTAGTTATAACAAGAATTGTTACCTAAAATAAAAAACAGTTAGCCATAACATAAATTGTTACCTAAATTACACAACAGATAGCGATAACAATAATTATTATCTCACTTACACAAACTGTTAGCGGTAATAAGAATTGTTACCTAAATTACAGAAAAGTTAGCTATAATAAGAGTTGTTACCTAAATTACACAAAAATTTAGCGATAACAGGAAGTATTATCTAAATTACACAAACTATTGGCCATAGCAATAATGGTTTCCTAAATTATACAAACAGTTAGCGATAATAAGAATTGTTGCCTAAATTACATAAACAGTTAGCGATAACAAGAATTGTTATCTAAATTACACAAACAATTAGCAATAACAAGAATTGTTACCTAAATTACACAAACTGTTTGCTCTAACAGGAATTGTTACCTAAATTACACAAACTGTTAGCTATAACAGGAATTGTTACCTAAATTATACATACAGTTACCAATAACAAAAATTGTTATTTAACTTACACAAAGTGTTAGCGCTAACAAGAATGGCTACCTAACTTACACAAACTTTTAGCGATAACAATAATTGTTACCTAAATTACACAAATTGTTAGCTATTACAAGAATTGTTACCTTCATTACACAAACAGATAGCGATAACAATAATTGTTACCTTAATAACAATAACAGTTAGCGATAACAGGAATTGTTACCTAAATTACACAAACTGTTAGAGATAACAAGAATTGTTATCTAAATTACACAAACTGATTGCGATAACAGGAATTGTTACCTAACTTACACAAATTGTTAGCAATAACAAGAATTGTGACCTAACTTACACAAACTGTTAGTGATAAGAGGAATTGTTACCTAAATTATATAAACAATTAGCGCTAACATGAATTCTTACCTAACTTACACAAACTGTTAGCGATAACAAGAATTGTTACCTAAATTACACAAACTGTTAGCGATAACAGGAATTGTTATCTAAATTACACAAACTGTTTGTGATAACAGGAATTGTTACCAAACTTACACAAATTGTTAGCGATAACAGGAATTTTTACCTAAATTACACAAACAGTTAGCGATAATACAAATTGTTACCTAAATTACACAAACAGTTAGCGATAACAAGAATTGTCATCTAACTTACTCAAACTGTTAATGTTAACAAGAATTGTTTCCTACATTACACAAACAGTTAGCGATAACTAGAATTATTTCCTAAATTACAGAAACAGTTAGCGATAACAAGAATTGTTATCTAAATTACACAAACAATTAGCTATAATAATTATTGTTACCTAAATTACACAAATTGTTAGCGATAACAAGAATTGTTACCTAAATTTAAGAAGCAGTTAGCAATAACAAGAATTGTTACCTTAATTATAGAAACTATTAGTGCAAACAGGAATTGTTATCTAACTTACAAAAACTGTTAGCGAAAACAAGAATTGTTTCCAAAATTACACAAACAGTTAGCGATAACAAGAATTGTTATCTAACTTACACAAACCGTTAGTGCTAACAGAAATTGTTTCCTAAATTACACAAACAGTTAGCGATAACAACAATTGTTTCCAAAATTTTAGAAAGAGTTAGCGATAATAAGAAATGTTATCGAAATTACACACACAATTGTCGATAACAGGAATTGTTTGTGGAAAAGTGATATTTTATATTCTATCTTTTTTAAAGGATCCTGCAGCTCTCACTTGTCGTAGTCAGTGAGAATTGACGGGCAACCATAGGCACATGAGACGATGAGAATTGATAGGCAACCATGGCTGCCTCACGCAAATGAGACGATGGGCAGTAGACAAGGCTCATGCAAAAGCTCTACGTTACCCAGATAGGATTTGATCCTGTAACCTCTGGACGTAGGCTGTTCACAATGTTCTACGCCTTATACATTAGGTATTGATGAAACGTTACATGCGATGTATTTGGTATGTATTTAAATATGACAGAGCAACATATTCCTTGTAATGACTTACGAACGAAATGAAACATGAAACTTGTGGTACCGCACGAAATGCAATACCGCACGAAATAAATGAAACAAATATTTTATTTCGACAGACGAAACTAAATGTCCCGATCGACGGCTTGCAAAGGAAGAAGGAATTTCAAACGGTCAACACGGAATGTTGACCGTCAAAATTCGACGGTCAATACGGAATATTGACCGGTGATTTCAAGGGTAAACATTTATTCGGCGCGTTGTCAGATCGAACGCGAGAAATTGATCGCCGAAAAAGAACGGACGGCACGCATGAATGCCGGTATGCCGGAACAAATATATGGGAGCAGCTCGGAGAAATGGGAGGAAATGATACGTGGCATCATCGTATAGGATGCCGGAGGAGAAAAGGGACAGAATGATGTTGACCTACTAGCCACGTGGCAGAACGTGAGTAGTGCTGAATATATCCGTACATAAAGTATGGCAGCTGGTGTACTTTGTATGCATAACAACTAGAGTACGTTATTTTGATTGGTGCAAAGTGCTATTAGTGAGGTTTTCAGGACTTAGACAAAAATTTTGAAAGTCCCCTCTCCCAGAGGCCATCTGTATAAATATGCTGTCTTTGAACAGCCATAACTTAATGCTCGGGTGAGCAAATTCATTGATTCTTTTTCTTGCGGACTCAAGAGATTCCAGGCTACATAAAAGTGTAGTCGGTCAAAATTTTTGCGTGCCAGGGTGGCACTTATTCATTGCCAAAGTCAAAACTACAAATATTATCCTAGAGGCTTCATATAAGCTGGACATTTTGTGGACCAATGGAGGTCACAGAATTTTAGGTTATCGGACCACCCTCTAGGGTGCCCATTTTTAATGGAACAGGTTTCATTTATTGGAAAACCATGATAAGGGGTGCACTGGTTGAAAAACGACTATGGGTTATTGTGAGTGGTCGTGTGCGATAGCCATCCGCAAAATTGGGAGTTCCACCAAGATTTGAAGGATCTCGGTTCACAGGAGGATCTGCGGGTGCAGAGGTGGAAGAGGATGTTGGAGAAAGCATCGTGTAAGGAAAGGGGGAAGAAGAAACTCACACCGATGCCTACTCGATCGGTTTTGGCAACAAATGTTCAGAAAACCGAGGCTAATGATAGTGTAATCTGGGATTTCAACAATACCGTGGCGACTCATTTTATTCTCGGGCATCTCACCCAAGCTGTGGCTACACCTCATCTTCATGTGGACAGGGCGAACGAGTTGTGGGAGGCTCTTATCAGCATTTACAGGAGTGGTACGATTGAACAACAGAAGCTGGCAGGTGAAAAGGTACAAGCATATGTGTACAAAGGGGGAAAGATGTTAGATTTTTGTAATAACTTGGCAGGGTTATTTATGGAGTTGGAGAGTGCAGGGAAAAGGGAGACCGAGAAAGAGAAGGTGAATACTTTGTTGATGAAACTCCCAGATGATTATGAAAACATCGTTAACAAAGTTCAGGACTTGCCAGATCATCGATGGATCTGGAACTCCGTTGTGGGAATGATTTTGGTTCGGGAAAACACAATTGAGATTCGGAGAGGAGGAAAGAGTGTTCACGCATTGGCTGCAGCTACTAATTGGGGAGATAAGGATTCCAAGAAACCTTACGGAAACTTTAGTGGAGGAGGAAGAGGAAATCAATCGGAAGGATCAGGATCGAGGCCTCCAAAGGGGCTTTGTCACTTTTGTAAGAAGCCAAGACATTACATGGCGGAGTTTACTAAACTGACAGAGCTGAGATTGAAGGAGAAACATGTCAGAAAACCAGCCGCAAAGAAAAAGAAGGCATTTGTGGCAACACAAGCCATCGGAGAGGACTCCGATGAGGACGATGGAGAATTCCTCCTCAATGAGGAGCTGGAGGTGAAAGGTGAGTAAGAGATCCCAAGGAGGTAAAAGTGTGCTTTCGGTGGAGTAAGAGAAGCTCTAAAAGAAGGATGGATTATTGATTCAGGAGCCTCTATGCATATGTGTAGAGAAAAACCATTGTTTACCAAAATGAGAAAGATCCCTACTGTAGAGATAGAGTACGGGGATGGGAGAATTGTCACTAGTAATTTAGTGGGATCTGTGGATCTGAGAGTCTTGGTTGATGGAAAGGCATCCATAGTCACTTTCTTTGATGTTCTTTTAATCCCAGAGTTGAACAAGAATCTTATCTCTACGTTGGTCTTAGATGATAAGAGTTTTGAGACTAGTATTAAAAAGGGATTCTTTGTTGCTAGCTATGAGGATGAAGTGTACTTCACAGCTGAAAAGGGTAGCCAAGGAATGTTTAGGCTTAATTTGAGTAATGGAAAGACGGGAGTTTACTATGCTGGTGTAAGTGATTTGATGATGTGGCATAAAATATTGGGACATGTGCATCTAGATAGATTGAAGGAAATGAAGAAAATGGGTGTAATTCAGGGCATACACTTTGGAGATAATGAGACTTTGGATGATTGTAGTGGGTGTGCTCAAGGAAAAGCCCACAGATTGCCTTTTCCAAAAGCCGCAACATATAAGGGTGAAAAGGTTTTAGATTTGGTTCACACTGACGTATGGGGACCGGCCAAAGTGCCATCAGTTGGAGGGAAAAGATTTATGCTTACTATCACTGATGATTGGTCTAGATACTCTAGAGTATACTTCTTGAAAAACAAATCTGAGGCTTCGGCTTATTTTAAGGAGTATAAAGCTTGGAGTGAAAAGCTTCACGAGACACCTATAAAGAGAGTGAGAAGTGATAATGGGGGGGAATTCACTTCTAATGAGTTTGAGGATTACTTGAAAGAGGAAGGGGTTCCACACCAAAAGACTGTCCCAAATAATCCAGAACAAAACGGTGTAGCCGAGAGACTAAATCGGACATTAAGTGATAGTGCTCGTAGTATGTTGACAGATAAAAAGATAAGGAAAAGTTTTTGGGCAGAGGCTATGAATTGTACTAACTATCTCAAAAATAGAGTGCTTACCTCGGCCATAAAAGGCCAAACACCTTATGAAAGATGGACCGGGAGAAAACCTGATGTTTCACACTTAAAGGTGTTTGGAAGTCAAGTGTTTAGTCTAAACACAGAAAAATCTGATTGGAAGTTAGATGCTAGAGGAATGCCGGGATACTTACTTGGGTATGTTGAAAATGTAAAAGGGTATAGAGTTTATGATCTGGAAAGAGAAGACATAATTCTAGTGAAACACTTGGTAGTTATGGACGAAGGAAAGTCCATAGATCCCTTTAAGTACATTAAACCGGTAAAAATTAGAATTGAATCAGAAATTGAGTTAGATTCACATTCTTCTAACCAAATTCCGGTTCAGCCTGACCTTGCAGAGGAAGAGAAAAATCTGATCGAGAGTGATCCTCTCTTAGAGACACTACTTCCAATTCAACCCGAGGAAAGACAGGAAATAGATGATGAACGTCCGGAGATGGACTTCACGGATAGGGGAGAAGATGAAGTCGTTTGGAGAAATCCGAGATTACCCTCCATCCTAGCATCAGAGTTTGAGGGAGGAAGGAGAAGTAGCAAGAGACCTCAAGAGAGGCAAGTGAACAACAAGGTAACTAAGATGTCACATTTTAGCGAACCCCAGACTTACTCAGAGGCAATTAATAGTCCGGAAAGTACTAGATGGGTGACAGCCATTAATGATGAGATGGCTTCCATTATGGAAGCAAACACATGGGAGTTGGTGGATTGTCCTCCAAACAGAAAGCCGATAGGATGTAAGGTGGAATCTTAAGTTGAAACTCAATCCCGATAACACCATTGAGCGATACAAAGCCAAATTATTGGCAAAGGGGTTCACACAAAAGGAGAGAATCGATTATGAGGAGACCTTCGCTCCGGTTGTTAGGTTTCCCTCCGTCCGGATTCTACTTAGTTTAGCGGGAGCGGAAGACATGAAAGTACACCAGATGGACATCAAAACCACTTTCTTACACATGGAATAAGAAGAAGAGATCTTCATGCAACAGCCGGAAGGATTTGTTGAAAAGGGAGAAGAAAGTAAGGTGTGCAGATTGATAAAGTCTCTTTATGGACTAAAGCAAGCTCCACGACAAGGGAACAAAAAGTTGGACGAGTTTTTGACGAGTTTGGGATATATCCGAATCACTTCGGATCATTCCATCTATCTATTTGAGGATGAGGAAGGTATAATTTTCATTGCTATCTATGTGGATGATTTGCTTGTTTTGAGTAAATCAATGGTGAAAATTAATAGGCTGAAAAAGGATCTAAAGAGTAGATTTGAAATGAAGGACTTGGGAGAGGCAAAGAACATTTTTGGAATTCAGATGGAAAGAGGTAGAGAGAAGAAAACAATTAGACTAACTCAAAAGGAAGCAATAGGGAATATGCTTGAAAAATTTCAGATGGGAAAAGCAAATAGTTGCACGACTCATATGGACTTAAAGAAGGGTAATGAGGGGAGCTCAGAAGAGGGAGTCTTGATCTTGGATAATGAGTTAGGACCTCAGGAAAGCAAGTTCATGCAAACTATTCCGTACAAACAGGTTGTCGGTAGTTTAATCTATTTTATGAACTGCACTCATCCTGATATTGCAGCAGCTGTAGGAGTATTAAGTAGGAATGATCCTAGGAAGAAAGATTGGGAAGCCGCCAAAAAGGTCATGCGGAACTTGATAGGAACAAGAGATTTGTGGTTGCATTTGGGAGGGGATAATACTGACATCACCACTTGGAGTGATGCCAGTTATGGGGATGCTCTGATGAGAAGCTGTACTTCTGGGTATGTGCTGTATGTTGGGAATGGGGTTGTTGTTCGAGCAGCAAGCAACAAAAGATGATTGCTCAGTCCACTATGGAGGCTGAGTATATGGCCTCTTGTTCGGCTGTGAAAGAATTGATGTGGGTGAAATCTTTGCTTCAAGAACTGAAATATATAAATAGTGGAGTGCAAAAGATATTCGGTGACAATCAAGCTGCGATTGCAATTGGAGCAAATTCTAAGCATCACTTTAAAGCAAATCATATGGATATTCGTTTGAGCTTTGTCAGAGAGAAAGTTGAAAATAAAATAATTAGTTTGCAATCTAGACCGGACGGAGAGATGGTAGCAGATATGATGACTAAGCCAGTTCCTTCTCCCACATTAACATTTTGTAGGGAGAAGTGTGGACTGAAGGAAAAAAAAAATAGACTAGAAAATAAGGGGAGTGTTGAAAAGTGATATTTTATATTCTATCTTTTTTAAAAGATCCTGTTGCTCTCACTTGTCGTAGTCAGTGAGAATTGACGGGCAACCATAGGCACATGAGACGATGAGAATTGACGGGCAATCATGGCTACCTCAGGCAAGTGAGACGATGGGCAGAAGACAAGGCTCATGCAAAAGCTCTACGTTACCCAGACAGAATTTGATCGTGTAACCTCTGGACGAAGGCCGTACACATTGTTCTACGCCTTATCCATTAGATATTGATGAAACGTTACATGCGATGTATTTGGTAAGTATTTAAATATAACAGAGCGACATATTCCTTGTAACGACTTACGTAACAAAACGAAACATGAAACGTGTGGTACCGCATGAAATGCAATACCGCACGGAATAAATGAAACAAATATTTGATTTCAACAGACGAAATTAAATCTCGCGATCGACGGCTTGCATAGGAAGAAGGAATTTCAAACGGTCAACACGGAATGTTGAGCGTCGACATTCAACGGTCAATACGGAATATTGATCGGTGATTTTCAACGGTCAACATATATTCGGCGCGCTGTTAGATCAAACGCATGAAATTGATCGCCGAAAAAGAACGGACGGCACGCGTGAATGCCGGTATGCCGGAAAAAATATCTGGGAGCAGCTCGGCGATATGGGAGGAAATGACACGTGGCATCATCCTATAGGATGCCGGAAGAGAAAAGGGACAGAATGACGTTGACCTATTAGCCACGTGGCAGAACGTGAGTGGTGGCGAATACATCCGTACATAAAGTACGGCGGCTAGTGTATTTTGTATGTACAACAATAGGAGTATGTTATTTTGATTGGTTCTTAGTGCTATTAGTGATGTTTTCAGGAATTAGACAAAAAAATTGAAAGTCCTCTCTCCCAGAGGCAATCACTATAAATATGATATTTTTGAACAGCCATAGCTTAATGCTCGGGTGAGCAAATTTAGTGATTCTTTTTCGTGCAGACTCAGGGGAGTCCATGCTACAGAGCGGTGTAGTCGGTCAAAGTTTTTGCTTGCCAAGGTGGCACTTATTTATTGCCAAAGTCAAAACTGCAAATATTATCCTAGAGGCTTTATATAAGCTGGACATTTTGTGGAGAAATGGAGGTCACAAAATTTCATTGTTACCTAAATTACACTAAATTACAGAAAGTGTTAGCAATAACAGAAATTGTTTCCTAAATCACACAAGCAATTAGCGATAATAGGAATTGTTATCTAACTTACACAAAATGTTAGCGATAACAAGAATTGTTACCTAAATTACACAAACAATAAGTGATAACATGAGTTGTTTCCTAAATTACAAGAATTGTTAGCGCTAACACAAATTGTTATCTAACTTACACAATCTGTTAACGATAACAATAATTGTTACCTAAACTACACAAACACTTAGCGATAACAAGAACTGATATTTAAATTACACAAACTATTAGCGATAACAGGAATGGTTATCTAATTTTCACAAATAGTTAGCAAAAACAAGAATTATTACCTAACTTTCACAAACAGTTAGCGAAAACAATATTTGTTTCCTAAATAACAGAAACAGTTAGCGATGACAAGAATTGTTATCTAAATTACACAATCAAATAGTGATAACAAGAATTGTTACCTAAATTACACAAACAATTAGCGATAATAGGAATTGTCACCTAAATTACACAAACAATTAGCGATAACAAGAATTGTTATCTAAATAACAGAAGAAGTTAGCAATAACAACAATTGTAACCTAAATTACACAAGCATTTAGCGATAACAAGAATTGTTATCTAAATTACACAAACTATTTGCGATAACAAGAATGGTTATCTAATTTATTGCAACAGTTAGCAACTACACGAAGTGTTACCTAAATTACACAATAACAAGAATTGATATCTAAATTACAGAAACTGTTAGCGATAACAAGAAATGTTATCAAATTACTCAAACTCTGAGCACTAACAGGAACTGTTACCTAAATTACACAAACAATTAACGATAACAGGAATTGTTATCTAACTTACATAAACTGTTAGAGCTAACACGAATGGTTACCTAACTTACACAAACAATTAGCGATAACAAGAATTGTTACCTAAATTACAGCAACAGTTAACGAAAACAAGAATTGTTACCTAAATTACACAAACGGATAGCGATATTAAGAATTGTTACCTAAATTACACAAACAATAAGCAATAACAAGAATTGTTATCTAACTTACACAAACTGTTAGAGCTAACAAGAATGGTTACCTGACTTACACAAACAGTTAGCGATAAAAAGAATTGTTACCTAAATTACACAAGCAGTTAGCCATAACAACAAATGATACCTAACTTACACAAATAATTAGCGATAACAAGAATTGTTATCTAAATTACACAAACAATTAGCGATTACAAGAATTGTTTTCTAACTTACAGAAACAATTAGCGATAACAAGAATTGTGACCTAAATAACATTAACAGTTAGCGCTAACAAGAATTAATATTTAAATTACACAAACTGTTAGCGATAACACGAATTGTTATCTAACTTACACAAACTGTTAGAGCTAACAAGAATGGTTACTTGACTTACACAAACAATTAGCGATAACAAAAATTGTTTCCTAAATTACACAAACAGTTAGCGCTAACAAGAATTGATATCTAAATTACACAAATTGTAAGCAATAACACGAATTGTTATCTAATTTACAAAAACAGTTAGCGATAACAAGAATTGATACCTAAATTACACAAAGAGTTAGCAATAAAAAGAATTATTACCTAAATTACAAAAACAGTTACCGATGACAAGAATTGTTACCTAAATTACAAAACAGCTAGCGATAACAACAATTGTTATCTAACTTACACAAACTATTAGCGTTAATAGGAATTGATACCTAAATTACACAAGTAGTTAGCGATAACAACTATTGTTACCTTACTTACACAAACTGTTAGCAATAACAACAAATGTTATCAAATTAAATAAACTCTGAGCCCTAAAAGGAATTGTTACCTAAATTACACAAACAATTAATGATAACAAGAATTGTTACGTAACTTATATTAACTTTTAGAGCTAACAAGAATGGTTACCTCACTTACACAAACAGTTAGCGATAACAAAAATTGTTACCTAAAGTACAGAAACAGTTAGCGATAACAAGAATTGTTATTTAGCTTACACAAACTATAAGCGCTTACAAGAATGGTTACCTAACTTACAGAAATAGTTAGCGATAACGGAAATTGTTACCTAAATTACAGAAGTTGTTAGCGATAACAAGAATTGTTACCTAAATTACACAAAATATTAGCGATAACATAAATATTTACCTAAATTACACAAAAAATTAGCGATAACAAGAATTGTTACCTAAACTACACAAACTATTAGCGATAATAGAAATTATTACCTAAATTACACAAACAATTAGCGATAACAAGAATTTTTACCTAAATTACACAAATAGTTAGCGGTAACATGAATTGTTACCTAAATTACACAAACTGTTAGCGATAACAGGAATTGTAATCTAAATTACACAAACAGTTAGGGATAAAAAGAATTGTTACCTAAATTACACAAACAATTAGGAATAACAGGAATTGTTACCTAAATTATACAAACAATTAGCGATAACAAGAATTTTTACCTAAATAACACAAACAGTTAGCAATAACAGGAATTGTTACCTAAATTACACAAACAGTTATTAATAACAAAAATTATTACCCAAATTTCACAAACATTTAGCGACAACAAGAACTGTTACCTAAATTACACAAATAGTTAAGGATAACAGGAATTGTTACCTAAATTACACAAACCGTTAGCAATAACAAGAATTGTTACCTAAATTACACAAACAGTTAGCGATAATAGGAATTGTTACCTAAATTACACAAACTGTTAGAGATAGCAAGAATTGTTACCTAAATTACATAAACAGTTACAATAACACGAATTGTTACCTAAATTACACAAACATTTAGCAATAACATGAATTGTAACCTAAATAACACAAACATTTCGCGACAACAAGAATTGTTACCTATATTACACAAACGTTAGCGATAACAAAAATTGTTACCTAAATTATAAAAACAAATAGCGATAACAAGAATTGCTACCTAAATTACACAAACAATTAGCGATAACAGAAATTGTTACCTAAATTACACAAACTATTAGCGATAACAAGAATTGTTACCTAAATTACACAAACAGTTAGCGATAACAAGATATGTTACCTAAATTACACAAACAATTAGAGATAGCAAGAATTGTTACCTAAATTACACAAACAGTTAGCAATAACACGAATTGTTACCTAAATTACACAAACAATTAGCAATAACAGGAATTTTTACTAAATTACACAAACATTTTAAGCTAACCTGAATTATTACCTAAATTACACAAACTATTAGCGATAACAGGAATTGTTACCTAAATTACACAAACAATTAGCAATAACAAAAATTGTTACCTAAATTACACATCGTGTTAGGGCTAATAATAATGGTTACCTAACTTATACAACTGTTAACGATAACGGGAATTGTTTCTTAAATTACAGAATTTTTTAGCGATAACAAGAATTGTTACCTAAATTACACAGAATAGCGATAACAAGAATTATCACCTAAATAACAAAAACTGTAAGCGATAACAAGAATTATTATCTAAATTACACAAACTTTTAGCGATAACAAGAATTGTTACCTAAATTACACAAACAGTTAGCGATAAAGAGATTTGTTTCCTAAATTACACAAACAATTAGCGCTAACAAGAATTTTACCTAAATTACACAAACACTTAGATATTATAAGAATTCTTACCTAAATTACAAAACTGTTTGCAATAACAAGAATTCTTATTTAACTAACACGAACTGTTAGCGTTAACAGGAATTTTTACCTAAATTACAAACACAGTTAGCCATAACTAGAATTGTTACCTAAATAACACAAACAATTAGCGATAACAATAATTGTCACCTAACTTACACAAATTGTAAACGCTAACACAAACAGTTAGTGCTAACCATAATTGTTGTCTAACTTACACAAAGTGCTAGAGCTAACAAGAATGGTTACGTGATTTAGACAAACAGTTAGCGATAGCAAGAATTATCACCTAAATTACAAAAACTGTTAGCGATAACAAGAATTGTTATCTAAATTACACAAAGTTTTAGCAATAAGAAGAATTGTTACCTAAATTACACAAACAGTTAGCGATAAAGAGATTTGTTTCCTAAATTACACAAAAAATTAACGCTAACAAGAATTGTTACCTAAATTACACAAACACTTAGATATAATAAGAATTCTTACCTAAATTACAAAACTATTAGCAATAACAAGAATTCTTATTTTACCTACACGAACTGTTAGCTTTAACAGGAATTGTTACCTAAATTACAGAAACAATTAGCCATAACTAGAATTGTTACCGAAATAACACAAGTAGTTAGCAATAACAACAATTGTGACCTAACTTACACAAATTGTAAGCGCTAACAATAATTGTTACCTAATTTTAAAAACAATTAGCGATCACATGATTTGTCATCTAAATTACACAAACTATTAGCGATTACAAGAATTGTTACCTAAATTACACAAATAATTAGCGAAAACAAGAGTTGTTACCTAAATTACTGAAATTGTTAGCGCTAACAGAATTGTTATCTAACTTACACAAACTGTAAGTGCTACCACGTATTGTTTCCTAAATTACACAAACAGTTAGCGATAACAAGAATTGTTTCCTATATTACAAAAAACAGATTAATTAAACAAGAATTGTTATCTAAATTACACAAATAATTAGCGATAACAAGATTTATTGCCTAAATTACACAAACAATTAGCAATAATAGGAATTGTTACCTAAATCACACAAACAATTTACGATAACAATTTTTTTTACCTTAATTACACAAACTATTCGCAATAACAGGATTGGTTATCTAATTTACACAAACAGTTATTGATAACTCGAAATGACACCTAAATTTCACAAACAGTTAGCGCTAGCAAGAACTGATATCTAAATTACACAAATTGTTAGCGATAACAGGAATTGTTATCTAATTTACACAAATTGTTAGCAAAACAAGAATTATTACCTAACTTAAACAAACTGTTAGCGATAACAAGAAATTTCTCAAATTACACAAGCAGTTAGCTATAACAAGAATTGTTACCTAAAGTACACAAATAGTTAGCGATAACATGAATTGTTATCTAACTTACACAATGTGTTAGCGCTAAGAAGAATGGTTACTTAACTTACACAACAGTTAACGATAACGAGAATTGTTTACAAAATTACATAGAAGAAAGATAACAATAATTGTTACCTAAATTAAACAAACAGTTAGCGCTAACAGTAATTGTTATCTAACTTACACAAACTGTTAAAGCTAAATAGAATGGTTACCTAGCTTACACAAATAGTTAGCGATAGCAGAAATTTTTAACCTAAATTACACAAACAATTAGCGATAACAAAAATTGCTATCTAAATTACACAAGCAAACGCAATAATAGGAATTGTTCTCTAATTTACACAAACATTAGCGATAACAACAATTGTTTCCTAAATTACAAAAACAGTAAGCAATAGCAAGAATTATTTCCTAAATTACACAAACAGTTAGCGCTAACAAGAATTGATATCTAAATTACACAAACTATCAGCATTAAACAAAATTGTTATCTAAATTACACAAACTATTATCGCTAACAAGAATTGTTACCTAAATTACAGAAACAATTAGCGATAACAAGAATGGTTACCTAACTTACACAAAATGATAGTGATAACAAGAATTGTTACCTAAATTACACAAGCAGTTAGAGATAACTGCAATTGTTACCTAACTTACACAAACTGTTAGAGCTAACAAAAAATGTACCTAAATTACACAAGTAGTTAGCGATAACAAGATTTGTTACCTAAATTACAATTAAATTAGCGATAAAAAGAGTTGTTACCTAAATTACAGAAATTATTAGCGCTAACATGAATTGTTTTCTAAGTTACAAAAACTGTTAGCGATAACAAGACTTGTTTTATAATATACACAAACTATTAGTGCTAACAGGAATTGTTTCCTTAATTACACAAACAGTTAAAAATTACAATAATTGTTTTCTAAATTACAAAAATAGTTAGTGATAACAAGAATTGATATCTAAATTACACAAACAATTAGCGATAACAAGAATTGTTACCTAAATTACACAAACAATTAGCGATAACAAGAAATACTTTCTAACTTACACAAATATTAGCGATAACAATAATAGTTACCTAAATTACACAAGTAGTTAGCGATAACAACAATTGTTACAGAACTTACACAAACTGTTAGCGCTAACAAAAATTGTAATCTAATTTACACAAACAGTTAGCGATAACACGAATTGTTTCCTAAATTACACAATGAATTAGCGCTAACAAGAACTGATATATAAATTACACGAATTGTTAGCGATAATAGGAATTCTTATCTATTTTACACAAACAATTAGCGAAAATAAAAATGATTACCTAACTTACATAAACAGTTAGCAATAACGAGAATTGTTATCTTAATTACACCAAGAGTTAGCGCTCACAAGAATTGATATCTTAGTTACCCAAACTATTAGCAATAACAAGAATTGTTACCTAAATTACAAAAACAGTTAGCGATAACAAGAATTGTTATCTAACTTACACATCGTGTTAGGGCTAATAATAATGGTTACCTAACTTATACAACAGTTAACGATAACGGGAATTGTTTCTTAAATTATAGAAATTTTTAGCGATAACAAGAATTGTTACCTAAATTACACAGAATAGCGATAACAAGAATTGTTACCTAAATTAACCAAACAGTTAGCGCTAACAGGAATTGTTATCTAACTTACACAAACTGTTAGAGCTAAAAAGAATGGTTACCTCACTTACACAAATAGTTAGCGATAACAGGAATTTTTACCTAAATTACACAAACAATTAACGATAACAAAAATTGCTATCTAAATTACACAAAATGTACGCAATAATAGGAATTGTTATCTTATTTACACAACAATTAGCGAAAATAAGAATTGTTTCCTAAATAAAACAAACAGTTAGCGCTAACAAAAATTGATATCTAAATTACACAAACTGTTAGCAATAAAAAAAATTGTTATCTAAATTACACAAACTTTTAGCGATTACAAGAGTTGTTATCTAAATTACTGAAATTGTCAGCGCTAACAATAATTGTTATCTAACTTACACAAACTGTAAGAGCTAACAAAAATGGTTACCTGACTTACAAAAACTGTTAGCAATATCAAGATTTGTTACCTAAATTACATAAATAGTTAGCGATAACAAGACTTGTTACCTAAATTACACAAAAAGTTAGCGAAAACAGCAATTGTTATCTAACTTACACGACCTGTTAGGGCTAACAGGAATTTACACAAACAGTTAGTAATAATATGAATTGTTACCTAAATTACACAAACTGTTAGCGATAACAAAAATAGTTACCTAAATTAAAAAACAATTAGCGATAACAAGAATTCTTACATAAATTACAAAAGCACTTAGCGCTTTCAAGAATTGTTATCTTACTTACACAAATACTTAGCGATAACAAGAATTTTTACCTAAATTACACAAACAGTTAGCGATAACAAGAATTGTTATCGAACTTACACAAACTGTTAGTGCTAACAAGAATTATTACCTAAATTACACAAAGAGTTAGCGCTCACAGGAATTGTTACCTACAATACACAAACAATTAGGGATACCAGGAGATGTTACCTAAATTACACAAACAGTTAGCGATAATAGGAATTTATATCTAACTTACACAAATTGTTAGCGATAACAATAATTGTTACCTAAATTACAAAATGAGTAAGCGATAACCAGAATTGTTATCTTAATATCACAAACAGTTAGCGCTAACAAGAATTGATATCTAAGTTACACTAACTATTAGCAATAACATGAATTGTTATCTTAATTACACAAACACTTAGCGATCACAGGAATTATTACCCAAATTACAGAAACTACTAGCAATAAGAAGAATTGTTACCTAAATTACACAAACGGATAACGATAAAAAGAATTGTTACCTAAATTACACATACAGTTAGCGCTAACAGGAATTGTTGTCTAACGTACACAAAGTGCTAGAGCTAATAAGAATGGTTACCTAACTTACAGAAATAGTTAGTAGTAACAAGAATTGTTACCAAAATTACACAAATAGTTAGCGATAACAACAATTGTTATCTAATATACACAAACAGTTAGCGATAACAAGAATTGTATCCTAAATTACAGAAATAGTTAGTAGTAACAAGAATTGTTACCTAAATTACACAAACACTTAGCGATAACAACAATTGTTATCTAATTTACACAAACAGTTAGCAATAACAAGAATTGTTACCCAAATTACAAAAACAGTTAGCGATAACAAGAATTTTTTCTAAATTACAGAACAGTTAATGATTACAAGAATTGTAATCTAACTTAAACAAACTGTTAGCTTTAACATGTATTATTACCTAAATTACAGAAACAGTTAGCGATCACTAGAATTGTTACCTAAATTACAGAAGCATTTAGCGATAACAACTATTGTTACTTTACTTACACAAACTGTTAGCGCTAACAAGAATTCTTACCTAAATTACACAAGCAATTAGAATATCAAGAACTGTTACCTAATTTACAGAAAACATTTAGCGCTAACAGGAATTGTTATCTAACTTACACAAATAGTTGGCGATAACAAGAATTGTAATCTAACTTACACAAAATGATAGTGATAACAAGAATTGTTACCTAAATTACATAAGCAGTTAGGGATAACAACAATTGTTACCTAACTTACACAAACTATTAGCGCTAACAAGAATTGTACCTAAATTACAGAAGCAGTTAGCGATAACAAGATTTGTTATCTAAATTACACAAACTATTAGCGCTAACAAGAATTGTTTTCTAAGTTTCAAAAACTGTTAGCGATAACTAGACTTGTTTTCTAACATACACAAACAATTAGTGCTTACAGGAATTGTTTCCTAAATTACACAAACAGTTAGCGATTACAATAATTGTTTTCTAAATTACAAAAATAGTTAGCAATAACAAGAATTGATATCTAAATAACTCAAACAATTAGCGATAACAAAAATTGTTACCTAAATTACACAAACAATTAACGATAACAGCAATTGTTACCTAAATTACACAAACAATTAGCGATTACAAGAAATACTTTCTAACTTACACAAATATTAGCGATAAAAATAATTGTTACCTAAATTACACAAGTAGTTAGCGATAACAACAGTTGTTACATAACTTACACAAACTATTAGCGCTAACAAGAATTGTTACCTAAAATACACAAACAGTTAGCGATAATAAGAATTGTTATCTAAATTACACAAAATATTAACGATAACAAAAATTGTTATCTAATTTACACAAACAGTTAGCGATAACAAGAATTGTTTCCAAAATTACACAAACAAATAGCGCTAACAAGAATTGTTATCTAAATTACACAAACTTTTAGCAATAACAAGAATTGTTACCTAAATTACACAAACAGTTAGCGATAAAGAGATTTGTTTCCTAAATTACACAAACAATTAGCGCTACCAAGAATTGTTACCTAAATTACACAAACACTTAGATATAATAAGAATTCTCACCTAAATTACAAAACTGTTAGCAATAACAAGAATTCTTATCTTATCTTACTTACACGAACTGTTAGCGTTAACAGGAATTGTTACCTAAATTACAGAAACAGGTAGCCATAACTAGAATTATTACCTAAATAACACAAGCAGTTAGCGATAACAACAATTGTTACCTAACTTACACAAATTGTAAGCGCTAACAATAATTGTTACCTAATTTCACAAGCAGTTAGCGATCACATGATTTGTCATCTAAATTACACAAACTATAAGCGATAACAAGAATTGTTACCTAAATTACAAAAATAATTAGCGATAACAAGAGTTGTTTCCTAAATTACTGAAATTGTTAGCGCTAACAGAATTGTTATCTAACTTACACAAACTGTAAGTGCTACCAGGTATTGTTTCCTAAATTACACAAACAGTTAGCGAAAACAAGAATTCTTTCCTATATTACAGAAACAGATAAAGAAAACAAGAATTGTTATCTAAATTACATAAATAATTAGCGATAACAAGATATATTACCTAAATTACAAAAACAATTAGCGAAAACAAGAATTGTTACCTTAATTACACAAGTAGATAGCGATAACAAGAATTTTTATCTAAATTACACAAACTATTAACAATAACAGGAATGGTTATCTAATTTATACAAACAGTTAGCGATAACTCGAAATGTTACCTAAGTTTCACAAACAGTTAGCGCTAACAAGAACTGATATCTAAATTACACAAATTGTTAGCGATAACAGGAATTGTTATCTAATTTACACAAATTGTTAGCGATAACAAGTTTTGTTACCTAAATTACACAAACAGTTAGCCAAAACAAGAATTATTACCTAACTTAAACAAACTGTTAGCGATAACAAGAAACTTCTCAAATGACACAAACAGTTAGCTATAACAAGAATTGTTACCTAAAGTACACAAACAGTTAGCGATAACATGAATTGTTATCTAAATTACAAAAACAGTTAGCTATAACAAGAATTGTTATCTAACTTACACAACGTGTTAGCGCAAAGAAGAATGGTTACTTAACTTACACAACAGTTAACGATAACGGGAATAGTTTCCTAAATTACAGAAATTTTTAGCGATAACAAGAATTGTTACCTAAATTACATAGAAGAGTGATAACAAGAATTGTTACCTAAATTAAACAAACAGTTAGCGCTAACAATAATTGTTATTTTACGTACACAAACTGTTAGAGCTAAAAAGAATGGTTACCTGACTTACACAAATAGTTAGCGATAGCATAAATTTTTAACCTAAATTACACAAACAATTAGCCATAACAAAAATTGCTATCTAAATTACACAAACAGTATGCAATAATAGGAATTGTTATTTAAATTACACAAACACTAGCGATAACAAAAATTGTTACCTAAATTAAGAATTAATTAGGGATAACAAGAATTCTTACCTAAATTACAAAAGCAATTAGTGCTTTCAAGAATTGCTATCTAACTTACACAAATAGTTAGCGATAACAAGAATTGTTACCTAAAATTCACAAACAGTTAGCGATAGCAAGAATTGTTATCTAACTTACACAACGTGTTAGCGCAAAGAAGAATGGTTACTTAACTTACACAACAGTTAACGATAACGGGAATTGTTTCCTAAATTACATAATTTTTTAGCGATAACAAGAATTGTTACCTAAATTACATAGAAGAGTGATAACAAGAATTGTTACCTAAATTAAAAAAACAGTTAGCGCTAACAGTAATTGTTATCTAACTTACACAAACTGTTAGAGCTAAAAAGAATGGTTACCTGACTTACACAAATAGTTAGCGATAGCATAAATTTTTAACCTAAATTACACAAACAATTAGTCATAACAAAAATTGCTATCTAAATTACACAAACAGTACGCAATAATAGGAATTGTTATTTAATTTACACAAACACTAGCGATAACAAAAATTGTTTCCTAAATTACAAAAACAGTAAGCGATTACAAGAATTATTTCCTAAATTACACAAATAGTTAGCGCTAACAAGAATTGATATCTAAATTACACAAACTGTTAGCATTAAACAAAATTGTTATCTAAATTACACAAGCTATTAGCGATAACAAGAGTTGTTACCTAATTACTGAAACTGTCAACATTAACAGGAATTGTTATCTAACTTACAAAAACTGTTATAGCTATCAAGAATGGTTACCTGACTTACAAAAACTGTTAGCGATATCAAGAATTGTTACCTAAATTAAAGAAATAGTTAGCGATACCAAGAATTATTACCTAAATTACAGAAATATTTAGCGAAAACAACAATTGTTATCTAACTTACATAAACTGTTAACGCTAACAAGAATTTACACAAACAGTTAGCGATAACAGCAATTGTTACCTAAATTGCACAAACTCTTAGCGATAACAAAAATTGTTACCTAAATTAAGAATTAATTAGCGATAACAAGAATTCTTACCTAAATTACAAAAGCAATTAGTGCTTTCAAGAATTGTTATCTAACTTACACAAATAGTTAGCGATAACAAGAATTGTTACCTAAAATTCACAAACAGTTAGCGATAGCAAGAATTGTTATCTAACTTACACAAACTATTAGTGCTAACGGGAATTCTTACCTCAATTACACAAACAATTAGGGATACCAGGAATTGTTACCTAAATTACACAAACAGTTAGCGATAATAGGAATTTATATCTAACTTACACAAACTGTTAGCAATAACAAGAATTATTACCCAAATTACAGAAACTGTTAGCGATAAGAAGAATTATTACCTAAATTACACAAAGGGATAAGGATAACAAGAATTGTTACCTAAATTACACATACAGTTAGCGCTAACAGGAATTGTTATCTAACGAACACAAAGGGCTAGAGCTAACAAGAATGGTTACATGACTTACTCAAACAGTTAGCGATAACAATAATTGTTATTTAATTTACACAAACATTTAGCGATAACAAGAATTGTATCCTAAATTACACAAACAGTTAGCGATAACAAAAATTGTTACCTAAATTACACAAACAATTAGCAATAACAAGAATTGTTACCTAAATTACAAAAACAGTTAGCAATAACAAGAATTGTCACCTAAATTACAGAAACAGTTAGCGATAACTAGAACTGTTACCAAAATTACACAAGCATTTAGCGATAACTATAAATTATTACCTTACTTCTACAAATTGTTAGCCCTAACAAAAATTGTTACCTAAATTACAGAAACAATTAGCGATATCAAAAATTGTTATCTAAATTACACAAACTATTAGCGATCCCAAGAATTGTTACCAAAATTACACAAGCATTTAGCGAAAACAATAATTGTTACCTTACTTATAGAAACTGTTAGCCCTAACAAAAATTGTTACCTAAATTACAAAAGCAATTAGCGATATCAAAAATTGTTATCTAAATTGCACAAACTATTAGCGACCCCAAGAATTGTTACCTAAATTACACAAACAATTAGCGATAACAAGAATGGTTACCTAAATTACAGAAAACATTTAGCGCAAACACGAATTGTTATCTAACTTACACAAATAGTTAGCGATAACAAAAATTGTTATCTTACTTACACAAAATGATAACGATAACAAGAATTGTTACCTAAATTACACAAGCAGTTAGGAATAAATCCAATTGTTACCCAACTTACACAAACTGTTAGCGCTAACAAAAAATTGTTACCTAAATTACATAAGTAAGTAGCGATAACAAGATTTGTTATCTAAATTACACAAACTATTAGCGATAACAAGAATTAATACCTAAATACCAATAAAATTGGCGATAACAAGTTTTGTTACCTAAATTATCGAAATTATTAGCGCTAACTCGAATTGTTTTCAAGTTACAAAAAACTGATAGCAATAAAAGAATTGTTACCTAAATTACACAAACACTTAGCGATAACAACAATTGTTACCTAAACTACAAAAATAGTTAGTGATAACAAGACTTGTTTTCTAACATACACAAACTGTTAGTGCTAACAAGAATTGTTTCCTAAATTACACAAACAGTTAGCGATTACAATAATTTGTTTCTAAATTACTGAAATAGTTAGTGATAACAAGAAATTTTACCTAAATTACACAAACAATTAAAGATTACAGCAATTGTTACCTAAATTACACAAACAATTTGCGATAAACAAGAAATGCTCTCTAACTTACACAAAATATTAGGAATAACAATAATAGTTACCTAAATAACACAAGTAGTTAGCGATAACAACAGTTGTTACAGAACTTACACAAACTGTTAGCACTATTAAAAATTGTTACCTAAATTACACAAGCAGATAGCGATAACAGGAATTGTTATTTAAATTACACAAAATATTAACGATAACAAAAATTGTTATCTAATTTACATAAACAGTTAGCGATAACACGAATTGTTACCTAAATTACACAAACAATTAGCGCTAACAAGAATTGATATCCAAATTACACAAACGTTAGCGATAACAGAATTTATCTATTTTACATAAACAATTAGAAAAATAAGAATTATTACCTAACTTACACAAAAGTTAGCGATAATGGAATTGTTATCTAATGTACACAAACTGTTAGCCATAGCAAGAATTGTTACCTAAATTACAGAAATAGTTAGCGATAAGAAGAAGTGTTACCTAAGTTACAGAACAGTTAGCAATAACAAGAATTCATATCTAACTTACACGAACATTTTGCGTTAACAAAAATTGTTACCTAAATTAGAGAAACAGTTAGCGATAACTAGAATTGTTACCTAAATTACACAAGCTGTTAGCGATAACAACAATTGTTACCCTACTTACACAAACTATTAGCGCTAACAAGAATAGTTACCTAAATTACACAAGTAGTTAACGATATCAAGAATTGTTATCTAACTTACACAAACAATTAGTGATAACAAGAATTGTTACCTAAATTACACAAAACAGTTAGCGCTAACAGCAATCATTATCTAACTTTCACAAATAGTTAGCGATAAAAAGAATTGTTATGTAACTTACACAAACTATTAGCACTAACGGGATTTGTTATCTAACTTACACAAAATGTTAGCGATAACATGAGATGTTCCCTAAATTACACAAGTAGCTAGGGATATTAGCAATTGTTACATAACTTACACATACTCTTAGCGCTAACAAGAATTGTTACCTTAATTACAAAAGAAGTTAGCGATAACAAGATTTGTTTGCTAAATAACACAAACTATTAGCGATAACAAGACTTTTTACCTTAATTACACAATCATATAGCGCTTACTAGAATTGTTATCTAACTTACACAAAGTGCTAGAGCTAACAAGAATGGTTACCTGACTTACATAAACAGTTAGCGATAACAAGAATTGTTACCTAAATTACACAAACAGTTTGCGATAACAAGAATTGTTATCTAAACTACACAAACTTTTAGCGATAACAAGAATTGTTATTTAATTTACAAAACACTTAGCGATAAAGAGAAATGTTTCCTAAATTACAAAAACAATTAGCGCTAACAAAAATTGATATCTAAATTACAAAAAGAGTTAGCGATAACAAGAATTGTTACCTAAATTACACAAACACTAAGATATAACATGAATTGTTACCTAAATTACAAAAACAGTTAGCGATAACAAGAATTGTGACCTAAATTACAGAAGCAGTTAGCAATAACAAGAATTCATATCTAATTTACAGAATAGTCAGCGATAACAAGAATTGTTATCTAACTTTCACGAACTTTTAGCGTAAACAAGAATTGTTACCTAAATTACACAAGTAGTAAGCGATATCAAGAATTGTTATCTAAATTATACAAACAATTAGCGAAAACAAGAATTGTCACCTAAATTACACAAACAACTAGCGATAACAAGAATTGTTACCTAAATTACACAAGCAATTAGGGATAACAGCAATTGTTATATAACTTACTTAAACTATTAATGCTAACAAGAATTGTAACCTAAATTACAAAAAAAGTAAGCGATTACAAGAATTGTTACCTAAATTACATAACAGTTAGCGATAACATGAATTGTTATCTAACTTACACAGACTATTAGCGTTAACAGGAATTGTTACCTAAATTACAAAAACAGTTAGTGATGACAAGAATTGTGACCTAAATTACACAAGCAGTTAGCGATAACTAGAATTGTTACCTAAATTACACAAGTAGTTAGCGATAACAACAATTGTTACCTTACTTACACAAACTGTTTGCGCTAACAGGAATTGTTACCTAAATTACACAAGCAGTTAGCGATATCAAGAATTGTTATCTAAATTATACAAACTATTAGCGATAACAAGAATTGTTACCTAAATTACACAAACAATTAGCGATAACATGAATTGTTACCTAAATTACAGAAAACAATAAGCGCTAAAAAAAATTGTTATCTTACTTACAAAAATAGTTAGCGATAAAAAGAATTGTTACCTAAATTACACAAACAGTTAGCGATAAAGAGAATTGTTTCCTAAATTACACAAACATCTAGCGCTAACAGGAATTGATATCTAAATTACACAAACTATTAGCGCTAACAAGAATTGTTACCTAAATTACACAAGCAGTTAGCGATATCAAAAATTGTTATCTAAATTACAGAAACTATTAGCGATAACATCAATTGTTATCTAATATACAAAAGTTAGCGAAAACAAGAATTGTTACCTAAATTACACAAAAACTAAGATTTAACAGGAATTGTTACCTAAATTACAAAAACAGTTAGCGATAACAAGAATTGTGACCTAAATTACACAAGCAGTTAGCAATAACAAGATTTGTTATCTAATTTACAAAAGTTAGCGATAACAACAATTGTTACCTAAATTACACAAGTAGTAAGCGATATCAAGAATTGTTATCTAAATTATACAAACTATTAGCGATAACAAGAATTGTCACCTAAATTACACAAACAACTAGCGATATCAAGAATTGTTACCTAAATTACACAAGCAGTTAGGGATAACAGCAATTGTTATATAACTTATTTAAACTATTAGCGCTAACATGAATTGTAACCTAAATTACAAAAAAATAAGCGATAACAAGAATTGTTACCTAAATTACATAATAGTTAGCGATAACTAGAATTGTTACCTAAATTACACAAGTAGTTAGCGCTAACAAGAATTGTTACCTAAATTACACAAATAGTTAGCGATAAAGAGAATTGTTTCCTAAATTACACAAGCGGTTAGCGCTAACAAGAATTGATATCTAAATTACACAAACTGTTAGCGATAACAAGAATTGTTATCTAATTTACACAAACCATTAGTGATAACAAGAATTCTTACCTAAATTACAAAAACAGTTAGCGATAACGAAATTGTTATCTAAATTACACAAACTGTTAGCGCTAACAAGAATGGTTACCTAACTTACACAAACTGTTAGCGCTAACAAGAATTGTTACCTAAATTACACAAACAGTTAGGGATAACAGGAAATGTTACCTAAATTACAAAAACAGTTAGCGATAACAAGAATTGTTATCAATCTTAAATAAACTGTTAGCGCTAACAAGAATGGTTACCTAACTTACACAAGCTGTTGGCGATAAAATTAATTCCTAAATTACAAAAACAGTTAGCGATCACAAGAATTGTTATCAAACTTAAACAAACTGTTAGCGCTTACAAGAATGATTACCTAACTTACACAAACTGTTAGCGCTAAAAAGAATTATTACCTAAATTACACAAACTGTTAGCGATAACAAGAATTATTATCAAACTTAAACAAACTGTTAGCGCTAACAAGAATGGTTACCTAACTTACACAAATAGTTAGCGATATTAGGAATTAATTCCTAAATTACAAAAATAGTTAGCGATAACAAGAATTGTTATCAAACTTATACAAAATGTTAGCGATAACAGGAATTGTTATCTAAATTACAAAAACAATTAGCGCTAACAGGAATTGTTATCTAACTTACACAAACTCTAAGCGTTAACAAAAATGGTTACCTAACTTACACAAATTGTTAGCAATAAGAGGAATTGTTACCTAACTTAAACAAATTGTTAGCGCTTACAGGAATTGTTATCTAACTTACACAAACTGTTAGCGCTAACAGGAAGTGTTACCTAACTTACACAAACTGTTAGCCATAACAAGAATTGTTACCTAAATTACACAAACAATAAGCGATAACAAGATTGTTTCCTAAATTATAAAACAGTTAGCGCTAACAAGAATTGATATCTAAATTACACACCGTTAGCGATAACAAGAATCGTTATCTAATTTACACAAATAGTTAGTGATAACAAGAATTGTTACTTATATTACACAAACAATTAGCGCTAACATGAATTGTTATCTAACTTACACAAACTGTTAGCGATAACAGAATTGTTACCTAAATTACACAAACATCTAGCGATAACAAGAATTCTTACCTAAATTACACAAACAGTTAGCGATAACGAAATTGTTATCTAAATTACACAAACTGTTAGCGATAACAATAATTGTTACCTAAATTACACAAATAGTTAGCGATATCAATAATTGTTATCTAACTAACACAAACTGTTAGCCCTAACAGAGAATTATTGCCTAAATTACACAAACAATTAGCGAAAATAGGAATTGTTATCTAAATTACAAAAACAATAAGCGATAACAAGAAACTGTTAGCGTTAACAAGAACGGTTACCTAAAATACAGAAACAGATTGCGATAATAGGAATTGTTATCTAAATTACATAAACTGTTAGCGAAAACAAGAATTGTTACCTAAATTACACAAACAGTTAGCGATAACAAGTTTTTTTTCTTCAATTACAGAAACAGTTAGCGCTAACAGGAATTTCTATCTAAATTACACAAACTATTAGGGATAACAAGAATTGTTACCTAAATTACACAGACAATTAGCAATAACAGGAATTGTTATCTAAATTACATAAATTGTTAGCGAAAACAAGAATTGTTACCTAAATTACACAAACAGTTAGCGATAACAAGTTTTTTTACTTCAATTACAGAAACAGTTAGCGCTAACAGGAATTTTTATCTAAATTACACAAACTATTAGCGATAACAAGAATTGTTACCTAAATTACACAGACAATTAGCGATAACAAGAATTGTTACCTAAATCACAAAAACAGTTAGCGACAACAAGAATTGTTACCTAAATTTCACAATTAGTTAGCGATTACAAGAATGGTTACCTAAATTACACAAACAGTTAGCAATAACGTGTTACCTTAATTACACAAATACTTGGTGATAACAGGAATTGTTATCTAAATTACACAAACTGTTTGCGATAACAAGAATTGTAATCTAAATTACACAAACTAATAGCGCTAACATGAATTGTTATCTACATTACACAAACAGTTAGCGACAACAAGAATTATCACCTAAATTATACAAACAATTAGCGATAACAAGAATTGTTACCTAAATTATAAAAATAGTTAGCAATAAGAGGAATTTTTACCTAAATTACACAAACTGTTAGCCATAACAGAAATTGTGACCTAAATTACACAAACAATTAGCGATAACACGAATTATTATCGAAATTTCACAAACTGTTAGCAATAACAAGATTTGTTTCCTAAATTAAAACAGAAATTGTTACCTAACTTACACAATTTGTTAGCGCTAACAGGAATTGTTATCAAAATTACACAAATTGTTAATGCTAACAAGAATTATTATCTATATAATACAAACTATTAGCTCTAATAGGAATTTTTACCTAATATAAAAAAACTGTTACCGCTTATAGGAATTGTTACCTAACTTACACAAATAATTAGCGCTAACAGGAATTGTTACCTAACTTACACAAATTGTAAGCGTTAACAAGATTTGTTATCTAAATTGCACAAACTTTTAACACTTGTTGTTTTAAAAAAATTGTTTCGTGCGTACGCGACACTTCGTGCACCATGGAATTTAATGTGGAGGTTTGAATAGATTAATGGATTAGGGGAGCGAACAAATGGATATAATTTAAGTGATGCAAAAGACTTAGTGAGTGGCGTGTACAAGCATTGACAAATGGACGGTGGATCGCGAAGCGATCCGATTTTGAATAAACGAAATGTTGAAACATGCACCGCTGAAACGGCGCAGTTGCGATGCAGATATGACAATGCAACTACGATTATTTTGGATGAATATGCGCCGCTGGTAGGGAGCAAGTGCGACGCAGACAAGTCAACGCTGCTGCGGTTACCTTGATATGATCCGTACGAACAAAGCAGCTGACGCAGCTGCGGATAATATAACTAGTATAGATCGTGAGAAATTATATTTATTTAGTGGTTACTTTGTGGTGGCTTGATCTTTGACGTAAGAAGATTGTGGAGATGTCGGTTTAAATATTATGTACAACATAGATTTGTCTTTTTGCTAATTAGTTTATTAGTGTAGATCTGTTCTGATTGACATACCTCGAACTATTCAGGTATACTTACAATATTTTAGGAAGATGGTAGATACCGTCAGCTGGTATGCCTAAGTACATTCAGTAGTGAACACTGTGAGTATAACTTGTAGGACTTAGAATATTTGAGTACACAGTCAAGTTTATTAAAGCAATGGCAAACTGTTTTCTACATCTTTGACCTGTTGGTGTGATCACTTTTTTTTGTTCTTTCATGTGAAACTATGTGAAGTTATTGTATGATATAGAATCTATATGTGTGTGTAGTTTCATTCTATTCTGGTATCTCTCCGAGACTCCGTGAGAAGTCAAATTGATTGGTTTGTAAAGTTGTCAACTGTTTTTAGGAAACTCTGTAGCTTATATCTTCTAGATCCCTTGGTGGATTTGGCTATAACTTTGGGAGTTTATAGTATCTATAGTATACTGCCTATTGGTGCAGTTGATATGGGATTTTATTTATTGTGGAGTAATCTGTGTTGTTTGAAACACAGCTGTTTGAGTGGTGTGCTTCCAAGTTTAGTCCATGTGGTGCTTCGAAGTGTAGTCCATGTCTGAAATAGGCCATGGACAACACGTTATGGGCCCACACCCATGGCTACCTATATTTGATGGATCAAAATATCACTATTCGAAGGATGCACTTGAGAGCTACTTCGAGATAATAGAGCTAATGGATGTGGTGGACGGTACCTTGGTCAAAACATCAAATGGGCAGAAAAGGAAAAATCATGAGTGTCTAAGGGTTATCAAGAACTCCTTGACAGAGGATTTGGTAATGTCATACCTAAGTTGTAAAAAGGCGTCTGAATTATGGAATTACTTAGAATGTATGTATGCAAAGACTTCTTTATATCATTGGCTTAGTAGTGTTACCAAAATAGTTGAACACAAGTATGTAGGAGGTAGTATGGAGAAACACTGTATTGACTTACAAGTATTAAATGCACAAAATGATTTGGCAAGAGGAAACTTTACAGATGCCCAACAAGCTATATTGTTAATGAGAATTCTACCTAAAGAATATAAAAGTGCATTAGATTGATTGACTTTAATTGATAAAAGGGATTGGAGCTTAACTGTAGGAAAACTTATTGTTCTAAATGAAGATGCTAATAGAAAGGTTTTATCAAGTCAGACGAATATAAAGGAATCTAAGTCTCAGTTTCAGAAAAGTAAAAGGAATAGCGAGTTCGGAGATCGGCCAAAGAATTTTTTTTATTGTAATGATTTGGGACATACCTTCAGGGTATGTCCGTCATATAAAAGTGCATGTGTTACAAGGAATTTGAGAGATGGATGGGACAACAACCTAGTTTGACCCTCAACAAAAAGAGAATCAAGTGCCTTCGTGAATGAGAGACAAGACTCGACCAATGACAACAGGAATAAACCGTGTGTTGAGGAATTAATTTACTTACCGACGTCCTATGGTGTTCGGAATGAGGTGAAAAAGGTGACAAAAAAGGATTCGATTGCTTTCATTATTTCCTTTGATAGATTGGTGAGTGACACAAACTTACTAAAGGAAGAGGCAACTAGAATAGGAGGAGTTGAAAGATTTAAAGAGCAACCAGAAGTGGAAGTGGAAGGAACTGAAAATAGTGTGGTCATCGAAGATAGTGTGGAGGAAAAAAAGAGGGAAAAAGAGTCGGTTGTTGTAACTCTTTTTTGTGATAGATTCGTGTGAGTAAATGGCTTACGAAGGGACGAGATGCTTGAAGACGGAAGAGTTAGAGAAGTAAACTTTAAAGTGGCAGCAGAATATTCCTTAGATATGGAGAAAACTGAACCAAAACCAAAACTTAGAGTAAGGGAGAAAGATGATGAGAGAGAAAATGGTGAAGTCACACAAGATAGGGAATTTACATCGGAGGTGGAAAATAATGTGGTTTTCAAAACTAATGAATTCAGCAAAGGATCAAGAGAGATCGTTAAGAAAATCAGGTTAAGAAAAGTAGGTCATAAAATTGGAGAAATTTGGATATTAAGAAGGAATATTAGGAAGAAGAAAAAGCAGAAAAATGAAAAGGGGATCAAAATAAAAGTATTCAAGATTCATACACCTAAAAGGAGTGGTAGATCTATGGAAAAATACCAAATCCTAGTAAGAAAAACCACACTTTATAGAGGTTATGGGAAGGCAATAATTGTAGAATTATAAATTCTACAAACAGACCAGATCAAGTAAAAAAAAAAGAAAAAGATACATATTAAGGAAAAATAGTTGGAGAAGAAACAAGTTACGAAACAAATCACACAAAAAAACACCACCGGCAACAATGAGAAGAGGTGTGACGGGAAAACGGAGAGACTTGAACGACTTTTCAGCAATGTATAAGGGAATTTGGTGCAGTAACGTAGACAACATATATCGAAGGAAGCAAAAGGCGTGGAAGTGTCCAATAGGAGAGAAGGTGCAGCAACTCTTTAATGAAAGTGTGTAGAGACGAGATTATTTCGACAAATAATGATCATATGACTAAGTGACGATTACGGGTGGAGTTCAGATTTACTAAAGAGGTGTTATATCATTAGTGAAAGGACAATTTCGCATATGGCATAGGGGGAGGTATTACGGGACGATATTCAAATCTTTTAGTTTGTAAAATTCACAGAAATTAAGGAAATGGATGATAAAATTTTTCAAGAAAGACAAATAGTGTTTGAATATTAAATGATTAACTCGGCAAGGAGGCAGTTGTCAAGAAGGGGAAGTTTGGAAGACATGGCAAAAACGTAGTGATTAATTAGCGGAAGCAGTTCGCGCTGCAACGCAACAACAAAACATAGCAACGAAGCAGCGAAGTACAGCAACGTAGCGGAAGCAGTGGGGTTATAACGTTAATGAAAGTGATATTTTTGCATTTATGACTTACGGGGAGCTGTTACAGGACAAATTATGCAAGGTGGTGGTTTTCACCAAGGCAAATGGGATATGGCGACGTCAGCAAAACAGTGGTGATGTAATTGTTTGGCTAGTATTTATGAATCATTAGAAGTGGAGGTTGATAGAGAATTTTTAATCTCTAAATATTTTACATTATTCATTTTGTCTATATCTCCATTAGAGTAGAAATATATGCAAGGATTACTGAGTCTAAAGCTTTAGGGGAGTGTTGAAATTGAAAACTTTAGTTATCAGTATATGAGGCTATGAGGAGAAAGTTAAGGGTGAAAGGAGAACCTACTAGGGCTGCGATGTCAAAATAGTGCAGCGTGGCAGCATGGCAATACACGTTGCATATTGTATTCGAACTAGGCTACCATATCAAACTAGCGCAGCGTAGCAGCATAGCAGTACACGGCGCACATTGTATTCATACTGCGCTGCAATGTCAAACTAGCGTAGCGTAGTAACACAACATTACACAATGCATGTTTTTATAGGTGCACAAAAAAAAAATTTCGGGGGAGTGTTGTTTTGAAAAGTTTATTCTTTGCGTACAGGACAATTCATGCGCCATGCAATTTAATGTGGAGGTTCGAATAGATAAATGGATTGGGGGAGCGAACAAAAGGATATAATTTTTATGGATGTAAAAGACTCATTGAGTGGCGTGTATAAGCATTGACAAATGGACGGCGGATGGCAAAGCGATTCAATGTGGAATAAACGAAAGGTTAAAACAGGCACCGCACATACAGCGCAGTTACGATACAGATAGGAAAGCGCAACCGTGGTTATCTTGATATGATCCATACGGACAAAGTTGCTGACGCAGCTGCGGATAATATAACTAGTATAGATCTTGAGTAGTTATATTTGTTTAGTGGTTACTTTGTGGTAGCTTGGTCTTTGACGTACGAAGATTGTCGAGATGTCGGTGTAAATGTTATGTACAACATTGGTTTGTCTTTTTGCTAATTAGTTTATTAGTGCAGATATGTTTAGACTGACATACCTCGAACTATTCGGGTATACTTACAATATTTCAGGAAGATGGTAGATACCATACGGCTGGTATTCATAAGTACATACAGTAGTGAACACTCTGAGTATAACGTGTAGGACTTAGAATATTTGAGTATCACAGTCAAGTTTATCAAAGCAATGGCATATTTTTTTCTCCAACTTTGACCTATTGGTATGATCACTTTGTTTGCTTCTTTCATGTGAAACTTTGTGAAGGTATTCTATGATATAGAATCTATATGTGTGTGTAGTTTAATTCTATTCTGTTATCTCTCTGAGACTCTGTGAGAAGTCAAAGTGATTGGTTTGTAAAGTTGTCAACTGTTTTTGGGAAACTCTGGAGCTTATATCTTCTAGATCCCTTGATGGATTTGGCTTTAACTTTGGGAGTTTACAGTATTTATAGAATACTAACTATTGGTGCAGTTGATAGGGGATTTTATGTATTGTGGAGTAATATGTGTTGTTTGAAACACAGCTGTTTGAGGGGTAATCTGTGGTGCTTCCGAGTGTAGTCCATGGCTAAAATAGGCTATGGACAACACCGCTTACAGGAATTGTTACCTAACTCACACAAACTGTTAGCACTAATAAGAATTGTTATCAAAATTACACAAACTGTTAGCGCTAAAAGGAATTGTTACCGAAATTACACAAACTGTTAGCACTTACATGAATTGTTACCTTACTTACACAAACTGTTAGCGCTAACAGGAATTGTTACCTAACTTACACAAACTGCTAGCGCTAACAAGAATTATTATCAAAATTACACAAACTGTAAGAGCTAAAAGGAATTGTTGCCGAACTTACACAAACAGTTAGCGCTTACATGAATTGTTACCTTACTTACACAGACACTTAGCGCTAACAAGAATTGTTATCTAAATAACACAAACTATTAGCGCTAACAAGAATTGTTATCTAAATTACACAAATAGTTAGCCCTAACAAGAATTATTACCTAACTTAAACAAACAATTAGCGCCAACAAGAATTGTTATCTAAATTACACAAACAATTAGCGCTAATAGGAATTGTTACCGAACTTACACAAACTCTTAGCGCTAATAGGAATTGTTACCTAACACAAACTGTTAGCGCTAAGAAGAATTGTTATCTAAATAACAGAAACTATTAGCGCTACCAAGAATTGTTACGTAAATTTTACAAACTGTTAACACTCATAGGAATTGTTATCTAAATTAGACAAACTGTTAGCGCTCACGAAAATTGTTATCTAATTTACACAAACTGTTATCGCTACCATGAATTGTTATCTAAATAACACAAACTGTTAGCCCTAACAAGAAATGTTACCTAACTTACACAAACTGTTAGCACTGACAAGAATTGTTATCTAAATTACACAAACTGTAACCGCTAACAAAAATTGATATCTAACTTACACAAACTGTTAGCACTAACAAGAATTGTTACCTAACTTACACAAACTGTTAGCACTTACATGAATTGTTACTTAACTTACACAAATTGTTAGCGCTAACAGGAATTGTTATCAAAATTACACAAATTGTTAATGCAAACAAGAATTGTTATCTATATAATACAAACTATTAGCTCTAATAGGAATTGTTACCTAACATAAAAAAACTGTTACCGCTAATAGGAATTGTTACCTAACTTACACAAATAATTAGCGCTAACAGGAATTGTTACCTAACTTACACAAATTGTAAGCGTTAACAAGATTTGTTATCTAAATTGCACAAACTTCTAACACTTGTTGTTTTGAAAAAATTGTTTCGTGCGTACGCGACACTTCGTGCACCATGGAATTTAATGTGGAGGTTTGAATAGATTAATGGATTGGGGGAGCGAACAAACGGATATAATTTAAGTGATGTAAAAGACTTAGTGAGTGGCGTGTACAAGCATTGACAAATGGACGGTGGATCGCGAAGCGATCCGATTTTGAATAAACGAAATGTTGAAACATGCACCGCTGAAACGGCGCAGTTGCGATGCAGATATGACAATGCAACTACGATTATTTTGGATGAATATGCGCCGGTGGTACGGAGCAAGTGCGACGCAGACAAGTCAACGCAGCTGCGGTTACCTTGATATGATCCGTACGAACAAAGCAGCTGACGCAGCTGCGGATAATATAACTAGTATAGATCGTGAGAAATTATATTTATTTAGTGGTTACTTTGTGGTGGCTTGATCTTTGACGTAAGAAGATTGTGGAGATGTCGGTTTAAATATTATGTACAACATAGATTTGTCTTTTTGCTAATTAGTTTATTAGTGTAGATCTGTTCTGATTGACATACCTCGAACTATTCAGGTATACTTACAATATTTTAGGAAGATGGAAGATACCGTCAGCTGGTATGCCTAAGTACATTCAGTAGTGAACACTGTGAGTATAACTTGTAGGACTTAGAATATTTGAGTACACAGTCAAGTTTATCAAAGCAATGGAAGACTGTTTTCTACATCTTTGACCAGTTGGTGTGATCACTTTTTTTTGTTCTTTCATGTGAAACTGTGTGAAGTTATTGTATGATATAGAATCTATATGTGTGTGTAGTTTTATTCTATTCTGGTATCTCTCCGAGACTCCGTGAGAAGTCAAATTGATTGGTTTGTAAAGTTGTCAACTGTTTTTAGGAAACTCTGTAGCTTATATCTTCTAGATCCCTTGGTGGATTTGGCTATAACTTTGGGAGTTTATAGTATCTATAGTATACTGCCTATTGGTGCAGTTGATATGGGATTTTATTTATTGTGGAGTAATCTGTGTTGTTTGAAACACAGCTGTTTGAGTGGTGTGCTTCCAAGTTTAGTCCATGTGGTGCTTCGAAGTGTAGTCCATGTCTGAAATAGGCCATGGACAACACGTTATGGGCCCACACCCATGGCTACCTATATTTGATGGATCAAAATATCACTATTCGAAGGATGCACTTGAGAGCTACTTCGAGATAATAGAGCTAATGGATGTGGTGGACGGTACCTTGGTCAAAACATCAAATGGGCAGAAAAGGAAAAATCATGAGTGTCTAAGGGTTATCAAGAACTCCTTGACAGAGGATTTGGTAATGTCATACCTAAGTTGTAAAAAGGCGTCTGAATTATGGAATTACTTAGAATGTATGTATGCAAAGACTTCTTTATATCATTGGCTTAGTAGTGTTACCAAAATAGTTGAACACAAGTATGTAGGAGGTAGTATGGAGAAACACTGTATTGACTTACAAGTATTAAATGCACAAAATGATTTGGCAAGAGGAAACTTTACAGATGCCCAACAAGCTATATTGTTAATGAGAATTCTACCTAAAGAATATAAAAGTGCATTAGATTGATTGACTTTAATTGATAAAAGGGATTGGAGCTTAACTGTAGGAAAACTTATTGTTCTAAATGAAGATGCTAATAGAAAGGTTTTATCAAGTCAGACGAATATAAAGGAATCTAAGTCTCAGTTTCAGAAAAGTAAAAGGAATAGCGAGTTCGGAGATCGGCCAAAGAATTTTTTTTATTGTAATGATTTGGGACATACCTTCAGGGTATGTCCGTCATATAAAAGTGCATGTGTTACAAGGAATTTGAGAGATGGATGGGACAACAACCTAGTTTGACCCTCAACAAAAAGAGAATCAAGTGCCTTCGTGAATGAGAGACAAGACTCGACCAATGACAACAGGAATAAACCGTGTGTTGAGGAATTAATTTACTTACCGACGTCCTATGGTGTTCGGAATGAGGTGAAAAAGGTGACAAAAAAGGATTCGATTGCTTTCATTATTTCCTTTGACAGATTGGTGAGTGACACAAACTTACTAAAGGAAGAGGCAACTAGAATAGGAGGAGTTGAAAGATTTAAAGAGCAACCAGAAGTGGAAGTGGAAGGAACTGAAAATAGTGTGGTCATCGAAGATAGTGTGGAGGAAAAAAAGAGGGAAAAAGAGTCGGTTGTTGTAACTCTTTTTTGTGATAGATTCGTGTGAGTAAATGGCTTACGAAGGGACGAGATGCTTGAAGACGGAAGAGTTAGAGAAGTAAACTTTAAAGTGGCAGCAGAATATTCCTTAGATATGGAGAAAACTGAACCAAAACCAAAACTTAGAGTAAGGGAGAAAGATGATGAGAGAGAAAATGGTGAAGTCACACAAGATAGGGAATTTACATCGGAGGTGGAAAATAATGTGGTTTTCAAAACTAATGAATTCAGCAAAGGATCAAGAGAGATCGTTAAGAAAATCAGGTTAAGAAAAGTAGGTCATAAAATTGGAGAAATTTGGATATTAAGAAGGAATATTAGGAAGAAGAAAAAGCAGAAAAATGAAAAGGGGATCAAAATAAAAGTATTCAAGATTCATACACCTACAAGGAGTGGTAGATCTATGGAAAAATACCAAATCCTAGTAAGAAAAACCACACTTTATAGAGGTTATGGGAAGGCAATAATTGTAGAATTATAAATTCTACAAACAGACCAGATCAAGTAAAAAAAAAAGAAAAAGATACATATTAAGGAAAAATAGTTGGAGAAGAAACAAGTTACGAAACAAATCACACAGAAAAACACCACCGGCAACAATGAGAAGAGGTGTGACGGGAAAACGGAGAGACTTGAACGACTTTTCAGCAATGTATAAGGGAATTTGGTGCAGTAACGTAGACAACATATATCGAAGGAAGCAAAAGGCGTGGAAGTGTCCAATAGGAGAGAAGGTGCAGCAACTCTTTAATGAAAGTGTGTAGAGACGAGATTATTTCGACAAATAATGATCATATGACTAAGTGACGATTACGGGTGGAGTTCAGATTTACTAAAGAGGTGTTATATCATTAGTGAAAGGACAATTTCGCATATGGCATAGGGGGAGGTATTACGGGACGATATTCAAATCTTTTAGTTTGTAAAATTCACAGAAATTAAGGAAATGGATGATAAAATTTTTCAAGAAAGACAAATAGTGTTTGAATATTAAATGATTAACTCGGCAAGGAGGCAGTTGTCAAGAAGGGGAAGTTTGGAAGACATGGCAAAAACGTAGTGATTAATTAGCGGAAGCAGTTCGCGCTGCAACGCAACAACAAAACATAGCAACGAAGCAGCGAAGTACAGCAACGTAGCGGAAGCAGTGGGGTTATAACGTTAATGAAAGTGATATTTTTGCATTTATGACTTACGGGGAGCTGTTACAGGACAAATTATGCAAGGTGGTGGTTTTCACCAAGGCAAATGGGATATGGCGACGTCAGCAAAACAGTGGTGATGTAATTGTTTGGCTAGTATTTATGAATCATTAGAAGTGGAGGTTGATAGAGAATTTTTAATCTCTAAATATTTTACATTATTCATTTTGTCTATATCTCCATTAGAGTAGAAATATATGCATGGATTACTGAGTCTAAAGCTTTAGGGGAGTGTTGAAATTGAAAGCTTTAGTTATCAATATATGAGGCTATGAGGAGAAAGTTAAGGGTGAAAGGAGAACCTACTAGGGCTGCGATGTCAAAATAGTGCAGCGTGGCAGCATGGCAATACACGTTGCATATTGTATTCGAACTAGGCTACCATATCAAACTAGCGCAGCGTAGCAGCATAGCAGTACACGGCGCACATTGTATTCATACTGCGCTGCAATGTCAAACTAGCGTAGCGTAGTAACACAACATTACACAATGCATGTTTTTATAGGTGCACAAAAAAAAAATTTCGGGGGAGTGTTGTTTTGAAAAGTTTATTCTTTGCGTACAGGACAATTCATGCGCCATGCAATTTAATGTGGAGGTTCGAATAGATAAATGGATTGGGGGAGCGAACAAAAGGATATAATTTTTATGGATGTAAAAGACTCATTGAGTGGCGTGTATAAGCATTGACAAATGGACGGCGGATGGCAAAGCGATTCAATTTGGAATAAACGAGAGGTTAAAACAGGCACCACACATACGGCGTAGTTACAATACAGATAGGAAAGCGCAGCCGTGGTTATCTTGATATGATTCATACGGACAAAGTTGCTAACACAACTGCGGATAATATAACTAGCATAGATCTTGAGTAGTTATATTTTTTTAGTGGTTACTTTATGGTAGGTTTGTCTTTAACGTACGTGTTGTTCTCCAATCACCGGTGGAGGTGGAGGAGCAGTAGTAGTAGTAGAAGTAAACATGATACACTCTCAGAAGCTATCAAGAATCCTACCAAATAGTTGTTCTTCAGTGCTCACCAATTCTTATACAAGCATCCAAACCTCACAAAACTGTATCAGAATATAGAGTAGCATAAACACTGATAACTCCAACAGTAATAGCACAATTGACCTGACAACACTCAAGATATAATAATGAGAAGTTTCCCAAAAACTGTGTGCAGTTTTACTACTTGGAAGTCTGGATCCATAATATGTTATGAGTCCTAAGTCTTATACTTGTGTTGAACTGGCAACACCAGTGTACTTAAGAGGTACATCAAACCACCAAGCTACCACTAATCTGTCAAGCTACCATTGAGCTATCACTAAGCTACAACTGAGCTATCACTAAGCTAACTAGAATCGTATCTATCGCAGTTGCTCTATCCTGTACAAAATCACATTAAGAATATCAGACGTTGCATTGTCCTGTCTGTGTTGCAGCTTCGCTGCTGCGCTGCTCTACTATATAGCAACTGCTCTGCTGTATAGCAGTTGTGCTGCTCTGTTGTATAGCAGTTGCGCTGCTCTGTCGGTATAGCTGCTGCGCTGCTTTGTCTGTAAAGCAGTTGCGCTGCTTTGAGACTGAAAGCTTTCCAAAAAGACAACACTCCCTTAAAGCTTTAGACTCAGTATCCCGGCGCAGCTGCGGTGACAAACTAGCGCAGCATCGCAGAATAGCAGTATAGCAATTAGCAAGTCACCCAGTCTCATTACCTCACAATAGTGGAATTATCGCAGAGTGACAGTATAGCAGTGCAGCAATTCAACTATTCACTTAATCCCACTGCCTCCCTACAATACTTCAGCTTAGGAGCAGGAAGGGCTTTAGTGAGCATATCAGCAATCATTTTTGCATCTGGCAAATAACATAATTTAATCACTCTAGAGAACACCTTTTCTCTTACAAAGTGTAATCGTACATCCATGTGCTTGCTTTTGAAGTGATGACTCAGGTTAGAAATAATGGCAATGGCAGCCTGGTTATCACACCAGATCACTTGTGGACCAGCTTACATGTATCCTAGTTCTTGTAATATGGATTTTACCCATAAGAATTCTTTGAGGGCCGAGTTTGCTGCCATATATTCTGACTCCATTGTCGACTGTGCTGTAACCTTTTGAAGTTTTCTGCTCCAACAGCAAGTACCGTTCCCAATTTGTAGAACGAATCCCGTGGTGGATTTGTGGCTTGGCATGTCGCCATAGCTTGCATCACTCCATGTTTGCAGCTTGACTTCTACTCCGCCTAGAGTGAGTTTGAGATCTTTAGTTCCTGCCAAATATCTAAAGACTCTCCTTGCTGAATCAAGATCAGATTTTCTCGGATTTTCTAGACTCTTGCTCAGTACCCCGACTGCTGCAGCAATATCAAGACGGGTACAGTTCATGAAATATATTAAGCTTCCCACTATGTGTCTATAAGGTATTATTGTCATAGGATCATTCTCCCCTGACTTTAAATACTCGCTAACAATGACACCTGATTCTGTATCTTCTCCCTCTAACTTCTGCCGAAACTCCATTGGAGTTAGACATCCTTTTGCCCCCCGCATTGCGTACTCATCTAACATGTTTCCAATAGCCTCTTTTTGAGTCAATTTTATTATTTTCCTATTTCTGTCCCTCTCTACCTGGATACCCAAAATATATTTTGCCTCACCGAGGTCTTTCATCTCGAACCGTGAGTTTAGAGCGGTTTTGATTTTGATAATTTCAGCCATTGATTTGCTAATTAATAGCAAATCATCTACATATACTGCTATATACATTATCCCATTTTGACCCTTTAGAACGTAGACAAAGTGATCAGAACTTATCTTTTGAAATCCTAGACTAGTCAAGAATTCATCAAGCTTTATATTCCACTGTCCGGGGGATTGTTTTAGGCCGTACAAAGATTTTAGCAACTTGCATACTATGTGCTCTTTTCCTGGTTCCACATACTTTTCAGGATGTTGCATGTAAATGGTCTCGTCATGTTCTCCATGCAAAAAGGCCGTTTTTACATCCATCTGATGAATTTCCATATCTTCTATAGCAAGTAGCGACAGCAAAATCCTAACTGTTGGAAATCTTACAACCGGAGAAAATGTTTCTTCAAAATCGATTCCTTCCTTTTGATTGTACCCCTTTGCCACAAGTCTGGCCTTATAGCGTTCAATGGTGTTATCGGGATTTAACTTCACCTTGAATACCCATTTGCTGCCGATCGCTTTTCGGTCTGGAGGAAGGTCCACGAACTCCCATGTTTGAGCCTCCATGATCGACTTCATTTCGCGTTTGCCGCCTCAATCCAGTGATTCCGCTCTGGTGATGAGAAGGCCTCTTGGATGGTCAAGGGCTCCTCTGAGACTGCCGAGTAGGCAAAGTGAGAGCTTGCGTGCAGGCGCGTGCTTGATTTTTTTCCCCCGGAAATTCTGAGGCTGAGATCGTCGGATGCCGCGCATTGCGCTGATTGCGCTGGTTGCGATCCGTGTGTATTAACTGCTCTTAGTCCATCTAGACCCAAAGTTGGTGAGGAATTTGGAGAGAGTCTGACTCCGGAGTCATTACCGGAGATTCTGGAATCTGCGGGACAATTTCTTGCATGCAATCTAAGATGACATACTCTTGTACTTTTTGTTGCTTTTGCTTCTCTGTCATTTGAAATAAATCTATGGAGTCTAGTTCATCTTTAACAATGATGTTCCTTGCTACATATATTTTTTGCCTCTCAAACACAAAGACTCTATAACCATTTGAGTGATTATCATATCCTAACACAATACCCGCTAATCCCTTCGGTTCCATTTTCCATCTATTTGGAGAAGTATCCAATATAAAGCATTAACCACCAAAGACCTTGAAATGGCTAACATCTAGTTTGCTACCTATCCAGATTTCGTAACGAGTTGTTTGTATCGATCTTGATCCTATCCTATTTTTAATATAAACTACACAATTTAGAGCCTCAACCCAGAATTTCGGATCCACATTTTTCTCTGCGAGCATAGACCTAGAGCTTTCCGTGAGAGTTCTATTCAGTCTTTCTGACTACCCATTTTGTTCCGATGAATATGGAACAGTCAATAGATGACTAATGCCTTCCTCGAGTAAAACGTTTTCAAATTCTTTCGATGTATATTCACCACCATTGTCGGATTTGAGTTGTAAAATAGATGAATTATGAAGTTTTTCAGCCCATGCTTTATAGTGTTTGAAGTGACCAAACACTTCACTCTTCTCCTTCATGAAGTAAACTTTTGTAAACCTGGAGAATTCATCTGTAAAGGTGACCATATATTTCATCTTCCTGGCAGATGGAACCTTCGCCGGAACAAAGACATCCGAATGAATTTGTTGTAAAAGTTTCGTTGACCGATGCTCAGACTCCTTAGGAAATGGCAATCTGTGGATTTTGCCTAAAGCGCAACCATCACAAGTTTTGACCAGCCCATCTGTGATTGATACACCCTCTATTTTTCCAACAGTGACCATTTTCCTCAAACTAACATAATTAACATGGCCTAATCTTTTATGCCACAACTCATCTGAGTGCAAAACACCGGAGTACAAAACATCATTCTCCTTTGTACTAGCCATATCCATGCGATACATCTTGCTACTATCTCTAGTTTCTGTAACCGCAACCTTGACATTTTTGCTAACAACTTGCCGACCATTTTTCAAATTAACCTCAAAGTCTTTGTTCTCTACCAACGACGTAAGAAACCAGATTTTTCTTAAAGTCAAGCACAAATAAAACATTGTGAAGAGTCCTTTCAATGGCTTTTCCCTCTATATCAACTAGTAAGGACACATCACCCACAGCACGAGTTTGGACACTCATTCCACAAGCATAATAAATATTTTCTTCCTACGTTGCTTTCAGATTTTTGAAGATGGCCTTGTTCTAGCACATGTGGGCTTATGCTCCTGTATCCATTATCCATCCGGGGTACTTCACACCCTCCATTGCAGCCGCCATAGCGAACAGATCCGTATCGTCCTCCGTAGAAATCGTCAAAGTCTCGTCTTGAAGAGACGAAGAAGCCGAAAATAGTGCATTTCCACGAGGTGTAGCCCCCCCCGTGAAGCCTTTGTAAAATTGGCTTTGTTGCCATCCCGACCGATATAAACCTGTATCGTTAGCTTTTTTAAGCTTAGGACAAAATTGTATCCATGACCTCTCTCACTACAATAAAAGCATGCATTGTTTAATTGTCTATTTCCACCTTGATTAAAATGTCTGAACTGATTAAACTGATTCCTTTGCTGATTACACTATCCTTTTTTCTCAAAGTCTGAATTAAAAGCCTCTACTTGCTCAACATTGAGAATATTAACGTTGCTTCCTCTTCTAGTAAAATATTGATGGCTACCTGTAAAGTCCAGCTAGCTTTATCTTTTTGTTTGAGCATGTCAGATGCTCCTTTCATACTACGAAGGAGACCCCTCATGAGCAATGCCGCCTGTTGAAAAGGAGGAAACACCCCACCTCTACAAGCATGTGCATCTACAAGGATACGAAATTTGTTAGAATATTCAGCCATTGTACCGCCAGTGTACTTATAGTCCCAAATTTTTCAAGCCAATAGAAGCTCTTCCTGGACATTGGCCTTTTCATAATCACTTTTAAGAGATTTCCAGATATCAATTGCATTTTTCATCTATATCTGGGACATAGCTAAGTCCCGAGATATACAAAATTTCAGAATAGAACGAGCTTGCGTATATTTCTTAGACCATGATGGATCAGATTCATCCAGCGAACCATCCAATATATCCAAAAAATTGACATTTTCAAAATGTGTTTCCACCATATCCGCCCAGTAAACATATTTATACCCGGAAAAGATAGGAATTCATGATGACAGGCCCATAACCTGTTGTTCTACAACCACTAGTGCAGGTGGAGGAGCAGCAGTAGTAGTAGAAGTAGACATGATACACTCTCAGAAGCAATCAAGAATCCTACAAAACAGCTGTTCTTAAGTGCTCACCAATTATTATACAAGTATCCAAACCTCACAAAACTCTATCAGAATATAGAGTAGCATAAACACTGATAACTCCCAAAGTTATAGCACAATTGACACGACAACACTCAAGATATAATACTCAGAAGTTTCCCAAAAACTGTTTGCAATTTTACTACTTGGAAGTCTGGATACATAATATGTTATGAGTCCTAAGTCTTATACTTGTGTTGAACTGGCAACACCAGTATACTTGAGAGATACATCAAACCACCAAGCAACCACTAACCTGTCAAGCTACCATTGAGCTATCACTAAGCTACCACTGAGCTATCACTAAGCTAACTAGAATCGTATCTATCGCAGTTGCTCTATCCTGTACAGAATCACATTAAGAATATCAGACGTTGTGTTGTCCTGTCCGTTTTGCAGCTTTGGTGCTGCGCTGCTCTGCTTTATAGCAGTTGCTCTGCTGTATAGCAGCTGTGCTGCTCTGTTGTATAGCAGCAACGCTGCTCTCTCTGTATAGCAGCTGCGTTGCGTTGTCTGTAAAGCAGCTGCGCTGCTCTGAGACTGAAAGCTTTCCAAAAAGACAACAGTACGAATATTGTGGAGATGTCATTGTAAATATTATGTATTATTATCTAAATTACACAAAGAGTTAGCGTTAACAAAAAATGTTACCTAACTTACACAAACTGTAAGCGCTAAAAAAATTGTTATCTAAATTACACAAACTGTTTGCACTAACAAGAAGTGTTACCTAACTTACACAAACTGTTAACGCTAACAAAAATTGTTATCTAAACTACACAATTTGTTAGCGATAACAAGAATTCTAACCTAAATTACACAAACTGTTATTGCTAACAAAAATGTTACCCTACTTACACAAACTATTAGCACTAACAGGAATTGTTACTTGACTTACTCAAACTATAAGCGCTAACAAGGTTTGTTATCTAATTTACACAAACTCTTAGCGCTAATAGGAATTGTTACTTAACTTACACAAACAGTTAGCGCTAACTGTAATTGTTATCTAAATTATACAAACTGTTAGCGCTAACAGGAATTGTTACCTAATTAACACAAAAACTTTTAGCTCTAACAAGAATATTAACCTAACTTACACAAACTGTAAGCGCTAACAAGAATTGTTATCTAAATTACACAAATTGTTAGGGCTAACAGAAATTGTTACCTAAATTTCACACACTGTAAGCAGTGACAGAAATTGTTACCTAACTTACACAAACTTTTAGGGCTAATAGGAAAGGATATCTAAATGACACAAATTGTTAGCGCTAGCAAGAATTTTTACCAAACTTACACAAACTCTTAGCGCTAATAGGAATTGTTACCTAACTTACTCAAACTTCAAGCGCTAACAAGAATTGTTGTCTAAATTACACAAACTGTTAGCGCTAACAGGAAATGTTATCTAAATTACACAAACTGTTAGCGCTAACAGAAATTGTTATCAAAATTACACAAACTCTTAGCGCTAATAGGAAATGTTACCTAACTTACACAAATTGTTAGTGCTAACTCTAATTGTTATCTAAATTATACAAACTGTTAGTGCTACAAGATTTGTTACCTGACTTTCACAAACTGTTAGCGTTAATAGGAATTGTTACCTAACCAACACAAAAATTGTTAGGGCTAACAAGAATTGTTACCTAGCTTGCACAAACTGTTAGCGCTAATAAAAGTTGTTATCTAACTAAGAGAAACTGTTGACGCTAACAAGAATTGTTACCTTACTTACACAAACTTTAGCGTTAACAGGAATTGTTTCCTAACTTACGCAAACTGTTAGCGCTTACAGTAATTGTTATCTAAATTACACAAACTGTTAGCGCTAACAAGAATTGTTATCTATATTACACAAACTGTTAGCGCTAACAAAAATACTTACCGAACTTACATAAACTGTTAGCTCTAACAGGAATTGTTACCTAACTTACTCACACTTCAAGCGCTAACGAAATTATCACCTAACTTTCACAAACTGTTAGCGCTAATAAGAATTGTCATCTAAATTGCACAAACTGTTAGTTTTAACAAGAATTGTTACCGAACTTACAAAAATTGTTAGCGCTAACACGAATTGATACCTAACATACACAAACTATTAGCGTTAACAAGAATTGTTACCTAACTTACACCATCTCTTAACGCTAACTGGAATTGTTACCTTACTTACACAGATTGTTTGCGCTAAGAAGAATTGTTATCTTAATAACACAAATTGTTAGCGCTAACATGAATTGTTACATAATTTACACAAACTATTAGAGCTAATAGGTATTGTTACCTAACTTACACATATTGTTAGCACTTACAAGAATTGTTATCTAAATTACATTTTGTTAACGTTAATAGTTTGTGTAATTTTGATCTCAATTCTTGTAATCGCTAAAAGTTTGTGCAAGTTAGGTAAAAATTCCCGTTCGCTAGTAGTTTGTGTAAGTTAGGTAACAATTCGTGTTAGCGCTAACAATTTGTGTAATTTAGATAAGAATTCTTGTTAGCGCTTACATTTTCTGTAAGTTAGGTAACAATTTCCGTTAGCGCTAACAGTTTGTGTAAGTGAGGTAACAATTCCTATTAGCATTAACAATTTGTGTTAGTTGGTTTCCAATATCTATAAGCGTTAACAGTTTGTGTAATTTAGATAACAATTCAAGTTTTCGCTAACAGTTTGTGTAAATTAGGTGAGAATTCCCGTCAGCGCTAACAGTTTCTGTACTTAAGATAACAATTCTTGTTGGTGCTAACAATTTGTGTAAGTTAGGTTACAATACCTGTTAGGTCTAACAGTTTGTAAAGTTTAGGTAATAATTACTGTTAGCACTAACAAATTTTGTAATTAAAATAAAAATGCTAGTTAGCGCTAACAGTTTGTGTAGTTTAGATAACAATTCCAGTTAGCTCTAATAGTTTTTGTAAGTTAGAAAACAGTTATTCTTAGCACTAACAGTTTGTGTAATTTAGATAGCAATTCATGTCAGCACTAACAGTTTGTGTAAGTTAGGTAACAATTTTTGTAAGCGCTAACAGTTTGTGTAAGTACTATAATAATTCTAGTTAGCGCTAACAGTTTGTGTAATTTAGATAACAATTCTTAATAGCGCAAACAATTTGTGTAAGTTAGATAACAGATTCGTTAGTGTAAGAGTTTGTGTAATTTAGATAAGAATTCATGTTAGCGCTAATAGATTGGGTAAGTTAGGTTAAAATTTCCATTAGCGCAAACAGTCTATGTAAGTTAGGTCACAATTATTGTTAGCACTAAAATTTTTTGTAATTTAGATAATTGTTCTTGTTAGCGCTAATTGTTTGTGTAAGGTTGGTAACATTTCCTGTTAATACAAACAATTTGTGTAGCTTAGGTAACAATTTGTGTTAGCGCTAAAAGTTCGTGTAATTTAGAAAACAATTTTTCTTAGCGCTAACAGTTTGTGTAAAATAGGTTACAATTCCAATCAACGCTGACATTTGTGTAATTTAGATAATAATTTGTGTTGGAGCTAAGAGTTTGTGTAAGTTAGGTAACAATTCGTGTTAGCGCTAACACTTTGTGTAAGTTAGGTAACAATTCCTATATGCGCTAATAGTTTGTGTATGTGGGTAACAATTCTTGTTAGCGCTAACTATTTGTGTAAATAACGTAACAATTCCTGTTAGCGTTAACAATTTATGTAACTTAGGTAATATTTCTTGTAAGCCCAAACAGTTTGTGTTATTTAGATAACCCTTCTTGTTAGCGCTAAAAGGTTGTGTATGTTACGTCACAATTATTGTTAGCGCCAACAGTTTGTGCAAGTTAGCTAACAATTTGTGTCACCGCTAACAGTTGTGTATTTTAGATAACAATTCTTGATATCTCTAATTGTTTGTGTAAGTTAGGAAACAACCCCTGTTCGCGCTAACAGTTTGTAAGTTAGGTAACAATTCTTGTTAACGCTAACATTTTGGCTAAGTTAGGTAACAATTCTAGTTAGCACTAAGAGTTTGTGTAATTTAGATAACAATTATAGTTCGCGCTAACAGTTTGTGTAAGTTAGGTAACAATTCGTGTTAGCGCTAACAATTTGTGTAATTTAGATAACAATTCTTGTTAGCGCTAACACTTTGTGTAAGTTAGGTAACAATTTCCGTTAGCGCTAACAGTTTGTGTAAGTGAGGTAACAATTCCTTTTAGCACTAACAATTTGTGTTAGTTGGTTTACAATATCTATAAGCGTTAACAGTTTGTGTAATTTAGATAACAATTCCTGTTGGCGCTAACAATTTGTGTAAGTTAGGTAACAATACCAGTTAGGGCTAATTGTTTCTTTAATAAAGGTAACAATTCTTGTTAGCGCTAACAGTTTGTGTAATTTAGATAACAATTCTTGTTAGCGCTAAGATTTTGTGTAATTTAGAAAACAATTCCGTTTAGCTCTAACAGTTTGTGTAAGTTAGGTCAAAATACTTCTTAGCGCTAACAGTTTGTGTAATTTAGATAACAGTTCTAGTTAGCGCTAACAGTTTGTGTAAGTTATGTTTGTTTTTAATAGCTTTATTCTCAGTAGATAAAGCTGCGGGGGAGAAATAATACTTAGATAATGATTTGAGAATGATAGATGTAATAATAACCTTGAATAGTGTGACAAGGAAGTATTACTCTAAGAGAATTTTGTATTGTTTTATGAGACACGCATCGACATTTCAGACAAACGCATGCAATATGGAATGGACTCGAACTCATGACGCCTATCGAACGAGTGACTTCGGCAAGTAGGGCGGACAGGAAATGAACTAAACATCAGGGAACACAATTGTGAAGAGCAAACATCCGACGTTGATCTCCATAAGGCTGAGGGTTTAGATTTGAGTGGGGACCACAGGTGACGAGATGCACCATAAGCAGTCCAAAAATTCGTACTAGTTTCCAACAGGAGGTTGGACATATTATACACTTGCTGACTCAGCAAGCAACATTATGAGTACGGCTCCAGATTAGGAAAACTTGACGAAACTTTTACTTGTACCGTAGCGCATTATGAAATAGTGTTTCACTGTTTAGTTTATAGGCTAGTTGCAATTAGGTTTTTGGAAGTAGGCGTACCTTGTCGTACTAAAGTACAGTACCACTACTCAAGGTGCACTCATCTGATTGGTCAGTAAGCAGTAGATACTCACTCAGTGTATAAATTTTTAGGACTTAGAATTATTTTGTATTTAGTTTTGGGATATTCGGAATCTTAAGGGCATTTTTTGGGAAACTTGCAGGTCTCATATCCTATGGTTAATTGAGTCAATTTGTCTATAACTTAAGGAGTTTATAGTGTGTATAGTGATTATTTTGTATGCTGAATTTTGAGTAAATTAGACTTGTGAGTCAGTTTTTACAGTGTGATAAAGATCAGTGATTGATAGGATTTCTTGTTAGCTTCTACTTAAGTATATCTACTTCTACAACTACTGCTGCAGTACCACTTGCACGAGTTTTCATAGAACAACAAGTTAGGTAAATATTCCTAAAAGCACTAACAGTTTGTGAAATTTAGAAAACAATTCCAATTAACGCTAACAGTTTGGTTAAGTTAGGTAACAATTCCTGTTAGCGTGAACAGTTTGTGTAATTTAGATAACAATTCTTCTTAGCGCTAACAGTTTGTGTAATTTAGATAACAATTCTTGTTATCCCAAACAGTTTGTGTAAGTTAGGTGGAAATTTCTTTTATCGCCAACTCTTTGTGCAAGTTAGGTAACAATTCCTGTTAGCACTAACAATTAGTGTTAGTTGGGAAGTAATTCCTATAAGCGCTAACAGTTCTTGTAATTTAGATAACAATTCTTGTAAGCGCTAAAAGTTTGTGTAAGTTAGGTAAAAATTCCCGTTCGCTAATATTTTGTGTAAGTTAGGAAACAATTCCTATTAGCACTAACAGTTTGTGTAATTTAGATAACAATTCTAGTTAGCGCTACCAGTTTGTGTAAATAAGGTGAGAATTCCTGTTAGCGCTAAAAATTTGCGTAATTAAGATAACAATTCATGTTGTCGCTAATAGTTTATGTAAGTAAGGTAACAATTACTCTTAGCGCTAACACTTTGTGTAAGTTAGGTAACAATATTTTTTAGCGCTAATAGTTTGTGTAATTTAGGTAACAGTTCTTGTTTCCGCTAAGAGTTTGTGTAAGTTAAGTAAAAATTCTTATTTGCACTAACAGTTTGTGTAATCTCGATAACAATTCTAGGTAGAACTAACATTTTGTGTAAATTAGGTAACAAGTCCTATTAGAGATAACAATTTGTGTAATTTAGATAACAATTCTAGGTAGCGCTAAGAGTTTGTGTAATTTAGATAACAAATATTGTTACCGCTAACTGCTTGTGTAATTTGGGTAACAATTTGTTACGCTTAACACCTTGCAATTAGATAACAATTCTTCAACGCCAACTTTGTGTAAGTTAGGTAACAATTCCATTAATCCTAATAGTTTGTGTAATTTAGATCAATTTGTTAGCGGTAATGCTTTGTGTGTTAGGTAGAAATTTTTGTTGGCGCTAACATTTTGTGTAAGTTTGGCAACAATTTCGTTAACGCTAACAGTTTGTGTAATTTAGATAACAATTCTTTTTAGCGGTTTCAGTTTTTGTAAGTTAGGTAGAAATTTCTGTTGGCGCTAACAGTTTGTGAAAGTTTGGTAACAATTCATGTTAGTGCTAACAGTTTGTGTTAGTAGGGTATCAAAACCTGTAAGCGCTAAAAGATTGTGTAAGTTAGGTAAAAATTCATGTTGGCTAATAGTTTGTGTAAGTTAGGTAACGATTTCTGTTAGCACTAACTGTTTGTGAAATTTTAGATAATAATTCTAATTAGCGCTAATAGTTTGTGAAAATTAGGTGAGAATTCTTGTCAGCGCTAATAGTTTGTGTAATTAAGAAAACATTTTCTATTTGCTCTAATAGTTTGTGTAAGAAAGGTGAGAATTCCTATCAGCGCTAACAGATTGTGTAATTAAGATAACAATTTCTATTGGCTCTAATAGTTTGTGTAAGTTAGGTAACAATCAATGTTAGCGCTAACACATTCTGTAAGTAAGGTAACATTACGCATTAGTGGTAACAGTTTGTGCAATTTAGGTGAAATTTCATGTAAGCACAAACTTTTTGTGTAATTTAGATATCAATTCTTGTTAGCGCTAACAGTTTGTGTACGTTAGGTGATTATTTATGTTAGCTCTAATAGCTTGTGTAAGTAAGGTATCAATTCCTATTAGCGCTAATAGTTTGTGTAAGTTAGGTAACAATTCGTGTAAGCCCTAAGAGTTTGTGTTGCAATTCTGTGTCCTCCATTGGACTACAGAATACAGGAAGTCTCTAGATAGTATTTTACTAACCCACTTTAAGCCACAACCACTTCTGCCCAAGAAGGCAAACTGACAATTTGACTGCACCCGTGTGTAGCCTGGACTCCCTTGAGTCCGTAGCAAAAAAAATCACTGAAAACGGCCAACCAGGCGATAAGTTATGAGCCGGCAAAAATGCCTATTTATACAAAGCTCTCTTAGAGAGAGGTGTCTATCTACCAAATATTTCCTAAGTCCGAAATCCCTCTCACAACCCCTATCTAATAAAGGACGAACCAATCGTATTAATGTAATGTACCGAAAGGTACTATGGCCGATGTACTTTCTGTACGGCCGGTGTACGACAAGACTCTTGAGTGGACGTTTTTCCACTTGTCCGTATTTCCTCCGGAATATCCGCGACCGAATGTCATCCTTCCACGCGGCGCCACGTCATGCCACGTCCATAAAATCCAAAGTGACCATTCCGCGATCTCGGCGACGACGTGCGCCGTCGGATTAAATCCGACATTAAATGTCGACCGTTCAACGTGTTCGTTTCATTTGTTTCGTGCGAAATGACGTTCGCACTAAACCTTAACAAGTTCTATGTTCGTTTCGTTTCATATTCCAGTTAGATCATTTCGGTACTATACAATAGTTTATATATGAATGAAACCCTATATCATCTAACGGACTTCTATGACAGACTGGTTTAGAGCTAACGGCTACGCCGCGCTCTACCGGTCGGGGGTTCGAGTCCTGCTGGACTCAACCTTTTTGTTGAGAGTGACTTAAGTCACTCTTTAGTCCTTCCTATGGAGATGAGGCAGCCATGGCTCCATCGCTCTCTCTCTCCTTCAGTGACTACAACAAGTATGGGGGAAAGAGAGAAGAGATGGAGGCAGGCTGCCATCATTTCTTATATATGTTTCCGCTAATTTATTTTAAACTAGAAAATACAAAAACTACTTATTTCAACATGTGTAAGTTAGGTAATAATTCGTGTTAGCACTAACACTTTGTGTAATTTAGATAACAATTCTTGTTAGCGCTAACAGTTTGTGTAAGTTGAGTAACAATTCTTTTTAGCGCTAAGATTTTGTTTAATTTAGATAACAATTACAGTTAGCGCGAACATTTTGTGTAAGTTAGGTAACAATTATTGTTAGCGCCAACAGTTTGTGTAAGTTAGGTAAAAATTCCTGTAAGCACTAACAGTTTGTGTAATTTAGAAAACAATTCTAGTTAGCGCTAACAGTTTGTGTAAGTTAGGTAACAATTCTTGTTACCGCTAACATTTTGTGTAATTTAGATAACAATTCCTGTTAGCGCTAATAGTTTGTGTAAGTTAGGTAACAATTCTTCATAGCGCTAAAAGTTTGTGTAATTTTGATAACAATTACAGTTAGCGCTATCATTTTGTGTAAGTAAGGTAACAATTATTGTTAGCGCTAATAGTTTGTGTGATTCAGATAACAAATCTTGTTAGCACTTATTGTTTGCGTAATTTAGATAACATTTCATGTTAGTGCTAACAGTTTGTGTAAGTTAGGTAACAATTCCTGTAAGCACTAAATGTTTGTGTAATTTAGGTTAAAATTCCTGTTAGCCCTAATAGTTTGTGTAAGTAAGATAACAATTCGTGTTAGCGCTAACAGTGTGTTATTAGTTAATAATTCTTGTTAACGCTAACATTATGTGTAAGTTAAACAACAATTCTTTTTATCGCTAACAATTTGTGTAATTTAGATAACAATTTTTGTAAGCTCTATCAATTTGTGTAAGTTAGGTAACAACTCCTGTTAGCTCTAACCGTTTGTTTAATTTAGATAACAATACGTGTTAGCCCTAACAGTTTTTGTAAGTTACGTAAGAATTCCTCTTAGCGCTAATAGTTTGTGTAATTTATAAAACAATTCTTGTTTGCACGAATAGTTTGTGTAAATTAGATAACTATTCCTATTAGCCCTATTAGTTTTTGTAATTTAGATAACAATTCTTGTTAGCGCTAACAATTTGTGTAAATTGGAAATCTTACTGCCAGGTAATTCAGACAAATATTGTCAGCGCTAACAAATAATTTAGATAACAATAATTTGTAAGCAAACGTTTATGTAAGTTAGGTAAACCTTTTGGCGCAACAGAGGCACGATAACAACCAGTTAGCGCTAATAGTTTTTATAAGTTAGGTAACAATTCCCCTTTTCGCTAAAAGTTTGTGTAATTTAGATAAAAATTCTTGTCAGCGCTAACAGTTTGTGTAAGTTAGGTAACAATTCTTTTTAGCGCTAACAGTTTGTGTAATTTAGATAACAATTCTTGTTAGAGCTAGTAGTTTGTGTAAGTTAGGTTACAATTCCTGTTAGCGCTTGTTGTTCATAGCCATTTTCAGCCATGAATATACCCTCGGAAGCACCACAGACTACCCCAAAACAGCTTACGTTGATTCCACTCAGAATTCTACAGATTAACCAACCAAAGCTGAAACTACTAATTTAGATATTTTCCAAGCCACTAAGTATTCTCAACAATTTTTATATAACAATACCAACCCGAATAGTCACAACACTCAGTCAAAGTTGCAAAAAAACAGCCTGCCATAACTTTTATTAATCTGACCAACTTCACAATAAAGCCCCAAGCATATCAAACACACAATATGTTTGCAAATTTCTCAATTTTTCTAATACGAAGAGGAACATACATGCAAAATTTCAGATAATTCTGCCAATAGAACTTAGAGCTATTCTCAAATGAAATTCCCAAATAGGAGTAGAAACAATTTCTGTCCAAAAAGTTCCTTAGTATAAAAAAATGACTAAGTCCTACAAATATACACTACAGCTTACTACTAGCTGTTTGGAGGGATATAAGCCGTACGTAATGAAACAACTACCTCTATTAATGTAAGTGTACATGAGATCTATACTGATAATTAATACATAGGACAAAACATTGTTAAATATGTACACTTCTTACAAATTCCGTCAAACGAATCACGACCATCCAAAACAAACATCATGTGATGGACGCGATTTCGCCTCCCTCACCAAACTGACGGCGCAGCTAGTTGTAGCTCCGGCGGCGTCCAATTCATCACATGTTTGACCGCCGCAAAATGTTTTGTTCGGCCGACGTACAACTTAAATCATCTCGAATATTAATCATCGGATCTCTTCGCGATCCGCCGTCCATTTCTCTAACACATTCTGCACTTTTGTCTAGGATTCATCGCGTCACTTGAAGTCCAATTTCGTAAGTTCGAATACTCATAGTACCTAGTACGTAAGCTGGTATGACTGCGATGTGACCAGCGTAGAAAGTCAGCATAATATCTTTATCACACAGGTTGTTATTGCTGCAGTGTAACTAGCGCAGTATACCAGCATAGCAATGTGATATAGAGAGGACTAAAGGTTTCCAAAAATCATTCCTCCCCCAAACCTTAAGACTCTCTCAGCCAGTAAGTCCGCATTCCTCCCTTCTCCCCTTGTGTTTAACCGTCACCACCACTTATTCTGACGTTACCATTGCTTTAAACAATTCCGTACATCCTAAGCAATTAGTACCATTACTCCCCCAATTCGCATATCCTTTCAAACCTTCACTGTAAATCCAGATAGTATACCAAATATAAACCGCGTATTGTACTCATGGAACATTGTGTACGCACGAAACGCGCGTACGCACGAAACTCATTTTCCAAAAACCAACACTCCCCCGAAAATTTAGTTTCGTGCACCCGAATAAAATAAGAGTATAGTGGCTGCTATAATTGCGATGTCAGATAAGGGCAGTATAGCAGCATAGCAACGCCGGATAGCAATATAGCAGCATAGCAATGCCGCATAGCAACACAGCAGCATGGCAACGCCGCATAGCAACATAGCAGCGCAACAAGATGGGTTCAACGTCTCCACTGCTCTAGCTCCTTGCGGCCATCTCTTCCTAAATTCGTCCTTCCTAGACACACCATTGCTTCCGCTGCCTCATTCTAGGTCTTTAAAATAAAACTATTTTTCAATCAATTTTAGAACAAACAAAAACCAAAATTCAAAATTCCATGAATATTACCGAATGTTAATGGTAGTCACTTCCGTAAAGTTATTTTTCACGTCGTCTTCTTTGGATCACTTTCGGAATACGTTTTTTTCTACGATTCATCCTTTGAATTCTACTTCTTTTGTTCGTTTTCTTACTGAATTTTGATGTTTTTCCCATTTTCGCAATTTTATTTTATTTTTCCGTATTATAAACTCCTTCACGTACTCCAATTTTCTGAACACTTTTCCTCTCTCTTTCTTCTTCCGTATTAATCTCCTCCTGCAAATTATTTTCAGTTTAAACTTCCAAATCCCTTTCACTTCCTCCTAATATTCTTACTTCAATAACCTTTTCCTTTTGCACCTCTTCATCACTCACCAATATGTCGCTTGTCAAAGTTACAAAAACTGACTCTTTTTCTGTCACCTCTTTTTCCACTCCATTTCCGGTAACAACAAGGTTTTCTTTTCCTTCCTCATGTTCTATATCTCGAAGAGCAACAATCGGTAAGTATACAAATTCTTTGACGGGAAGTGTAACCCTTCGTTTAGGGGGTCGAACTCGATTGTCATCCCATCCATTCCTGAAAGTTCCAACAACACATGCACTATATATAGCGGACATACCCTGAAAGTATGCCCTACATCATTACAGTAAAAACAGTTTTCAAGCTTACAACTTTTCTTATTTCTTTGAAACTATGATCTGACACCTTGACAATTCCCCCTATTCTTTAAAGACTCGTTATTAGCATCTTCCTCTAAAACACACCCGATTGCTAAAGGTAAGTTCCAATCCCTTTTATCAACTTGTCTTAATCTATCTAAAGCACACCTATGTTCCTTCGGTAATCCTTTCATTAACAGGAAAGCCTTTTGAGCATTGGTAAAGTTTCCTCCTGCTATATCGTTTTCTGCAAACAGTATTCGTATCCCACTACAATAATTCAACATACTACCTCCATCATACTTGTACTCAATTATTTTTGTAACATTACTCATCCAGTGATACACAGAAGTCTTTTGATATGCACGTTCTAAACACTTCAATAATTCAGCTGCACTTTCTAAACTAAGGTAAGTCATTACAAGTTCCTCGTTCAAGGATAGCTTGATAGTCAACATACACTCATTGTTCTTCTCCTCCCATCCAACCAATGATTCAACACATGTCCCGTCCACCACATCCATTAGCTTCCTCAACTTGAAGTAGCTCTCAATCATACTCCTCCAATAGTAATATTTAGAACCATCAAATATGGGTAGGGTTAATTCATCCAAAATGGGTAGCCATGGGCGTGGGCCCATAACCTGTTGTTCATAGCCATTTTCAGCCATGAATGTACCCTCGGAAGCACCATAGACTAAACCAAATCAGCCTTCTTTGATTCCACTCAGAATTCTACAGAATAACCAAACCAAGCTGAAACAACTCAACCAGATATTTCCTAGTCCACTTAGTATTCCCACCAAATTTCATATAATAATACCAAACCGAATAATCACAACACTCAGTCAAAGTTGCAGAAAAACAGCCTGCTAGAACTTTGATAAATATGACCAACTTCACAATGAAGCCCCAAGCAAATCAGAAACACAATAGGTCTGCAAATTTGCCACAATATTGCCCACACAAGGAGGAACACACATGCAAAATTTCAGATAATTTTGCCTATAAAACTGAGAGAAATTCTTAGATGAAATTCCCAAAAAAGAGCAGAAACAGTTTCTGTCCAAAAAGTTCCTAAACCTGAAAAATGACTAAGTCCTACAAATATACACTAGAGCTTACTACTGTATGTACGGAGGCATACCAGCCGTACGTAATAAATCAACTACCTGTATTAATGTGAGTATATCCGAATACTTCGAGATATGTCATACATAGGACAAAACATTGTTAAATATGTACACTTCTTACAAATTCCGTCAAACGAATCACGACCATCCAAAACAAACATCATGTGATGGACGCGATTTCGCCTCCCTCACCAAACTGACGGCGCAGCTAGTTGTAGCTCCGGCGGCGTCCAATTCATCACATGTTTGACCGCCGCAAAATGTTTTGTTCGGCCGACGTACAACTTAAATCATCTCGAATATTAATCATCGGATCTCTTCGCGATCCGCCGTCCATTTCTCTAACACATTCTGCACTTTTGTCTAGGATTCATCGCGTCACTTGAAGTCCAATTTCGTAAGTTCGAATACTCATAGTACCTAGTACGTAAGCTGGTATGACTGCGATGTGACCAGCGTAGAAAGTCAGCATAATATCTTTATCACACAGGTTGTTATTGCTGCAGTGTAACTAGCGCAGTATACCAGCATAGCAATGTGATATAGAGAGGACTAAAGGTTTCCAAAAATCATTCCTCCCCCAAACCTTAAGACTCTCTCAGCCAGTAAGTCCGCATTCCTCCCTTCTCCCCTTGTGTTTAACCGTCACCACCACTTATTCTGACGTTACCATTGCTTTAAACAATTCCGTACATCCTAAGCAATTAGTACCATTACTCCCCCAATTCGCATATCCTTTCAAACCTTCACTGTAAATCCAGATAGTATACCAAATATAAACCGCGTATTGTACTCATCGAACATTGTGTACGCACGAAACACACGATACGCACGAAACTCATTTTCCAAAAACCAACACTCCCCCGAAAATTTAGTTTCGTACACCCGAATATAATAAGAGTGTAGTGGCTACTATAATTGTGATGCCAGATAAGGGCAGCATAGCAGCATAGCAACGCCGGATAGCAATATAGCAGCATAGCAATGCTGCATAGCAACACAACAGCATGGCAGCGCCGCATAGCAACATAGCAACATAGCAAGATGTGTTCAACGTCTCCACTGCTCCAGCTCCTTGCGACCATCTCTTCCAAAATTCGTCCTTCTTACACACACCATCGCTTCCGCTGCCTCTTTCTAGGTCCTCAAAATAAAACTCTATTTTTCAATCAATTTTAGAACAATCAAAAGAACAAAATTCAAAATTCTACACATGTTACTGAATGTTCGTAAAGTTACTCTTCACGTTGTCTTCTTTTTACCACTTTCTGCACACGTTTTCTTCTACGGGTGGTCCTTACAATTCTACTACTTTTCTTTGGTTTCTTAAGGAATTTTGGTATTTCTCAATATTTGCATTTTTATTTCCTTTTCCCATATTATAACCTTCCTTACTTACTCCAAGTTTGTGAACACTTTCCTTCTCTCCTTCTCTTGGTCCATTACTTACTTTATGCAAATTATTTTTAGTTTTCCGTGTTTCCACTTCTAAGTCCCTTTCACTTCCTCCTCCTTTCTGTTTGCCATAACAACAATGTTGGTAACAAACACTTTATATCATTAAAGCTCACAAAAAAAATTCAAATAAACTCTCAACCATGTTTATAACTCAAATTTGTGTTTGCGCTAACAATAATTTCTTGTAAGGAACCACGTTTATTATTACGCTCACAAAACCAGTAAAATAAAACCATAGACTATGTTTCCAACACATATTTGTGTTTGCGTGAACAACAAAAACATCAACGAACAAAGTTTATAGTTATCGCACACAAAGAGAGTTAAAATAACCCTAAACATGTATCTATCAAAAATTTGAGATTGCGCTAACAAAGATATTTGTAAAAGACAAAGTTTATTGTTCGCGCTTGTAAAAAGATGTAAAATAAACTCCAAACCATGTTTATAACTCAAATTTGTGTTTGCGCTAACAATAATTTCTTGTAACGAACAACGTTTATTATTACGCTCACAAAAACAATAAAAAAAACCCTCAACTATGTTTGCAACACAAATTTGTGTTTGCGTTAACATCAAAAAATAATAACGAACAAATTTTATTATTAACGGACACAAAGAGAGTTAAGAAAAACCCTTAACCATATTTTTATCAAAAATATGAGTTTGCGCTACCAAAGATATTTGTAACAAACAACGTTTATTGTTTATGCTCACAAAAAGATGTAAAATAAAATCTGAACCGTGTTTAAAACACAACTTTGTGTTTGCGCTAACAATAATATTGGTAACAAACACTTTATATCGTTAACGCTCACAAAAATAGTTCAGATAAACTCTAAACCATGTTTATACCTCAAATTTGTGTATGCTCTAACAATATATTCTTGTAACGAACAACTTTTATTATTACGATCACAAAAATAGTAAAATAAAGCCCTACACTATGTTTGCAACACAAATTTGTGTTTGCGTGAACAAGAAAAACATCAACGAACAAAGTTTATTGTTAACTCACACAAAGAGAGTTATAAAAAACCCTAAGCCATGTTTCTATCACAAATTTGAGTTTGCGCTAGCAAAAATATTTGTAACAAACATTGTTAATTGTCAACGCTCACAAAAAGAGGTGAAATAAACTCCGTACCATGTTTGTAACACAACTTTGTGTTTGTGCTAACAACAATAATGGTAACAAAGACTTTATTTTGTTAGCGCTCACAAAAATAGTTCAAATAAACTTACAAACATGTTTTTAACTCAAATTTGTTTTTGTGCTAACAATAATCTCTTATAACGAATTACGTTTATTATTAGGCTCCTAAAAGCAATAAAAAAAAACCCTCAACTATGTTTGTAACACAAATTTTTGTTTGCGTTAACAACAAAAATATTGACAAACAAAGTTTATTGTTAACGCACACAAAAAGAGTCATAAAAAACCCTAAACCATGATTCTATCACAAATTTGAGCTTGCGCTAACAAAGATATTTGTAAAAAACAACCTTTATTGTTCGCACTCACAAAACGATGTAAAATAAACTACAAACCATGTTTGTAACAAAACTTTGTGTTTGTGCTAACAAAAATATTGGTAACAAAACACAAAACCATGTTTCTACCACAAATTTAAGTATTCGCTAACAAAGATATTTGTAAAAAATAACGTTTATTAATCGCGCTTATAAAAAGATGTAAAATAGACTCCAAACCGTGTCTGTAACAAAACTTCCTGTTTGCGCTAAGAACAATATTGGAAACAAACACTTTACATCGTTAGCGCTCATAAAAATAGTTGAAATAAACTCTTAACCATGTTTATAACTCAAATTTGTGTTTGCGCTAACAATAATTTATTGTAACGAACAACGTTTATTATTACGCTAAAAAAGACATTGAAAAAAAATCCTAAACTATGTTTGCAACACAGAATTGTGTTTACGTTAATAACAAAAATACTAACTAACAAAGTTTATTATTAACGCACACAACGAGAGTTAAAAAAAACTCTAAACCATGTTTCTATCACAAATTTGAGTTTGCGCTAACAAAGATATTTGTAACAAGCATTGTTTATTGTTCGCGCTCACAAAAAGAGGTAAAACAAACTCTGAATCATGTTTGTTACACAAATTTGTATTGTTCTATGACGATTGGTGTAGGTGGAGTTGCAGCAGTAGTTGTACAAGTAGACATACTTAACAGGAAATCCTCACAAACAGCAACCTTTGACACACTATAAAACCTGACTCACAAATCCAATTACCCCAAGAATTGGCACACACACAGACTAGCATACACGATGTTAATTCCCAAAATTAGAGCATAAGTGACATATTAAACCATAAGATATTGGACTTGTAAGTTTCCCAAAAAATGCCTTTAAAATCCCATTATCCCAAAACTGGATACACGAATAATTCTAATTCCTAAACTAAATACACTGGGTGAGTATCTACTACTGACTGACCAATCAGGTGTTTGTACTTTGAATAATAGTACTGTACTGTAGTACGACAGAATACAAAAACCAATTTGCAAACTACCCTAAATCTAAATAGTGAAACACTATTTTCAAATACGCTACACAACAAAACTCTGTTTCATCAAGTATTTCTAATTTGGCGCTGTACACATAACGTTGTTGCTAAGTCAGTAATGCGCAAATAAGTCCAACCAATTGTGGTCGTCTCGTACCAATATCTGGAGTGCTTACAAGACAACTCCTTAACCGTAGTCCCCACTTGAATCAGGAGCGTCCGTGTGCTTAAAATCTTCGTCTGGAATTTGTCCAGTACAATTGATTTCCCGCATGTTTGGTTCGCTTTCCGTCCGTGTGATTTGCAGATATCACTTGCCCGATGTTCGACATGTGTCCAAAGTCATTCCGCAATACCTGCGCTATTCTCAAATGCTAACGCGTGTCTATGTGACCGAACCATACACTCTAGAGTTACTTTTCATAGTCACTCTATTTAAGGTAAGTTCAACCTTCTAGAGCCAGAAATATTCTAAGTTATAATCCTCCCCTCACAGCTCTATGTACTGAGGATAAAGCTTTCAAGCCAACACTTTGTGTTTGCACTTACAACAATATTGGTAATAAACACTTTATATCGTTAGCGCTCACAAAAACAGTTCAAATAAACTCTCAACCATGTTTATAACTCAAATTTGTGTTTGCGCTAAAAAAAAATTATTGTAACGAACAACATTTATTATTACTTTGACAAAAACAATAAAATAAACCCTTACACTATGTTTGCAACACAAATTTGTGTTTGCGTTAACAACAAAAATATTAACGAACAAAGTTTATTCTTAACGCACACAAAGAGAGTAAAAAAAAACACAAAACCATGTTTCTATCACAAATTTGAGTTTTCCCTAATAATGATATTTGTGAAAAACAACGTTTATTAATCGCGCTCACAAAATGATGTACAATAAACTCCGACCCCTGTTTGTATCACAACTTTGTGTTTGCGCTAACTACAATATTGGTAACAAACACTTTATATTGTTAGCGCTCACAAAAATAGTTCAAATAAACTCTCAACCATGTTTATAACTCAAATTTGTGTTGCGCTAACAAATATTTATAGTAACGAACAATGTTTACTATTATGTTTACAAAAACAGTAAAATTATACCCTACACTATGTTTGCAACACAAATTCTTGTTTTGAAATGTTTGTTTCGTGCGTACGCGACATTTTGTGCGGACGCGACGTTTCGTACGTATGTTATTACTGGAAGTAATGTGGTTATAAAAATGGAGGTTCGAATGGATTTGTGGATTGGGGGAGTAAATGTATGAGTAAAATTAAAGGGACATGATGGAGTAATTAAGTGGCGCGGAATGCGTTAATAAATGGACGGCGGATTGCGACGCGATCCGACGTAAAATATTCGAAGAGATTGAAATGGTACGTCGCACGTACGAAACATAATGCGCCAGGTGGCATTTATGGAAAAAGACGCGACGGTACAAAGAATCCTATTTTACAAGAGTACTTAAAATTGGTAAGCGTACTTTATGGCGAAGTACGTAGTTGCGGTACGGACAAATTTGGATGGTTTGACGTCGTTTCGTCAAGTGGAATTTGGGATCACGTGGCGCGACATCGAGGGTGCCAAACAAGAGCGACGGACGGCTGACAAAGGCCGCCGGTATTTTTCAAGTAGTGGTGAAGCGAAATCGCGTCAATCACACAATATCTATTTTTGGACGGCTCGGATTGTTTTACGAGATTTGTGGAGTCTTGTTGACTTACACGCAATGAATCAGCATACGATTTTGTTGTCGGTGTAAATACTTGGTTAAACATTGTTTTGTCTTTTTGTGAATTAGTTATTAGTGAACTTTTACTCATTTTGACATACCTTGAAGTATTAGGGTATATTAACATTAATTGAGGTAGCTGGTAGATAGCGTACGGCTGGTATGCATCCGTACGTTCAGCAATGAGCTCTAGTTTACTGTAGGACTTAGGGTGGAATTCCATTAGGCGGTCCCAGTAAATGTACGGAAAATTTTATTGACAGCGTTTACTGGAAGACTATTCCATTTTGTCAGGCCAGTAACAAACCTTCCTCAATTATGATTGGTGCCACGTAGGCTAGAGTCCAGATTTGAAATCTGAAAGAAAATCTTCAAACGGAAAGTCAGAACGAAATATCTGTACGCCGGAGGTAGTTAATGATTCATACGTAAAGTTTGCGATCAGATTTTTAATTTTGAAAAAGGAAATGAAAATTTCGAAACGGAATGGCAAAACAACGCGGCAAATCTTGCAGGTCGCGACAAACTTTGAAAGTCGGTGGATGTCAGACGGAGCGTGCGAAAATATTTTCGGCTCTTCTGCAACCAGCGTGGGAGGCAGCACATGGACCGTACGACGTAGGCACATGGCATATACGACGTGTAGACCTGTGATCGCTTGTTCAAAGCGGATATTTTTTTGCTTTTTCACGTGTACCAATGGTACACGTCTAGTATCGTACAACTCTCCTCGCAAGGAGAGTATCGTCACACTGGATGATGTGCGGGATTGCTTCACGAATCTGAAAAAGTGGATTATCCAACGGCCAGGAATTACGCCTATATCATTGGAGCTTCCCGACAGCTTTCCAGTAACGATATTTCGTCTGACAAAAATAAATTTAACGTACGGCGTGGTACGAATATGTACGAACTTGTACGACATCTAGTAACGAACCACACTTTTCGTCTAATGGAATTCCACCCTTAGTCATTTTAACACATAGGAACTTTTTGGACCAAAAACTGTTTATGGTAATTATTGGTAATTTTATCTGCGGATTACTCTCAGATCTATTGGCAGAAATATCTGAAATTTTGCATGTGTGTTCCTCTCTATATCGGTAATAACGTCTCATATTTGCAGGTCTATTATGTGCCTGGTCTGTGTTTTAATTCATTGTGAAGTTGGTCAGTTATATCAAAGTTCTGGCAGACTGTTTTTCTGCAACTTTGACCAGATGATATGATCACTCTGTTTTTTATTTTTGTCTCAAACTTTGTCAGGTTATTTTTTAGCCTAGACAAAATCTGTGTTTGTAGTTTCAGCTTGTTTTAGTATTTCTATAGAATTCTGTGCTGATTCAAAGTAGGCTGTTTTTGGGTAGTCTGTGGTGCTTCAGAGGGTAAATACATGGCTGAAAATGGCTATGGACAACAAAAATTTGTGTTTGCATGACCAAAAATAAAATCAATGAACAAAGTTTATTTTTAACGTACACAAAAAGAGTTAAAAAAAACTCTAAAACATGTTTCTGTCACAAATTTCAGTTTGCGCTAACAAAGATATTTGTAACAAATATTGTTAATTGTTCGCGCTCACAAAAAGAGGTAAGATAAACTCTGTACCATGTTTGTACTACAACTTTCTGTTTGCGCTAACAACAATATTGGTAACAAACAATTTATTTTGTTAGCGCTCACAAAAATAGTTCAAATAAACTTAGAAACATGTTTTTACCTCAAATTTGTTTTTCTGCTAATAATAATTACTTGTAACAAATTATGTGTATTATTACACTCATAAAATCAATAAAATAAAACCTTCAACTATGTTTGCAACACAAATTTGTGTTTGCGTTTACAAAAAATAAAAAAACGACAAAGTTTATTGGTAACGCACACAAAGAGAGTTAAGGAAAACCCTAAACCAAGTTTCTATCACAAATTTGAGTTTGCGCTAACAAAGATATTTGTAAAAAACAACGTTCATTTTTCGCGTTTACATAAAAATGTAAAATAAACTCCGTACCATGGTTGTAACACATCTTTGTGTTTGGGCTAAAAACAATATTGGTAATTAAAACTTTATTTTGTTAGTGCTCACAAATATAGTTCAAATAAAATCTCAACCATGTTTATAACTCAAATTTGTGTTTGCGCTAACAATAATTCCTTGTAAAGAACAATATTTATTATTACGCTCACAAAAACAAAAAAAAAAAAACCTCAACTACAATTGCAACACAAATTTGTATTTGCGTAAACAACAAAAATATTAACGAACAAACTTTATTTTTACCACACACAAAGAGAGTAAGGAAAAACCAAAACCATGTTTCTATAACAAATTTGAGTTTTCCCTAACAAATATATTTGTAAAAAACAACGTTTATTAATTGAGCTTACAAAAAGATGTAAAATAAACTCCAAACCATGTTTGTAACAAAACTTTGTGTTTGCGCTAACAACAATATTGGTAACAAACACTTTATATCGTTAGCACTCCCAAAAATAGCTCAAATAAACTCTCAACCATGTTTATATCTCAAATTTGTGTTTGCGCTAACAAATATTTCTTGCAACGTAAAACGTTTATTATTATGCTCATAAAAACAATAAAAAAAACCCTCAACTATGTTTGCAACACAAATTTGTGTTTGCGTTAACAACAAAAATATTAACGAACAAAGTTTATTGTTAACACACACAATGCGAGAAAAAAAAACCATAAACCATGTTTCTATCACAAACTTGAGTTTGCGCTAACAAAGATATATGTAACAAATATTGTTAATTGTTCGCTCTCACAAAAAGAGGTAAAACAAATTCTGAACCGTGTTTGTAACACAACTTTGTGTTTGCCCTAACAACAATATTGGTAACAAACACTTTATCTCGTTAGCGCTCACAAATATAGTTCAAATAAACTTACAAACATGTTTGTAGCTCAAATTTGTTTTTCTGCTAACAATAATTTCTTGTAACGAACAACGTTAAATATTACGCTCACAAAAACAACATAAAAAAATCCTCAACAATGTTTGCAACACATATTTGTGTTTGAGTTAACAACAAAAATATTAACGAACAAATTTTATTAATAACGCACATAACGAGAGTTTAGAAAACCTCTAAACCATGTTTCTATCACAAATTTGAGTTTGCAATAACAATGATATTTGTAACAAACAACGTTTATTGTTCGCGCTCACAAAAAGATGTAAAATAAACTCCAAACCATGTTTGTAACACAACTTTGTGTTTGCGCTAACAACAATATTGGTATCAAACAATTTATATCTTAAGCGCTGATAAAAATAGTTCAAATAAACTCTCAACCATGTTTATAACTCAAATTTGTGTTTGCGCTAACAATAAATTCTTGTATCAAAACACCTTTTTTATAATGCTCACAAAAACAGTAAAAAAAAACCTTAAACTCATTTTGCAACAAAAATTTGTTTTTCGGTTAATAACAAGAGTATTAACGAACAAAGTTTATTGTAACGCACAACAAAAAGAGCAAAAACATAAAACCATGTTTCCTGACATAAATTTGAGTTTGTAACAAGATTTTAGAAAATAACGCTATTTGATCAGCCCAAAGATGTAAAATCAACTTTAATCCATAGTTTGTAACTCCAAATTTGTGTTTATATGCAACAATACTCTTGTAACGAACAACCTTTGTTATTAAGTTCACAAAAACAGTAAATTATAACCATACACTATGTTTGCAACACAAATTTGTGTTTGCATTAACAACAAAATTAATAACAAACAAATTTTATTGTTAACGCACACAAAGAGAGTTTAAAAAAATACAAAACCATGTTTTTATCACAAATATGACTTTTCGTTGACAAAGATATTTGTAAAAAAAAACGTTTATTAATCACGCTCACAAAAAGATGTAAAATAAACTCCGAACCATTTTTGTAACATACCTTTGTGTTTGCGCTAACTACAATATTGGTAACAAACACTTAATATCGTTAGTGCTCACAAAAATAGTTCAAATAAACTCTCAACCATGTTTATAACTCACATTTGTGTTTGCGCTAACAATATTTCTTGTAATGTAATTCGCTTTTTATTATCCTCACAAAAACAGTAAAAAAAAACCCTCAACTCATTTTGCAACACAAATTTGTGTTTGCGTTAACAAAGTATTAAAGAACAAAGTTTATTGTAATGCATACAAAGAGAGTTAAAAAAAACCTTAAACCATGTTTATATCACTAATTAAGGTTTGCGCTAGCAAATATATTTGTAACAAAAAATGTTAATTTTTCACGCTCACAAAAAGAGGTAAAATAAACTCCGAACCATGTTTATAACACAACTTTGTGTTTGGACTTACAACAATATTGGTAACAAACACTTTATATTGTAAAGCTCACAAAAATAGTTCAAATTAACTCTCGACCATGTTTATTACTCAAATTTGTGTTTGCGCTAACAATAATTTCTTGTAACAAACAACATTTATTATTACGCTCACAAAAACAGTAAAATAAAACCCAACACTATGTTTGCAACACAAATTTGTATTTGTGTTAACTACAAAAATATTAATGAACAAAGTTTATTGTTTACGCACACAAAGAGAGTAAAGAAAAACCCTAAACCATGTTTCTATCACAAATTTGAGTTTGCACTAACAAAGATATTTGTAACAAACATTGTTTATTGTTCGCGCTCACAAAAAGAGGTAAAATAAACTCCGAACCATGTTGGTAACATAACTTTGTGTTTGCGCTAACAACTTCATCCGTAACAAACACTTTATTTTGTTAGCGCTCAAAAAAATAGTTCAAATAAACTTATAAACATGATTGTAACTCAAATATTTTTTTGTGCTAACAATAACTTCTTGTAACGAATCATGTTTGTTATTACGTTAACAAAAACATTAAAAAAAAGCCCTTATCTATAATTGCAACACAAATTTGTGTTTGCGTTTACAACAAAAATACTAACGAACAAATTTTATTGTTAACGCACACAAAGAGAGTTAAGAAAAACCCTAAACCATTTTTCTATCACAAATTTGAGTTTGTGCTAACAAAGATATTTGTAACAAACAATGTTTATTGGTCGCGCTCACAAAAAGAGGTAAAATAATTTCTGAACCATGTTTGTAACAAACCTCTGTGTTTGGGCTTACAACAATATTGGTGACAACACTTTATATTGAAAGGGCTCACAAAAATAGTTCAAATAAACTCTCAACCATGTTTATAACTCAAATTTGTGTTTGCTCTAACAATAATTTCTTGTAAAAAACAACGTTTATTATTACGCTAACAAAAACATGAAAAAAATACCCTAAACTATGTTTGCAACAGAAATTTATGTTTGCCTTTACACTAAAAATATTAATGAACAAAGTTTATTATTAATGCACACATAGAGAGTTAAGAAAAACTCTTAACCATGTTTCTATCACAAATTTGAGTTTGCGTTAACAAATATATTTGTAACAAACAACGTTTATTGTTCCCACTCACAAAAAGATGTAAAATAAAATCCGAACCATGTTTTTAACACAACTTTGTGTTTGCGCTAACAACAATATTGGTAACAAACACTTTATATCGTTAACGCTCACAAAAATAGTTCAAATAAACTTACAACCATGTTTTTAACTCAAATCTATTTTTGTGCTAACAATAATTCTTGGAAGGAATAAGGTTTATTATTATGCAGACAAAAACAGTAAAAAAACACCCTCGTCTCCTTTTGCAACACAAATTTGTGTTTGCCTTAACAAAAAGAGTATTAACGAACAATTTTGATTGTTAATGCACACAAAGAGAGTTAAAAAAAACACCAAACCATGTTTCTATCACAAATTTGAGTTTTTGCTAACAATGATTTTTGAAAAAACAACATTTATTTATCGTGCTCTCAAAAAGATGTAAAAAAACTCCGAACCATGTTTGTAACACAACATTGTGTTTGGGCTAAAAAAAATATTGGTAACAAACACTTTATATGGTTATCGCTCACAAAAAGTAGTTCAAATAAACTCTCAACCATGTTTATAACTCAAATTTGTGTTTGCGCTAATAATAATTTATTGTAAAGAACAACGTTTACTATTACGCTAACAAAAACATGAAAAAAAAACCCTACACTAGGTTTGCAACACAAATTTGTGTTTGCATGAACAACAAAAATATCAAAGAACAAAGTTTATTGTTAACGCACACAAAGAGAGTTACGAAAAACCCTAACCCATGTTTGTATCACAAATTTGAGTTTTCGCTAACAAAGATATTTGTGAAAAACAACGTTTATTAATTGCGCTCACAAAAAGAGGTAAAATAAACTCTGAACCATGTTTGTAACACAACTTTGTGTTTGGGCTAACAACAGTATTGGTAACAAACACTTTATTTTGTTAGAGCTCACAAAAATTGTTCAAATAAACTTACAAACATGTTTGTAACTCAAATTGGTGTTAGCCCTAACAAAAATTCTCAGAACAACATTTATTATTACGCTAACAAATACATTAAAATAAAACCCTACACTATGTTTGCAAAAAAAAATTGTATTTGCGTTAACAAGAAAAATATTAACGAACAAAGTTTACTATTAACGAACACAAAGAGAGTTAAGAAAAAATCAAAACCATGTTTCTATCACAAATTTGAGTTTTCGCTGACAAAGATATTTGTAACAAACCACGTTTATTGTTCGGGCTTACAAAAAGATGTAAAATAAACTCCAAACCATGTTTATTACTAACTTTGTGTTTGCAGTAACAACAACATTGATAACAAACACTTTATAATGTTAGCGCTCACAAAAATAGTTCAAATAAACTTACAAACATGTTTGTAACTCAAATTTGTTTTTGTGCTAACAATAATTTCTTGTAACGAATTACGTTTATAACTACGACCATAAAAACAATAAAAAAAACCCTCAACTATTTTTGCGACACAAATTTGTATTTCCGTTAACAACACATTGAAAGGGAGTTTATCGCTGCATAGAAGTTCTCAACTGAAGTGGGAATGGAAAAAAGAAGGACAAGTTTCTAAGACCTCACTCTGGCCTGATCCATGATGGATGAATGAAGTTTTCTCATAGAAGAAAAATTGTTCACTCAATTTCTCCTTCACAAAAGTTGGACTCTTAAAAATCTCTTCATTTTTTTTTTTTTAATACATTGTAACATGATTCTTGAGGGAATTACAATATTTTCAGCCGCTTTTGTCTTTTCTCAAAAATTTATTTTGTTCCATATTCCTAATGTAAAAATAACCATTGACCATGTTAGAAGAGAGACACAAGGTCGACACTTCATCACCAAAACGTTTTCAGCAGATTGAAGATATCTGTTGTCTATACAAGTGTTATAAACTTTAGATAAACGAAGAATGAAGGCAATTCATCGCGACTTTTACCGCCCCATCTCCAACAAGTAAAGTATTCATTGCCAAAAAGCTGATTGTCACACTCATTGCACAAAAACTAAGTAGCAATATTTTTGATGATAACTCGAAACAAAAGCGTAGAAAACTCAAGTTCCGAACTTTGACCATGTTGTGTTCATTATTCACATATAAATTTATTGGTTAACTGATATATATTTCACAGTTTCACCATTATGGATTCATTATTCACATAGTAAATTCATTACTTAACTAATATATGTTATGAATGACCAATAGAAGAAAAACTTCTACTTGGTGCAAGAACTCACTCGAGACAAGCGCTCAACCCCGCCTGCGTCAATTCTGTCAAAACTCTTCTTATTTCTCTGAGAGCCACGAGTTGCTATTTTGGCAACATGTGCTTCTCCAATAGCTGCACGCACTACGGACGTAATGCTGCAAAAGCTGCTATCGCTTCATTCTCTACTGTCTGTCCAACTTTTTGGTTAAGCCTTTGCAAAAGCCTAGGCTTCTCGTTTTCTTCATTCGTTTCTTCTTTATCCGTTTCTTTTATCAAGAGGTCATCATCATCACCTTCTGCATCGTCTTGGTCACCCTGAATCTTAGCTTGAGCTTCAATGAGACTACTACTGCTTGTGACATCCAAAAATGCCATTTGAAAATAATCTAAGAGAGAGAGAGCGAGAGAGATTTGGCGAGTTCTCTAATGAATGGACGAAAATTGTACTGAAAACAAAGGGAACCAGAAGGAAAAGTAGACTATTTATTATTCTTGAAGTAAACATATTATTTTCCACTCCTCCCGCGTGACAAATTGAGAAAGCATTTTAGAGACTAAAAGTCCCGAAAAGCAGAATATTTGCATTTCTTGCCTTTTGTTTCCCCAAACCTTCATCTCCTTCTTCATTTTCCTATTCTTGTTTTTCCCCCTCTCTTCTCTCTCTCTATTGTTTTTCCCTCTCTGTGGACACATAACAAATATATGGCTACATCGAGGCGTGTTGGAGCCTATCTTGTCAACTATTTCTCCCATTTGCAATTTGTTCTTACTAACACCCCTTGTGGCTCCCCCTCGCTCTTAACTTCTTCCCCCATGGGTGCCTCTATCCATCGTCATTTTAGGTTTTACTCTGCAATTTCAAAACCTGTCGGTATCCTCTTTGATAAATGGCAATCAGTATCGCCAACTCCTATAAACGTTCATCCGAGGTTACTGACTTCCTTCAGACCTTTCCCTCTTGTGGACCCTATGTCAACTTCTTGGAAATGTGGTATAAGCTTTCACACAATTAATGTGCATACAGAAAATCAAAAGCTGTCACCTTTAACAAATTTTCAATCGAATCATTCCAGAGGACTTTCTTCAGATACTAGAAAACCAGTCGGAACCCTTTTAGCGGAAGAGGTAATGAGAGAAGTTGACAGAATTAATTCCAAATTTGCAGAAGCAAAAGAAGAGAATGAACTGGCTTCGGAGTCGAAAGAGACAGTTTACTTTAACGAAGAAGCTTATGTTGCCAGAGCAGCAGTTGAAGAAGTAATTTCTAGTTATAAAGCTCTTTTGGAGCGTCTGGATGATAAGGAACGATGGGTTTTGGAGCTTTCCATGGGTTTGAAAATGGAGCAGCTGAAAGGCGAATTAAATGGAATGGATGAGTGAAATGCTTACCTGTCACCTTCTGTATGAGGTTTATCTATCTTGGAAATTGTTAGGGAGAGGAAAAATTGGAAATGTGCGAAAAGATTGGTTTCTCAGTACATTCTTTTTGGAGGAGGTTGGAAGTGTTTCTGCGGTTTTTATCTCTTTTTTTATAGGATTACAACATTTTTTGGTGCAACTTTGAATAGTGAGATTCCGGGATCCATCGACTCCAGGTGGAAATTCTACTTCCAGTGGGACGCTCTGCAAAGTAGTACAGAGAATCTTACTACAGTCGAAAATACTTTACCAAAGTACCGATTACATGGGGACATACCATAATGGTGACGTTCTATTAGAGTAAAAGTGGTGACGTTCCATTACAGTAAAAGTGAGGTTGTTTACAAAAATTCGGACTTAGGGTGACGTTCTATCAGGCGAAAAATTGCGTAGTTTACAGAAATCCGCGACCCTCCGTACCAAATCGTACTGCGTATTTTGTTTTTATACAAAAAACAACATTACAGAGAATCTTGTCGATACTCTTTGAAGGCCTTGGAGTTAATAATGGTCGTCAGATGTTCATCTACGAGGAGTTCGCTTCAATTTTTTGTGTAACTGTCAACCCACCTAGACGAGGTGAGTTGGCAGATACAAAAAAAAAAATCGTGACACGCTGGACGGTTAATCTACTTGTCATGATGGAAAACCAACTAAAAATATTAAGATTTTCACATGACACGCGGTTTCCAAAATACAACCGAAAATAAAAACGAAATTTCGCAACATTCTCTCGTCACGCTATTTTTGGTAACTTTTGTTCGTCACACTTTTTCTCTCAAAAGACTTTCGTTATGTTCAAAAATTGAAACCCTAAAAAATGAGCTGGCGTACAGATTGGCGTCTGCAAAAGTATAAAAGTTTTGTCGTATCATTACTTCGTACACAGGTACATGGTACACAAGTGAAGATTGAAGCTAAGTTTGTCAGTGCTAAAAGTCTAAAAGATATTCACTATGGTATCGTAGCTTTCGTGGCGCCACTCAATTTAGAACACGTGGCTCACAGACTCTACGTGATGGAACATCGACTTAGTCGGCCTGGTTTGTAGAGTTTGCTGTACAATTACAAAAACGAATGATGGAACTTCACCCTTATCCGTAGTACGCCGTACCTCTTATTATGTTTTTATCCGGAAAACAACATTACAAAGAATCTTGCCAATATTCTTCGTCCGAGTTAAGAATGACCTGATATTTTTTCACGAAGCATTCGCTGAAAGCTTTTGCAAAGCATATCACCAATTACGTAGTGCCTTGAGTCGCAAACGCTGGATAACGAGCATACCGTCAAAGTGGTAATCAACGGAAATCGTACACGATATGCGGAATCAAAGATCCAACAAAAAATACAAACGAAATGTCGTAACGCACTTTCGTCACATTATTTTTGTAGTCTTGTGTATCGGTAAGGATTTGGTGATAACCGATATGGACTTTTTTCCGGGTACCCGATAATCGATATATTGGTACGATATATAGTTATCAGTGTTATCGCCGATAAATACCTGATATTTATTGGTTATTATCGGCGATAACACCGATATCGATAACACTCGGCGATATCTGTAGGGACCATACATATAAATGTACGACGACTACACTTAATTGCATGTCATATTCCCCGGACGCGCCGCGGACCCCCTTCCCCTCGATTTCGGTAAAAAATCGCGATTTTTCCTTGATTATTTATTATTTAATGGGGTTTTACTTGGGTTCCACGCTCCCATACGCTTCCTCAATGTCTTTTTAACTGTTAGTTACACCCATAAATGTCCAAATCGCACAGATTTGGACTTTTCTCTTCAAATTATGTAATATTCTTCGACTTTATACTTTTCGTAAAATTCTTATAAACTTATCTGTACGCACATGTATAAAAATGTACGAAAAGCGAAATAGTAGAAAATCCTTAAAAAATCTTTAAAATTACGAACAAGTAACATATCATCGTCCTTTCGAATACATTTGTTAATTCCAAAAACTTGTGGGAACTACACTTGATGTTTCTCTGTGCGATATACATCATCAAGGTTAGAGTAATCAATTTGAAAATTAGCTCCACCATGGATAAGTTTTGAAAACCTTCCTTAGGTAACAATTTGACAATCTCTAAAAATTTGTCAGAATACTGTTTTTTTTTTTTATAATTCTACCTGATGGAAGGATATTTGAACACTTAATTGGAGTGAAAAAATTTCATAGAGTGTTGCTACGTATGAATGTTTGACTTTGTTTTGGAATAGAAGCATTAAATAATAGCCATTAAGGAAGTTAAAGCCGGTGGAAACCTAATGTTCGTTTCAAAATCACAAATCCTAAAGGATGAGTTGGTGTGGAAGATAAAGGCGTATGAAAGAAGTATGGAAGTTGTGTCGTACGATCACTACGTACATAAGTATATAGTAAGCGAAGTTCACCGTTTAACAAAAGTTGGTCGGTGTGAAAGATAATTGACGATATCAATATCAAATCTATAGTAATGTGGCACCACTCTTTAGCTAACGAGTGGATTACAGACTGCGCAAAATGGAACTTCTTTCAAATTGTAACATTCTGTAATGAAGGCCGTACAATTACAGAATGTCCTAATGGAACTTCACCCTATGTTAAAATGCAAGCTAGTGAGAGAATTAGTAACAACTAAGGAGAAATTAAAGAGAAAGAAATGTAGAACTAATGTATGAAAATTAATGTGAGTTTTCATCTTCTGAATTATGTAATGTCTCTATCAAATGTTCATCAGAAATCAATGTGTGTATTACGAGCTGGTTGATAATTGACTTTGAGTTAAATTCGCTTTCGCATTGTGAAATTTTTGCACATTCCGATTGAGTTTCGATCCGTTCATATTATTTTCTAATCATTTTAATCTCTTGTATTATTATCCGCCAGCTTATTTTTGTCGTTCATTTATTTTATTGTTTTTTTTTTTCGCCAAATCATTGTTATCTAAAAATTGTTGTTTTTAAACCTTTGGTGTAATAGGAGTGATGTGTGGCACCGAGTCGGCGCCCCACAGGCGCTCGGCCGTGTTACATTTGTGTCTGAGTAAAAAATGTTGTGAGAGAGAACTAGAAGACTCGTAGTAATTTGTAAGTCGAGTTTTTACAATATGTACCAGAATTACTATAATAGCGAAAATTAAATTAAAAGGAAAATAAACGGACACGTGTCACTTAGCGCTACATTTAGATTGGAACCTTTTTGTTTCGCCCAAAATTAGGAGGACCTATACACTGAAGCGTGTCAAAGATCCATTACATCAACAAAATGATCGAACACACCAGCAGCAGCAATGTCTGAAATTCTATGGGCTCCATTGCCCACAGAATTCGCAGATCCAAAAGAAGCTAATCTAGATAGTGCCGACTCCAAGTTGATATAAACTCAAATGAATGATCTTTTGACAATTAGAACCCCAATACACCTTCACCCCTGTGAAGACAAGACCTTCTGTGTGCTAAGTTCCACCACAGAATGCAAAGCTTGAAAATGTGTTTTTGGACAATATTCCCCACTTTGACTTTCCCACTGAATAAACAGAAGTGTCCCCACTTCCACATAACCCCAAGATTAACAGTTTTCTAGTAAGTAAACTCAAATATAGTTGAACCTCAGCCGTGATAGATCTAATCGAAGAAAACCTAGACGCTTAAGACACCCGTTACCTCGGGTATCTTAAAGTCTGTAACGACGACGACCACACAAGCTAGTAAAACAACTACATTACCTAGAAACTGTGCGAAGTCACATATCCAGGAGGATTAAAACCCGCTTTGTTTTTC
>JBBHKE010002363.1:129285-212487 GCA_037447655.1 Zygnema cylindricum
TTTGGTTCCTGCGAAATATCTTAAGACTTTCCTTGCTGCATCACGGTCAAATTTTCTCGGATTCTTTAGACTTGTGCTGAATACCCCAACTGCTGCAGCAATGTCAGGACGGGTACAATTCATGAAATATATTAAACCTCCCACTATCTGTCTGTAAGGTATTAGTGTCATAGGATCATCCTCCCGTTACTCTATATACTCACTAATAATAACACCCAGTTTTGTCTCTTCTCCCTCTAACGTCTGCCGAAACTCCATTGGAGTTATACACCTTTTTGCCCCCTGCATTCCATACTCATCTAACATACTTCCAATAGCCTTCTTTTGAGTCAATTTTAACAATCTGTTATTTCTCTCCCTTTATACCTGAACACCCAAAAATATATTTCGCCTCACCGAGGTCTTTCATCTCAAACCGTGAATTTAAGGCAGTTTTAATTTTATTAATTTCAACCATTGATATGCTAATTAGTAATTAATCATCTACATACCCCGCTATATACAATATCCCATCCTCACCCTTAAGAACGTAAACAAAATGATCAAAACATATCCACTTAAATCTTAGGCTAGTTAAAAATTCATCAAGCTTCAGATTTCATTGCATAAGGGCCTATTTTAGGCAGTACAGAGATTTTAAAAACTTGCATACTTGTTGCTCTTTTCCTGGCACTGCATACATTTCTGGCTGCTGCATGTAAATGGTCTCTTCTAGCTCTCCATGTAGGAAGGCTACTTTTACATCCATTTGATGCATACCCATATCTTCTATAGCAGTTAGGGACAGCAAAATCCTAATTGTTGGAGATCTTACAACCGGAGAAAATGATTATTCAAAATCAATTCCTTTCTTTCGATTACACCGCTTTGCCACAATGTCGTGCATGAAGGCAAGCAAGAGCAAACATGCTTTACAACCAGCGAAGTCATGCATGCCAACGCATATAGAAATGAAAATGATACTTGACAAACATAGACCAACAAAAATATATACACAATGAGAAAGAAGGAGTGTAAATATGACAAAAGAAAGAAAAGGGAAGAATACCCCCTAAAGTTATATGAGCCCAATAATTATACCAAGCCACGAGGTAGCCACTAGGCTCTTGGGTCTTCAATGTATTCTTTACAAGAGTTATATCACACGAAAGCAACGAAGCAAAACACACACTTCCAACCAAACCAAGAAATTTGGATTCGGTAAGAAAAGCACTTTTCCATGACAACCAAAATGCCACATAAATAAATACACTCAAACACACCGTCAAGTTGTCCGGAGAACGGCATAGCCCAATACCAGATGCCACGCCTCAAGCCTCCACTCCACAAATCGCCAAAAAGGAAAATTTGGAGGGAAACCTTCCAGAATTGGCCGAAGCCGTGTGGATTAAAAACGAGGCAGAACACAAGGAAAGAAAAATCCGTACACTAATTAGCATCAACCACCAACTAACAAGAAGAAAAGAAAATAGTGCGCAATTGGTGGCAAGGAGGAAGCAAGTAAATAACTCCACCGCCAAGAGAAAATTCTTATCCAAAAGCTAGAAATTCTAAGTCTGAAAATAGACTATATATTAGCTACTCTACTCTTACGCAAACCCTAACCTAAATCTTGGCTAGTTCACATGAATGAACTACTTAAGATGTTTGGCCAATAGGCGGCCAACATCGTTTGCCGTATGCATAACAAAATCCACCATTCGTGGGTAAAATAAATGAAATGTATCGTAGCATCGCCAATATGCCAAGGAATTGCGATTTGTCGCCAAACGATACTTGGCGTCTATACTTTTAAATCGCGTATATACGAAACGAAACATATTGCATGAAATACTCCAAAAATCGCGACATGTCGCCTAAACGATATTCGTGTCTATACTTGAAATTCCGTACCTATGAACGAAACAACACAAATCACACTAGATAAGTACATGTTCCATTAGACGTGTACACGAATTGCGTACACGTCACAAAAAATGAACCGACGGTATCACATAAGCGACGTAAACGAAAATCATATGTGCGTGCATAATATCGTGTTCGCGTGCAAAAAATCGTAAGTGTGTGCAAAATATCCTATATGCGTGCAAAATATCGTACGTGCGTACAAATATCGTACGAGCGTGCTAACCCATATCATGCGGCATGACAGTTGTCGTGCATGAAAGCAAGCAAGAGCGAACAGGCTTTACAACCAGCAAAGTCATGTGTTGAAATTATTAGTTTTATATAGTATTTTCAAGGTCTAAATTTAGAAGGAAAAAGGCGGACAGCCTGTCTCCACCTCCTCTCTCTACCCACCATACTTGCCGTAGTCACTGAGGGATAGAGAGGGTGGTTGAGCCATGGCTATCATAGCTTAAGCAGGCAGGGCTAAAGAGTGACCTATGTCACTCTTAACAAAAGGTTGAGTCCGACAAGACTCGAACCTCCGACCGCTACTACGCGGCGTAGCCGTTAGCTCTAGCCAGTTTGTCGTAGAAGTCCGTTAGGATACACTAGGTTTGATATATATTTAGACAGTGATACGTTCATGAATTCGATTAACGGAATGAAAAACGAAGGAACATATAACCAAGTATTATATAGTGCGAACATTTTCTCGCACGAAAACAAATGAATCGGGCATTTGTTTTGACGACGAACATTTAATGTTGGATTTAATCTGACGGTGTATATCACTGCCGAGATCGCGTAATGGTCACTTTGGCGTTTATGGATGTGGCTTGACGTGGCGCCACGCGGAGGGATGACATTTGGTTGTAGGAATTCGGTCAAACATAAGAACAAGTTAAAAGTGGACACGCGTCCACTTAATGGTGTTGCCGTACATTGGCAGTACAGTAAGTACATCAACCATAATACTTTTCTATACCTTACAATGATCTGATAGGTTCGAACTTCAATAGATAAGGGTTGTGAGAGGGATTTAGGACTTAGAGAATTTGGTAGATATGTACCTCTCTCCCTTTGAGAGTTTGTATAAACTTGGCATTTTTGCCGACTCATAACCAATCGGCTTGTTGGCCGTTTTCTGTGATTCTTTATGCTACCGACTCAAGGGAGTCCACGCTACATAGGGGTGCAGTCAAATTGTCAGTTGGCCTTCCAGGACAGCAGTGGTTGTGGCTTGAAGTGGGTTAGTTAAATACTATCTAGAGGCTTCCTGTATTCTGTGGTCTAATGGAGGACACAGAATTGCAGGTTATGGGCCCACCCTCTAGGGTGCCCACCTTCAATGGATCTGGGTTCATCTATTGGGAAGCCATTATGATGGAAGTTTTGTGCGAAAAACGATACTGGGGTATCGTGAGTGGACAAGTGAAACGTCCACCTTCGGGAACTCCACCGGGATTTGGAATAGTAAGGTTTCTTGTAGCAACGCGTGCCTCAGCAGAGGAGGTAGATGATGGGGACAACAGTGTGTCCGAAAAGGGGAAAGGGAAGGAGACATCCCTCACTCCTTTTGCCACAGTAACGGGAGCAACGACCTGAAGACTATGTAGAACGATACTCAAATGTGGGAGGATGTAAACATGGCTGCCAAGAACTTCATTCTATGTCACCTCACTCAAGGTTTGGCCACTCCTCATCTTCACATTCACAAGGCCGAGGAGTTGTGGGTGAGTTTGGTGGAGATTTATAGAGCTGGAACTATTCAAGAGCTCCAGAGTTGTGAGCAAAAGCTAGTGAATTATAATTACAAAAGAGGAAAGATGTTAGATTACTATAATGATCTTTCTTGTTTATATATATAGATGGAAAGTGTTGGGTGGAGAGGTAAAATGAAAATAAAAGTTAACACCCTATTCATGAAGTTACCAGATGAGTACGAGAACATAGTGTACCGAGTACAGGAAATGGCTGATAGTTCATGGAAATGGAACACATTGGTCAAGATGATACTTGTGCAGGAAAACACAAAGGAGATTAGGAGAGGAGGAAAGAGCATTCAAGCTCTAGCAGCAGAAGGGGACCAATAGGGGAAGGACCCGAAGAAACTATACAAAGGGGAAAGAGATCATTCTTGAGGACCGTGGCCCCCAAACGGTCTTTGTCATTTTTGTAAAAAGCCGAGACACTTCATCGCAGATACTGTCAAGCTGTAGCAGCTGTGGCTCCAAGAGAACAATGGAGGGGGTTCTTCTAAAGGGAAGAAAAAGGCACTTGTGGTTACAAAAGTGACAGAAGAAACCGAGGATGAGTCTTCTGAGGAGGATAGGGAGCTTGTTCTTGACGACAATTTCGAGGAGAAAGAGATCCCTCGGAGATAGAAATGTGACCTTTGAGCAATTCGGGAAGCTCCACAAGAAGGATGGATCATCAACTTTGGTGCATCCATACATATGTGTGGTGATAAGGAACTCTTCACTAAGCTAAGAAAGATCCCTACTGTAGAGATAGAGTATGGGGATGGGATGCAATTCTGTGTCCTCCATTGGACTACAAAATACATGAAGCCTCTAGATAGTATTTAACTAACCCACTTAAAGCCAAAACCAGTGTTGCCCAAAAAGACAAACTGATAATTTGACTGCACCGTTGTGCAGCTTGGACTCCCCTGAGTCCGTAGCAAAAAGAATCACTGAAAACGGCCAACCAGCCGATAAGTTATGAGCCGGCAAAAATGCCAATTTATACAAAGCTCTCTTAGAGAGAGGTGACTATCTACCATAATTTCCTAAGTCCTAAACCTCTTTCACAACCCCTATCTACTGAAGTTCGAACCAATCATATTACTGTAAAGTACATAAAGGTACTACAGCCGATGTTTTTTTTGTACGGCCGGTGTACGACAAGGCTACTTAGTGGACGCGTGTCACTTTTCCACTCGTTCGTATATTCTCCGGAATTCTCGAGACCGAATGTCATCCTTCCACTCGGCGCCACGTCATGCCACGTCCATAAAATCGAAAGTAACCATTCCGCGATCTCGGCGATGATGTGCGCCGTCAGATTAAATCCGACATTGAATGTCGACCGTTTAAAACAAATGTCTGTTTCATTTGTTTCGTCCGAAATGACGTTCGCACTAAACCTTAACAGGTTCTATGTCTGTTCGTCCATATTTCAGTTAAATGGTTTCTGTATTATACAACAGTTTAAATACTAATGAAACATTATATCTCCTAACGGACTTCTACGACAAACTAGATAGAGCTAACGCCTACGCCGCGCTCTGCCGGTCGGGGGTTCAAGTCCTGCCGGACTCAACCTTTTGTTGAGAGTGATTTAAGTCACTCATTAGTCCTTCCTATAGAGCTGAGGCAGCCATGGCTCTATCGCTCTCTCTCTCCTTCAGTGACTACAACAAGTATGGGGGCAAGAAAGAAGAGATGGAGGCAGGTTGCCTACATTTTCTATATGGTTCCGCTAATTAGTTTTAGACCTAGAAAATACAACAAAAACTACTTATTTCAACACTCCCCTTATTTTCAAGTCGAATTTAAATTTCAGTTTTAATCCACAAATTTCTCTGCATTATTTTAACTTAGGAGAAGGCACCGAATTTGTCATCATATCAGCCACCATTTTCTCATTAGATCTATATACAAGATTCACGATTTTATTCTCAACTTTTTTCTCTTACAAAACTAAATCTTATGTCCATATGTTTAACCTTAAAATGATTTTTTGGATTAGCCGCAATTGCAATGGCAGCTTGATTATCACAAAACACTTCATGCACTCCCTCCTTCATATACCCCAGTTCTTGCAGCAACGACTTGACCCACATCAACTCTTTCAAAACAGAACAAGAGGCCGTGTATTTAGCCTCCATAGTACACTGTGCCACCACTTTTTGTTGCTTACTGCTCCAACAGCAAGCACCTTCCCCAACATACAACACATACCCAGAAGTGCATCTTCTCATAGGTGCGTCCCCATAACTGGCATCACTCCAAGTAGTGATGTCAGTGTGCTCCCCTCCCAAATGCAACCATGACTCTGTGGTTCCCACTAGATATCTCATGACTCTCTTGGCTGCCTCCCAGTCTCTCTTCTTAGGATTATTAAGACTCCTACTGAGTACTCCAACTGCTGCCGCTATGTCCGGCCTGGTACAATTCATAAAATAGATTAAACTTCCTACGACCTATCAATAAGGGATAGACTTCATAAACTCTCTCTCCTCTAGACTCATTTGATCGTCGAAGATCATCACTCCTCCTTCTACACTCCCATCACTTACTTCTTTCAAGTCCATGGGAGTGGTACAACTGTAAGCATTTTCCATCTGGAATTTCTCAATCATATTACCTATTGCTTCTTTCAGAGTAAATTTGATAATCTTCTTCCCCCTATCACTCTCCATTTGAATCCCCAAAATATATCTTGCCTCCCCTAAATCCTTCATATCAAATCTGCTTCTAAGCTCTTTCTTTAACTTATCGAGTTTTTCCAAAGATTTACTCAACATAAGCAGATCATCCACGTAAATTGAAATAAAAATGACACCATTCTCATATTCAAACATATAAATAGAATGGTCAGAGCTCATCCGGATATATCCCACACTGATGAGAAACTCATCTAGTTTCTTATTCCACTATTAAGGAGCCTGCTTCAGTCCATATAAGGACTTTATGAGCCTGCATACTTTTTTCTCTTCTCCTTCTTCCAGAAACCCCTCGGGTTGCCTAATGAAAATTTCTTCCTCTAACTCACCATTGAGAAAAGCAGTCTTAATGTCCATCTGGTGTATCTCCATGTCTTCCGCTGCTGCCACACTAAGAAGAATTCTTATTGAAGGGAATCGAACAACAAGAGCAATGGTCTCCTCATAGTCAATCCCCTCTTTTTGGGTGAACCCTTTCGCTACCAATCGAGCCTTATATCTCTCAATGGTATTATCTGGGTTCAGTTTTAATTTAAATACCCATTTACATCCAATAATTTTTTTGTTTGGAGGATAATCCGCTAGTTCCCAAGTATTTGCTTCCATGATTGAGGCCATCTCATCATATATGGCTCTAATCCATCTTTCTTTTTCTGGACTATTTACTGCTTCTGAGTAAGACTGAGGCTCATCTATGTGAGATAGCTTAGTTACCTTATGAGCGGGTTGTTTTTCCTGTATCGTTTTGCTGCTCCTTCTTCCTCCCCCAAACTCCGAAGCTGGAATGGATGGAAGTCTTAGATTTCTTCTCACTGTCTCATCTGCACCCCTGTCTAAGGGAGCCGGTTCTGGTCCCATGTCTTCTATCTCTTTGAAGTCCATAAGTGTTTGTGAGATTTTTGGTGAGTCTCCTGTATCTTAGATCTCCTTTGAATTTGCAATCATGTTTTCACTTATGTTCGTTTTGGGAACAACCGAGTTCTCCTCACTTTCTGACTCAAATATGATTCTTATCTTCTTGGTATATTTGAAGGGGTTAAATGACTTCCCTTCATCCATGACAACTAATTTTTTGACCAGAATGATATATTTCTTTGCTAAGTCATAGACTCTATATCCCTTAACATCCTCATCATATCCCACAAAGTATCCAGGTTTTCCCTTACCATCTAATTTCCAGTTTTTCTTATCTGTGTCAAGACTGTATACTTGGCTACCGAATACTTTAAGGTGTGAGATATCAGGTTTCCTTCCAACCTATCTCTCATAAGGTGTCACTCCCTTTACAGCTTAGGTAAGGACTCTATTCTTTATGTAGTTAGCACAGTTCATTCCTTCTGCCCAACATCTCTTTCCTTTTTTCTTGTGAACTAACATACTGCATACACTATCTCCTAGTGTTCGATTCAACCTCTCAGCTACCCCATTTTGTTCCAGAGTTATATAGTACAGTTTTCTGGTGCTGCACTCCATAATCTCTCAGATATTCCTCAAACTAGTTAGAGGTATATTCCCCCCTATTATCACTCCTTATCCTCTTAATATGGGTTTCATGCAACTTCTCACTCTATGCTTTATATTCTTTGAAGTAAGTTGATGCTTCAGACTTTGTTTTTAGAAAGTAGACTCTAGAGTATCTAGACCAGTCATCGGTTATTGTCATCATAAACCTCTTCCTCCAACCGAAGGTACTTTTGCAGGTCCCCAAATATCTGTGTGGACCAAATCTAAAACTTTCTCACCTCTAAATGTGGCGGCTTTGGGAAAGGGAAGTCTGTGAGCCTTACCTTGAGCATAGCCACTACAATCATCCATCATTTTGTTATCCCCAAACTAAATGCCTTCTACTACCCCAAGCTTTGTCATTTCCCTCAACCTATCAAAATGCGCTGGTCCTAACGGCTTATGCCAAATCATCAACTTAGGAACACTGACATTGGTAGCATTATTCTTTTCATTACTCAGGTTAGGCCTAAACATTCCTTTGCTACCCTTATCTGCCGTGAAGTAAACATTATCCCCATACGTAGTTATAAAGACTCCCTTTCTAGTGAAGGTATCAAACTCTTTGTCATCTAACACAGATGTAGAGACAAGATTTTTACTCAGCCGAGGAATGTAGAGTACATCTGAGAATGTAGGTATAGAATTCTTACCCTCCACTAAGACTTTCAAATCCAGTGATCCCACTAGATCTGTAGTAACCACTCTCCCATCCTTATACTCTATCTCTACAGTAGGGATCTTTTTTAGCTTAGTGAAGAGTTTTTATCACGACACATATGCATGGATGCACCTAATTCGATGATCCATCCTTCCTGTGGAGTTTCCCGAATTGCTCTAAGGGCACATTTATGTTTTCGAGGGATCTCCTTCTCCTCCAGACTCTCGTGAAGAAGAAGCCCCCCATCCTCCTCAGAAGACTCATCCTCGGTTTCTCTTGTCACTTCTGTAACCACAAGTGCCTTTTTCTTCCCTCCGCAATAACCCCCTCCACGGTTCTCTAAGAGCCTCAACTTCGACAGCTTGACACAATCTGCGTTGAAGTGTCCGGATTTTTGCAAAAATGACAAAGATCCTTTGGAGGCCTCGGTCCTCCAGAATGATCTCTTTCCCCTTTGTACAGTTTCTTTAAGTCCTCCCCCCATTGGTCCCCTCCTGGTGCTAAAGCTTGAATGCTCTTTCTTCCTCTCCTAATTTTCATTGTGTTTTCCTGCACAAGTATCATCTTGACCACAGTGTTCCATTTCCATGAACTATTAGGCATTTCGTGTACTAGATACACTATGTTTTTGAACTCATCTGGTAACTTCATGATAAAAGTGTTAACTTTCATTTTCATTGTACCTGTCCATCTAGCACTTTCCATCTCTATATACAAACAAGAAAGATCATTACAGTAATATAACATCTTTCTTCCTTTGTAAGTGTAACTCACTAGCTTTTGCTCAACCAACTGGAGCTCTTGAATAGTTCAGCTCTATAAATCTCCACCAAACTCACCCACAACTCCTCGGACTTGTAAATGTGAAGATGAGGAGTGGCCAAACCTTGAGTGAGGTGACATAGAATGAAGTTCTTGGCAGCCATGTTTACATCCTCCCACATTTGAGTATCGTTCTACATAGTCTTCACGGTCGTTGCTCCCGGTACTGTGGCAATAGGAGTGAGGGGTGTCTCTTTCCCTTTCCCTTTTTCGAACACACTGCTCTCCCCATCATGTGCCTCCTCTGCTGAGGCACCCGTTGCTGTTGGAAACTTTACTCCTCCAATCCTTGGTGGCGTTCCTAAAGGTGGATGTTTCACTTGTCCACTGACAATACCCCAGTATCGTTTTTTGCACAAAGCTCCCATCGTTATGGCTTCCCAATAGATGAACCCAGATCCGTTGAAGGTGGGCACCCTAGAGGGTGTGCCCATATCCTACAATTCTCTGTCCTCCATTGGACTACAAAATACATGAAGCCTCTAGATAGTATTTAACTAACCCACTTAAAGCCACAACCACTGCTGCCGAATAAGGCAAACTGACAATTTGACTGCACCAATGTGCAGCTCGGACTCCCCTGAGTTCGTAGCAAAAAGAATCACTGAAAACGACCAACCAGCCGATAAGTTATGAGCCGGCAAAAATGCCGATTTATACAAAGCTCTCTTAGAGAGAGGTGACTATCTACCATAATTTCCTACCTTCTAAACCTCTCTCACAACCCCTATCTACTGAAGTACAAACCAGTCATATTAGTGTAAAGTACATAAAGGTATAACGGCCGATGTTCTTTTTGTACGGCCGGTGTACGACAAGGCTATTTAGTGGACGCGTGTCACTTTTCCACTCGTTCGTATATTCTCCGGATTTCTCGCGACCGAATGTCATCCTTCCACGTGGCGCCAGGTCATGCCACGTCCATAAAATCCAAAGTGACCATTCCGCGATCTCGGTGATGATGTGCGCCGTCAGATTAAATCCGACATTGAATGTTGACTGTTTAAAACAAATGTCCGTTTCATTTGTTTTGTGCGAAATGACGTTCGCACTAAACCTTTACAAGTTCTATGTCCGTTCGTCCATATTTCAGTTAAATGGTTTATGTATTATACAATAGTTCAAATACTAATGAAACCCTATATCTCCTAACGGACTTCTACGATAGACTGGTTAGAGCTAACGGCTAAGCCGCGCTTTGCTGGTCGGGGGTTCGAGTCCTGCTGGACTCAACCTTTTGTTGAGAGTGACTTAAGTCACTCTTTAGTCGTTCATATGGAGCTGAGGCAGCCATGGCTCTATCGCTCTCTCTCTCCTTCAGTGACTACAACAAGTATGGGGGCAAGAGAAAAGAGATGGAGGCAGGCTGCCTACATTTTCTTTATATGTTTCCGCTAATTAGTTTTAGACATAGAAAATACAATATAAACTACTTATTTCAACATGGGAGAGTGGTTACGAAACATCTAGTGGGATCAGTATATGTGAAAGTCTTAGTGGAGGGTAAGACTTTTATACTTCTATTCTCAAATGTACTCTACATTCCTCTGCTGAGTAAAAATCTTGTCGCTACGTCTGTGTTAGATGACAAAGAGTTTCATACCTTTACTAGATAGGGAGTCTTTACAACTAAGTATGGTGATGAAGTTTACTTCACGGCAGATAAGGGTAGCCTAGGAATGTTTAGGCTTAACCTGTGAAATGAAAAGAAGAATTCTTACTATGATGGTGTTCCTAAGTTGATGATTTGGCATAAGCGGTTGGGGCATGTACATTTTGATAGGTTGAGGGAAATGAAAAATCTTCGGGTAGTATAAGGCATTCAGTTTGGGGATAATGAACTGATGGATGATTATAGTGTCTGTGCTCAAGGTAAGGCTCACAGACTTCCCTTTCCCAAATACGCCACATATAGAGGTGAGAAAGTATTAGATTTGGTCAACACAAATATTTGGGGACCTGCAAAAGTACCTTCGGTTGAAGGAAAAAGGTTTATAATGACGATAACCGATGAGTGGTCTAGATACTCTGGAGTATACTTTCTAGAACCAAAGTTTATGCATCAACTTACTTCAAAGAATATAAAGCATGGAGTGAGAAGTTGCTTGAAACCCCTATTAAGAGGATAAGGAGTGATAATGGGGGGGAATATACCTCTAACTAGTTTGAGGAATATCTGAGAGATGAGGGAGTATAGCACCAGATAACTGTACCATATAACTCGGAACAAAATGGGGTAGGTGAGAGGTTGAATCGAACACTAGGAGATAATGCATGCAGTATGTTGGCCGACAAGAAAATAGGAAAGAGATTTTGGGCAGAAGCAATGAACTGTGCCAACTACATTAAAAATAGAGCATTTACCTCAGCTGTAAAGGGAGTGACAACTTATGAGAGATGGGTTGGAAGGAAAATAGACATCTCACACCTTAAAGTATTCGGTAGCCAAGTTTACAATCTTGACACGGATAGGAAAAACTGGAAATTAGATGCTAAGGGAAAACTTGGATACTTTGTGGGATATGATGAGGATGTTAAGGGATAAAGAGTCTATGACTTAGCAAAGAAAGATTTCATTCTGGTCAAACACTTCGTTGTCATGGATGAAGGGAAGTCATTTGACCCCTTCAAATATACCAAGATGATAAGAATCAGATTTGAGTTCGAAAGTGAGGAGAACTCGGTCATTCCCGAAAGAGACATGAGTGAAATGGTGATTGCAGATTTAGGGGAGATCTGAGATACTGGAGACTCACTGGAAACCTCACATACCCTTATGGACTTCGAGGAGATAGAAGACGTGGGACTAGAACCGGCTTCTATGGACAGGGGAGCCGATGAGAGAGTGAGGATAAATCAAAGACTTCCATCTATTCCAGCTTCGGAGTTTGAGGGAGGGAGAAGGAGCAACAAACGGATACAGGAAAAATAAGCCGCTCATAAGGTAACTAAGCTATCTCACCTAGATGAATCCAGTGTTACTCGGAGGCAGTGAATAGTCCGGTGAAAGAAAAATGGATTAGAGTCATAAATGATGAGATGGCCTCCATCATGGAAGCAAATACTTCATAACTAAAGGATTGTCCTCCCGACATAAAAACCTATTGGGTGTAAATGGGTATTTAAACTAAAACTGAACTCAAATAATACCATTGAGAGATATAAGGCTCGATTGGTAGCAAAAGGGTTCACCCAAAAGGAGGGCATTGACTATGAGGAGACCTTTGCTACAGTTGTTCGGTTCCTATCAGTAAGGATTCTCCTCAGTCTGGCAGCAACGTAAGACATGGAAATACACCAGATCGACATTAAGACTACTTTTCTTAATGGTGTTGTAGAGGAAGAAATTTTCATTAGGCAACCCGAGGGGTTTCTGGAAGAAGGAGAAGAGAAAAAAGTATGCAGGCTCATAAAGTCCTTATATGGACTGAAGCAGGCTCCTTAATAGTGGAATAAGAAACTAGATGAGTTTCTCATCAGTGTGGGATATATCCGGATGAGCTCTGACCATTCTATTTATATGTTTGAATATGAGAATGGTGTCATTTTTATTTCAATTTACGTGGATGATCTGCTTATGTTGAGTAAATCTTTGGAAAAACTCGATAAGTTAAAGAAAGAGCTTAGAAGCAGATTTGATATGAAGGATTTAGGGGAGGCAAGATATATTTTGGGGATTCAAATGGAGAGTGATAGGGGGAAGAAGATTATCAAATTTACTCTGAAAGAAGCAATAGGTAATATGTTTGAGAAATTCCAGATGGAAAATGCTTACAGTTGTACCACTCCCATGGACTTGAAAGAAGTAAGTGATGGGAGTGTAGAAGGAGGAGTGATGATCTTAGACGATGAAATGAGTCTAGAGGAGAGAGAGTTTATGAAGTCTATCCCTTATTGATAGGTCGTAGGAAGTTTAATCTATTTTATGAATTGTACCAGGCCGGACATAGCGGCAGCAGTTGGAGTACTCAGTAGGAGTCTTAATAATCCTAAGAAGAGAGACTGGGAGACAGCCAAGAGAGTCATGAGATATCTAGTGGGAACCACAGAGTTATGGTTGCATTTGGGAGGGGAGCACAGTGACATCACTACTTGGAGTGATGCCAGTTATGGGGACGCACCTATGAGAAGATGCACTTCTGGGTATATGTTGTATGTTGGGGAAGGTGCTTGCTGTTGGAGCAGTAAGCAACAAAAAGTGGTGGCACAGTGTACTATGGAGGCTAAATACACGGCCTCTTGTTCTGTTGTGAAAGAGTTGATGTGGGTCAAGTCGTTGCTGCAAGAACTGGGGTATATGAAGGAGGGAGTGCATGAAGTGTTTTGTGATAATCAAGCTGCCATTGCAATTGCGGCTAATCCAAAACATCATTTTAAGGCTAAACATATGGACATAAGATTTAGTTTTGTAAGAGAAAAAAGTTGAGAATAAAATCGTGAATCTTGTATATAGATCTGATGAGGAAATGGTGGCTGATATGATGACAAATTCGGCGCCTTCTCCCTACTTAAAATAATGCAAAGAAATTAGTGGATTAAAATTGAAATTTAAATTGGACTAGAAAATAAGGGGAGTGTTTAAATTATTAGTTTTATATTGTATTTTCTAGGTCGAAATTTAAATCAAATAGAAGAAGGAAAAAGGCGGACAACATGTCTCCACCTCCTCTCTCTACCCACCATATTTGTGGTAGTCACTGAGGGATAGAGAGGGTGGCATAGCCATGGCTGTCATAGCTTAAGCAAGCAGGGCTAAAGAGTGACTTATGTCACTCTTAATAAAAGGTTGAGTCCGACAAGACATGAACCTCCGACCGCTACTGTGCGGCGTAGCCGTTAGCTCTAGCCAGTTTGTCGTAGAAGTCCGTTAGGATACACTAGGTTTGATATATATTTAAACAGTGTTACGTTCATGAATTCGATTAACGGAATGAAAAACGAAGGAACATATAACCAAGTATTATATAGTGCGAACATTTTCTTGCACGAAAAGAAATGAATCGGACATTTGTTTTGACGACGGACATTTAATGTCGGATTTAATCTGATAGTGTATATCACTGCCGAGATCGCGTAATGGTCACTTTGGCGTTTATAGATGTGGCTTGACGTGGCGCCACGCGGAGGGATGACATGTGGTTGTAGGATTTCGGTCGAACATAACGACAAGTTAAAAGTGGACACGCGTCCACTTAATGGCGTTGCCGTACATAGGCGTACAGAAAGTACATCGGCCATAGTACTTTTCTATACCCTACAGTGATCTGATTGGTTCGTACTTTAATAGATAGGGGTTGTGAGATGGTCCAATGGAGGACACAGTATTGCATCATGCTTACTAACGCATATACAAACGAAAATGATACTGGACGAACATAGACCAACAAAAATATATACACAATGAGAAAGAATGAGTGTAAATATGACAAAAGAAAGAAAAGGGTAGAATACTCCCTAAAGTGATATGAGCCCAATAATTCCCCCCCCCAGCTCTTTAGCCTGCAGAAAAGCTGGCCAACTCCGTCGGCAGTTCACAACACCCATGGCAAAACGAATGGCTAGCTAGCACAGCTGTCAATGGAGGGACTAGGCACTCCATATGGAACCCATAATTGCAATGGTCGCACAAGAGCATGGAGGTCTCGCCGTCTGCTCGTCGGAAAATGGTACATTCTGTCGCCTCTGTGATTGGCATCCTCATCTTTTCCATATCTTGTGACAAATATGGTAAGTAACAAGGTGCATAGTTCTTTCAAAGATGTCGAATTGTCCTTGTGTCCTTACCTTGCAAACCAAACATCCCGTTAGAATCCATTTCCACCACACGAAAAATGTATGGTGAAACATCCATGTCTAAAGTGTCAAGAGATTTTTATCGAAGGTACACGTAATCACCGACTCGGTAAGATTTCTGTTGAGGCTTGTAATTGCCACTTCGCGTTGTGGCAAACCGCAAAAAACCCCGATGTTGGGCAATCTGCAAATTATCAAAAGCCATAGGCATCTCACGAGCAAAAAGCAAAGCACGGCGAGTTAATTCTTCCAAAATTATGGTGTCAAAAATTAGAGGCAAAGGTAAACTGACCACTTTCTCAATATTCCAACAAGGGAGCTCGACCAAAAAGAATATAATAAGGGCTGAAATTTGCCAGACTAGCTTGAACAGTCATCCGGTAGCCCATGGTGATGTAGTCTAATGATTCGTCCTAGACAGAAATGGGTTTCTCTAAACAATGCTTTCGAAGAGCCCGCTTGAAAGTCTGGACAGCTCGTTCCGCCAAGCCGTCGGTTTGAGGGTGATCACGACTTGTTCGGCGATGATAAATTCCCCTCGGAAATCCCTTCCTTGATTAGTAAGAACCTCTACAAGAGCTCCATAACGCATGAGGACGAGCTCTTTGAAAGCAGCGGTCGTGAGTTTAGCTGTCTTATGGGGAAGAGCGACCACCTCTATGCATTTGCTAAAATTTTCAATCATTATCATGATATATTGTTTCCCCCTTTGAGAGATGGGAAACGGGCCGGCAAGATCCACGGACCAGCGATAAAACAATCCCCTAATGGGCAATGGTAGGAGAGTCGCTTGCCGATTAGAGAAAGAGGTGCGTAACCGATCACATGTGCAGCATTTGGGGAGAATGGCCGCCACATATGCCTCCATTCCGGACCACCAACAGCGTGCCTGTACAAGGCTTAATGTGTACTTGGTCCCGTAATGTCCGACCTCGGTATGTATTTGCTCAATTAAAGACAAGCGCTCGGTTGGTCGGGGGACATGCCGATGATTGCTGTTTGCCAACAACCGAACTAAAGATCCGTCGAGCCATAGATAATTTTTGGCCCGTTTCTTTACTCGGTCCTCCTCATCAGCGGTGGGTCTTGATCAAAAAGTTTGAGAAGATAAAAGTAGGATGAGGGGCCCATTTTGCCACGGATCCGCAACCGAACAAGAATTCGGTATGGAAGCTAAACAATGTGTGAGGTAGGCACCAACCGATAGGGACGTTACCTCTTCGTCATCGAAATCTTGCAGGTCTCCGTTGTCTGTGGTTCGTGGCAAAGGATTTCGGGAGATTCCGTTAGTGTTGAGGCTGTGAAAATCCGATCAGTGAATGATTTCAACATCGTATTCTTGCAAAATTAGGGCCCATAGGGCGAGCTTCCTGAAAAGCTTGTCGTTCATCATCAACCAACGGAGGGGGTTGATGGTCAATTAGGAGTGTAAAAAGCTTGCCGTAAAGATAATGTCGGAAATGGAGGATACCCCATACAACAGCGAGACATTCACCCTCATAACTACTATAATTCGATTCAGCCCGGTTATTGCTTTGGCTCGCATATGCAACTATGTACTCCTCCCCGTTCAACTCGCTTTGTTTAAGAATAGCCCTGATGCCTGGCTTGTTGAAATTAAAGGTTTACTTAGGTATTTTCTAGGTTACTTAAATGATCTAAATAGGAGCAAGAAAAAGCAAAGGCAACTTGCTTCTAACTTCTCTCTCTAGCCCCCATACTTGCCGTAGTCATTGAAGGCTGGAGAGGAAGCTAGAGCCATGGCTGCCTATGCTTCCCCTAGAGTCAAAAGGCAGCCCTTTTGGTAAACTTACCAAAAAGGTTGACGGACCCAGGATTTGATCCTGGTACGTACTGTCCGTCAAGTAGTCTAGTGTTGTTACCATGTAGCCTAGCACCTGTGTTGAAGAATATAGGGTACGATAACTACTTGAAGACGTGGAAATAGAGAAGTTCATTTAACTGATGAACGACCACAATCACATAGACAGTTAGATAGAATCATATAAAAAAGTACTGCTTGTATTTTAAACGGCTATAAATTAAGGCCGATATCAATCGAATGGCGAAGGAAGAAGCCGGGATCACGGAATAGGCGATTTGGCGGTTTGTGGTCACAGCCACACTGAGTGACACGTGGCAACATAACATTGGATAGCGACATCAGCGAGACATACCATGGGGAACGCGGATATGGCAAGCTTTGTCTTCTTGGCCATGTCGTACAATGGTCGTACAGAAAGTACTCCGGGCCAATTAACTTTCTGTACTTTACAGTGAATTGATTGGCTCAGTACTTTTGTAGTTATGGGATTAGAGAGGGGTTTAGGACTTAGGAAAATTATAGGTAGCCCCCTCTCTCTCCCAAAGAGCTTTTGTATAAAAGGTCATCCTTGACCATTGATAATTAACTGTTCAGGGGAGCAAATTCAAGGATTCTTTTTGTGGCAGACTCAGAGGAGTTAGCTCTTTTAAATGGTGCAATTTGGTTTGTATGTATTTTGTCAGGGTGTCAACAACACTCATACAAAAACTAAGGGATTGAGGTTATCCTAGAGGCTCCTGGTAAGCTGCCTACTCTGAGTACTAATGGAGGTCTCAGAGTTGCAGGTTATGGGCCCATCCTCCAGGGTGCCTATATTCAATGGGACTGAGTTCATCTATTTGGAGAGTATGATGATAGGAGCCCTATGTGAGAAAAGATTTTGGGGAATAGTGAGTGGGCGAGTACAGCGCCCATCCGGTCCTGCTATCTCTCCAGGATTTGGAGGAAGCAGATTTGGTAGGAAATCAGATCCACCTCTATCAAAGGACTCAGAAGACGAAGAAAGCATTGTGATGGAAAAGGGGAAAGAAAAAGAGAAAACCACACCTATAGCAACCGGATCTGTTTTCTTGTCTCTTATTTTGAGGAATGAGGAGAATGACATCGATACCTGAACTACAACAACATGGCGGCCAAGCATTTTATCCTCCGTCATTTCACACAAGGACTCGCTGATCCTCATTTGCAGGTGGAAAGGGCATCCGATTTGTGGGATGCCCTTATAGAGATGTACCGTAGCGGTACTATTTAGGAACAAAAGCTAGCTGATCAAAGGATCAATGGATATTTTCACAAAGGAGAGAAGATGCTTGATTTCTTCAATGAGCTGGCTATACTCTTCATGGAGTTAGAGTGTGCCGGAAAAGTAGAAACCGAGAAGGCAAAGATTCACAGCTTACTCATGAAACTACCCTATGAGTATAAGAACATTGTGAACCGGGTACAGGATCTGCCAGACTCTAGGTGGATATGGTATTCGGTAGTTGGTATGATCCTCGTACGAGAGAATACAATCAAAATCCGGAGGGGAGTTAAGAGTGTACAAGCCTTGGCGGCCGGAGCATGTTGGAGAAACAAAGATTCATGAAAACCGTTTGGAAGTCATAGAGGGGAAGACCAGAAAAATCAATCCAATGAATCCGGAACAAGGGGACCGAAGGGGCTTTGTCGTTTCTGCAAGAAACCCGGGCATTACATGGCGCAATGTACCAAACTAATCAAGCTTTGGATAAAGGAGGGGCATACCGAGGTCAACCACGAGGGAAGAAAAAAGCACTTGTCACACAGATTCTCGAGGAGTAATCCAATGAGGAGGATGACGAACTTCTTTTGGATGAGGAGTTGGAGGCAAAGACAGAAGTCGAAATTCCACGAAAGCATAAATGTGCTTTCGGTGGACTGAAAGGTGAAGGAGGTTGGATTGTGGATTCAAGTGCCTCTATGCACATGTGCAACGATAAGCATCTGTTCACTAAGTTGAGAAAGATCCCTACAGTAGAGATTGAATATGGGGATGGGAGGGTAGATACCACTACTTATGTAGGATCGGTAGATTTGAAAGTCATAGTGGAGGGAAAAACCTCAATAGTTACGTTCTCCGATGTATTGTTTATTCCGATGTTAAACAAAAACCTTATCTCTACATCTGTATTGGATGATAAAGGTTTTGAAACTAGTAGCAGAAAGGGAGTTTTTACATCTAGCTTTGAGGAAGATGTGTATTTCACTGCTGAGAAAGGTAGCCAAGGAATGTTCATGCTTGCTTTAAGTAATGAAAAACTCAAACTTTACTATGCTGGTGTCAATGATATTATGTTGGGGCATAAGAGACTAGGGCATGTGAATCTAGAAAAATTAAGAGAAATGAAAAAGTTGGGAGTAGTTGAATGGATACGCTTTGGGGAAAATGATAATGTGAGTGATTGCAGTGGGTGTGCTCAAGGTAAAGCACACATATTACCATTCCCAAAGGAAGCAACCTATAAAGGAGAAAAAGATCTTGATTTGGTACACACGGACATTTGGGGACTAGCGAGAGTGCCATCACCCGGAGGCAAAAGATTTATGCTAACCATTACTGAAGATTAGTCCCGCTACTCCCGGGTATACTTTCTGAAAAATAAATCAGAATTTTCGGAATATTTCAAACAATATAAGGCATGGGTCGAGAAACTTCACGAGACCTCAATAAGGAGAGTAAGAAGTGACAATGGAGGGGAGTATACCTCCAATCAGTTTGAAGTGTTCTTAAGGGAGGATGGTGTTCAACATCAAAAGACAGTTCCAGAAAACCCGAAACAAAATGGTGTTGCCGAAAGATTAAATAGGACACTAAGTGATAGAGCGCGAAGTATGTTGTCTGATAAAAGGATAGGAAAAAGATTTGGGGCCAAAGCTATGAATTGTGCTAATTATTTGAGAAGCAGAGTTCTAACTTCGGCGGTGAAAGGCCAAACTCCATATGAGAAATGGACCGGTCGAAAACCAGATCTATCTCACTTAAAGGTTTTCGCTAGTAAAATTTTCAGTTTAGATACAGATAAATCAAACTGGAAACTAGATCCTAAAGGGAAACCCGGATACTTGCTAGGATATGATGAGGATGTAAAAGGAAATAGAGTGTATGATCTAAAGAGAGAAGATATAATTTTAGTAAAACATGTGGTAGCTATGGATGAAGGGAAGTCAATAGATCCCTTTAAATCCTCAAAATCAGTCAAAATCAGAGTTGAGTTAGACAATTCTGATGACTTTCATCTCCCTTACTTTCCGGGTTTTCAAGAAGACGGTTCTTTTGCAGGTTCGGACGATATCCTTGCAGATTCAAAACAGACAGAGAAAGACTTCAACTTGGAAACACTTATGACACGAGCGGAAGACGTGGTGGAAACGGATATGGATCCAAGGGACTGGGGAGAAGCCGTGGTGAATCAAAAGAATCCACGAGAACCATCTATTCCAGCAGCAGATTTCAAGGGAGAGAGAAGAAGCAGCAAAAGGCTTTAAGAGAAACAAGTTATAACAAGGTAACTAAACTATCTCACCCGGTCATCCTCAAACATATGAAGAGGCAATGTAGTGTTTGGAAAGAAACCGGTGGAAGACGGCCATCAATTAAGAGATGGCTTCAATCATGGCAGCTGATACATGGGAGCTGGTGGACTGTCCACCCGATAGAAAAACAATTGGATGTAAGTGGGTTTTCAATCTAAAACTAAATCCGGACAATACAATTGAGCGATATAAGGCTCGGTTAGTGGCAAAAGGTTTTACTCAGAAAGAGGGAATAGACTACGAAGAAACCTTCGCTCTGGTCGTCAGATTTCCCTCGGTCCGAATACTTCTCAGGCTGGCAGCTGTAGACACCAGATGGACATCAAGACAACCTTCTTACATGGAGAACTAGAGGAGGAGATCTTCATGCGACAGCCGGAAGGATTCGTGGAACAAGGAGAGGAAAGTAAGGTATGCCGGTTGATCAAATCTCTCTAAAGTTTGAAACTGGCGCCCAGACAGTGGAACAAGAAACTTGATGAGTTCCTTATCGGTCTGGGATACATCCAGATCAGTTAAGATCATACAATTTATGTTTTTGAAGATAAGAAAGGTGTAATCTTTATTGCAATTTACGTTGATGATTTGCTGCTTCTGAGTAAGTCAATGGAGAAAATCATCAAACTAAAAATAGATCAAAACGGAAGATTTGAAATAAAATACATGGGGGAGGCAAGATATATTATAGGAATAAAAATAAAGAGAGATATAGAAAAGAGAATAATAAGACTAACTTAGAAATAGGGAATTGGAAACAGGTTGGAAAAATTTCTGATGGACAAAGCCAACAGTTGTACGACTCCTATGGATCTAAAGAAGGGAAGTGAGGGGAGTGAGGAACGAGATATCCTAATTCTAGATGATGAACCAGGTCCAGAAGAGAAGAAGTTTATCAAGACTATCCCATATAGACAGGTAGTGGGCAGTCTGATTTATTTTATATATTGTACCAGACCGGATTTGGCAGCAGCTGTAGAAGTGCTAACTAGGGGTTTGAATGCTCCTACCAAAAGGGATTGGGAAGCAGCTAAGAGGGTCCTTAGATATCTCATAGGAATTAGGGATCTATGGCTGCATTTGGGTAGGGAAAATACTGACATCACCAGTAGGAGTGATGCCAGCTATGGGGATGCTCCGATGCGAAGATGTACATCTGGATATGTGTTGTATGTGGGGAATGGTGTTTGTTGCTAGAGCAGTAAACAACAAAAGGTCATTGATCAGTCTACCATGGAGGCAGAGTATATGGTATCTTGTTCTGCTCTGAAGGAATTAATGTGGGTTAAATCTTTGCTTAGTGAATTGGGGCATCTTAAGAGTGGAATTCAAAAAATATTCTATGATAATCAAGCAACAATTGTAATAACTGCTAATCCGAATCATCACTTTAAAGTAAAGCACATGGATATTATACCTAGCTTTGTCAACGAAAAGGTGGAGAATAAAATAATAAGTCTAGAATATAGACTAGACTGTGGCAGATATGATGACAAAGCCTATACCCTCTCATAAATTATTTTTTGCAAAGAGAAGTGTGGACTTAAATTTAAAAGTGACCAGAAAATATAGGGAGTGTTGAAATTAAAGGTTTTCTTAGGTATTTTCTAGGTTACTTAAATGATCTAAATAGAAGCAGGAAAAATCAGAGGCAACTTGCTTCTAATTTCTCTCTCTAGCCCTTATACTTGCCGTAGTCACTAAAGGCTGGAGAGGAAGCTAAAGCCATGGCTGCTTATGCTTCCCCTAGAGTCAAAAGGCAGCCCTTTGGGTAACTTACCAAAATGGTTGACGGACCCAGGATTTGATCCTGGTACGTACCGTCCGTTCAAGTAGTCTAGTGTCGTTACCATGTAGCCTAACATCTGTGTTGAAGTACATAGGGTACGATAACTACTTGAAGACGTGGAAATAGAGAAGTTCATTTAACTGATGAACGGACCACAATCACATTGACAGTTAGATAGAATCACATCGAAAAGTATTGCTTGTATTTTAAACGGCTGTAAATTAAGGCCAGTATCAATCGGACGGCGAAGGAAGAAGCCGGGATCACGGAATAGGCGATTTGGCAGTTTGCGGTCACAACCACAACGGGTGACACGTGGCAACATGACATTGGATAGCGGCATCTCTGGGACATACCATGGGGAACCCAGATATGGTAGGCGTCAGCTTCTTGGCCATGTCGTACAATGGCCGTATAGAAAGTACTGTGAGCCAAAAACCTTTCTGTACTGTACAGTGAATTGATTGGCTCGGTACTTAAGTAGTAGAGGGATTAGAGAGGGGTTTAGGACATAGGAAAGTTAAAGGTAGCCGCCATTTTCTCCCAGAGAGCTCCTGTATAAAAGGTCATCTTTGACCATTGATAATCAACTTCTCAGGGGAGCAAATTCAAGGTTTATTTTTGTAGTAGACTCTAGGGAGTCTGCTTTTCCAAGGGCTGCACTCTGGTTAGTTTGTATTTTGTCAAGGTGTCAGTAATACTCATACAAAGACTAAGGGATTGAGGATATCCTACAGGCTTCTAGTAAGCTGCCTACTCTGAGTACTAATGGAGGTCTGAAAGTTGCATGGTCAACAGCTAGAACTAAGTGACCAAGGTTTTGGGGACTGCCACAGTGTTTGATGTAGCTATGATCGGATCAAGAGCCCACAGAGTTTCGGGCTTATTAGACCAACTTGGTTCCTCTTCCCATCCTCCAACAGCTATTAAAAACACAGGTTCTCCATCCCAACATCACAGTTTAACAGATTCTCAGACCAAGGCGAATGGCTACCACTATGATCATAGCCGAACGAGCACCCTTCTTTCGTTGTAATCAACCCGGAAAATCAACATCGGGCCTTACCAACCCTGGTATCTTTCCATAGCAGCCATGGTTACCACAAAGGCGCACTAGGAATGATCTTCGACAGTACGGCCGCTACGTGGACAACACCAAGTATTGAGGAACGGGAACGAGAAATGGGATTTTGATTAGCAACCACAACAGCACCACGGGTCTGAACCTCCAAAAGGTGTAGTTTAATCGGGCAAAGTATGGATTTGAACGCAATTTCATGGGCGCTGCAACATTCTTTGGCATTCTCCAACCTCCAGTCTCCAAAGTCACAAGCAAAATACCTTCAAGCTCCACAGTTGTTGGCCATGTAAACTACTCTACACCTTGAGGGGGGGAGAGAGGCAAGAAGGGAAAAATTCACCCAATTTCATTCAGATAACAGAATGAACCTAAGAGTTTCCTAAGTGGGGGAAAGCGGAGGCTTAGAAAAGATCAGCTTACGGAAAGTTGTCAGCAGCAGCGTTTTAGCTGGTGAGCAACGGACACATCCACAGGTAGATCTAGAATTCAACATCTCCCTCTAGGGTCGTCCACCGCAAGCATTGGCGGCAGTGGAACCCGAGAAGATGGATTGGAATATAAGGGAACAACTAGACCCAAAATAGAAGGTCTCGCTCTCCTAGTTGTTAGAGGAGAACTAACAGGTGTTCTCTTGGTCTGACATAGATGTAGGGATCTATAAAGGGACCCCTTTTCGGATAATCCTGACCAACAATACTGCAACAATACCCTTTCAGCTTCAAGGAGAAAGGAGTTCATCATTGCAAAGCTACAGACTTTGGTGGACGCAAGGCTCGTGCAGGAGAGTATAGGGCTACATGGGTTTGCCTCTTTAGCAGTAATCTCGCCAAAGAAAGACTCCTTCGGAAAACTGTAGATTTTCGGATGTGTGGGGACTATCAGATGTGTCGAGCCTACCTAGGAAATATTGGAGAAGGGCCCATCGCTAGAAGTACAGTGTATTAAGTCTTGAAAACCGGGAGGTTTAGGGGAGATGTCCGAGAAAGGTGTGCATAGAAGACCTGCAATCCACCCCATATACTGATGCGGTTCCGGATGTGTGATTGTGCCCTTTCCTGTACCTCTCTTCCGCGGGAATATGCATAGGTAATAATGAGGGAGCGAGTGGAAGAGGAAAAAGTATCCTATACTGTAGAAATTAATGGTCTTTTAAAGTATTTTCTAGGTCTGCATAGAAATAAGAAAGAAGCCGAGGCAGTCTACCTCTAACTTCTCTCTCCAACTCTCAAACTTGTCGCAGTCACTGAGAAATTGGAGAGGGAGCTAGAGCCATGGCTACCTAGGCTATCCAGAGGTTTACAGGAATATATATTTTAGTTAGGGGTTTAATTTACTAAAAGATATGTGCCGGCCACAGGATTTGATCCTGGTACGTACCGGCCGGCAGACAGCCGGTAGCCGTTAGCCTTAGCCGTTAATTCTAGAAGTACTTTAGGGTTTGATATTTATTTAAACATTTAAACGTAGGATAGTTCATTTAAATGTAACTGTTTACGGGAGACATACATCCAGTAAATGTAAAAGTACGGATTCCGGTACGAATATGAAACCAATACCGCGCATTTATTCCTTCAGTGAAACGAATACCGCACATGTATTTATTACGGCTACGATTAAATGTGAATTTAATCGGACGGCCGGAATTAACGTCGAGATCGCAGAAGAGGATTTCGGTTGTTTGTGGTCATCGCCACATCGGATGACACGTGGCGGAATGACATTAGATCGCGGCATCTCCGAAGATTAAGGGAGCGAATCCGGACATACCACGTGTCGACATTTAGGCCATGTTGTACAATGGCCGTACAGAAAGTACACCGGCAGCTATACTTTTGTGTACAAAACCGAAATCTGATTAGCTCCGTTTATCAGTAGATAGAGTCTGTGAGAGAGATACGACTTTGAAAAATTAGAAGATAGGACCCTCTCTCCCAAAGAGCTTCTGTACAAAAGGTCAACTTTGATCCTCCATAACTTACTGCTCAGAGGAGCAAATTCAGAGATTCTTTTTGCTATCGACTCAGGGGAGTCTTGTCTTAACAGGGGTGAAGTTGGTCAGAGTTTTTGTCTGCCATGATGGCAGTTATTTTTGCTGAAACACAAAGGGGTCAAGTTATCCCAGAGGCTTCTTGGAAGCTGTCCACTCTGAGGACTTATGGAGGTCTCTGAGTTTCAAGTTATGGGCCCACCCTCTAGGGTACCAATCTTTAATGGAACTGGCTTTATATACTAGGAAAGTATGATGATAGGAGCTCTATGCGAAAAAAGGTTTTAGGGGATAGTGAGTGGACGGTTGGGGCGTCCATCAAGTCTTATAATTCCTCCAGGGTTTGGAGGAAGCATATTCACCAGAAAAAAGGATCCACCTTCAACGGAGGAAACAAAAGAAGGAGAGGTGGTGGACAAAGGAAAGGAGAAGGAGGCGACCACATCAATAACAACTGGTTCGGCATTCATGTTACGTATTCCGAGGAACGAGGAGAATGATACTGAAACGTGGGACTTCAACAATATGGCGGCAAAGCACTTCATCCTACGCCATCTCACTTAAGGACTTGCATGTCCCCATTTGCAAGTAGAAAGGGCATCCGATCTTTGGATGGCTCTCATAGAGATGTACCGAAGTGGTACGATTCAGCAACAAACGTTGGCTGATCAGAAAGTTAAGGTGTATGTATACAATGGGGGGAAGATGTTAGATTTTTGCAATGAGCTTGCTACACTTTTCATGGAGCTAGAGAGTGCGGGAAAAGATTTTAGTGAAAAAGAAAAGGTTAACTATTTACTGATGAAGTTACCCGATGAGTTAGAGAACATAGTCAACCCTGTGTAGGACTTGCCTGACTCAAGGTGGATATGGAACTCAGTGGTTGGGATGATTCTCGTTCGGGAGAATACGATTGAGATCCGAAGGGGAGGAAAGAGTGGGCAAGCCTTGACAGCTGCGACCGATTAGAGGAACAAGGATTCTTGAAGACCGGTCAGAAACTATAAGGGGAGGGAGCACAAAAATCAAACCGACGAGTTCGGACCAAGGGCTCCCAAAAGTTTATGTCATTTTTGTAAGAAATCGGGGCACTATATGGCGGAGTGCACTAAGCTAACCGAGCTTCGGTTAAAGGAGGGGCGGACCGCTGGAACCCCGAAAGAAAAGAAAAAAGCCCTTGTGACACAGGTGCATGAGGCAGAATCCGAGGACGAGGACGATGAGCTTCTTTTGGATGAGGAGTTGGAGGCAAAAAATGAGGTCGAAATTCCACGAAGGCAGAAATGTTCTTAAGATGGATTGAAGTGTGAAGCAAACTGGATTGTAGATTCAGGTGCCTCTACGCACATGTGTAAGGATAAGCACCTGTTCACTAAGATAAGAAAGATTCCCACCGTAGAGATAGAGTACGGGGATAGGAGGATAGTCACTACTACTCTTGTACCATCGGTAGATCTGAAAGTGCTAGTAGAACGAAAGACATCTATAGTAACATTCTCCGATGTATTGTTTATTCCGGAGCTGAACAAAAACCTCATCTCTACATCTATATTAGATGATAAGGATTTTTTCACTAGCACTAGGGAAATTGTCTTTACTGCTCGTTTTGAGGAGGAGGTCCATTTCATTGCTGAGAAAGGTAGCCAAGGGATGTTTAGGCTGATTTTAAGTAATGAAAAGAAGAAACTTTATTATGGTGGTGTTCATGATGTAATGATGTGGCATAAGAGGCTTGGGCTTGTGAATCTAGATAGGTTAAGAGAGATGAAAAAGATGGGAGTGGGGGAAAAAATGGATTCAGTGAGAGTGATAATATAAGTGATTGTAGTGGATGTGCTCAAGGTAAAGCACACAGATTACCCTTTCCCAAAACAGCCACCTATAAGGGAGAAAAAATTCTAGATTTAACACACAGAGATATTTGGGGACCGGCTCAAAGTGCCCTCACCGGGGGGGAAGAGATTTATAATGACTATCACTGATGATTGGTCTCAATATTCCATGGTGTATTTTTTGAAAAACAGGTCAAAAGCTCAGGATTGTTTTTTAGACAATATAAAGCATGGAGCGAAAAACTCCATGAAACTCTAATCAAGAGAATAAGGAGTGACAATGGTGGAGAGCATACTTCTAACCAGTTTGAGGATTTTTCTGAGGGAAGATGGAGTCCAACACCAAAAGACAGTTCCAGAAAACCCGGAACAAAATAGGGTAGCTGAAAGGTTAAATAAAACACTAAGTGATAATGCTAGAAGTATGTTGTCAGATAAGAAGATAGGAAAAAGGTTTTGGGCAGGAGCAATGAATTGTGCTAATTACCTCAAAAATAGAGTTCTTACTTCAGCTATAACAGATCAAACGCCTTATGAGAGATGGACAAGCCGGAAACCAAACATATCTCACTTAAAGGTTTTCGATAGTCAAGTATTAAGTCTAGATACAGATCGGTCTAATTGGAAGTTAGATCCTAAAGGAAAACCGTGATACTTATTAGGATATGATGAGGATGTTAAAGGATATAGAGTTTATGATCTAAAAAGGGAAGATATAATCTTAGTAAAGCATCTAGTAGTTATGGATGAAGGAAAGTTTGTGGATCCTTTCAAGTATACAAAGTCAGTAAAAATCAGATTTGAGTCAGAAAATTACGATGACTTTGAGCTTCCTAACTATCCAGGTTTTAGAGAAGATGACATTTTTGCAGGTACAAATCAGACCGAAAAAGGACTCGGTTGCGGAAACTCCAGTGACAACTCTACCCGAAGCGGAAGATGTGGTGGAAACTGATTCAGAATCAAGGGACAGGGGAGAAGCCGAGATTGTTCGAAAGAACCCACGAGAACCATCTATTCTGGCTACAAATTTTGAGGGGGGAAAGAGAAGAAGCAAAAGATTGCAAGAAAAACAGGTTAATAACAAAGTAACTAAACTATCTCATCAAGATGAACCTCAGATTATGGAGAGGCGATGACCTGTCCAGAAAGGAACCGGTGGAAGACAACCATCAATGAGGAGATGGCCTCAATTATGGCAGCCGATACTTGGGAGCTGGTGGATTGTCCACCTAACCGAAAACCAATCGGTTGAAAGTGGGTTTTCAAATTAAAACTGAACCCAAATAACACGATTGAGCGCTACAAGGCCCGATTAGTGGCAAAGGGATTTACACAAAAGGAGGGAATTGACTACGAGGAAACCTTTGCCCCAGTCGTTAGATTTCCTTCCGTCCGCATACTTCTCAGTCTCGTAGAGGAAGAAGACAAGGAGGTGCACTAGATGGACATCAAGACAGCCTTTTTGCATGGAGAATTGGAAGAGGAGATCTTCATGCGAGAACCCGAAGGATTTGTGGAGGAAGGAGAGGAGAGTAAGGTATGCCGGCTGATTAAATCTCTTTATGGTTTGAAACAGGCGCCTTGAAAGTGGAATAAGAAGCTTGATGAGTTTCTTACCGGTCTGAGATACATCCTGATCAGCTCACATCACTCAATCTATGTTTTTTAAGATGAGGAAGGTGTTATATTTATTGCAATTTATGTTGATGATTTACTTGTTTTAAGTAAATCAATGGAAAAAATTAATAAACTGAAAACCGATCTTAAGGGGAAATTTGAAATGAAGGATATGGGGGAAGCAAAATATATTTTGGGAATTCAAGTAGAAAGAGATCGAAAAAGAAAGATTATAAGATTGACACAAAAGGAAGCAATAGGGAACATGATTGAAAAATTTCAGATGGATAAAGCTAATAGTTGTACAACTCCATTGGAGTTAAAAAAGGGAAGTGATGTTGAAATAAGTAGTTTTTATTATATTTTCTAGGTCTAAATTTATTAGAACACATGAAAAGGAAATATAGGCAGCCTGCCTCTATATCTTCTCTCTCTCGCCCCCATACTTGTTGTAGTCACTGAAGGAGAGAGAGAGAGAGCAATGGAGCCATGGCTGCCTCAACTCCATAGGAAAGACTAACAAAAGGTTGAGTCCGGCATGACTCGAACCCCCGACCGGCAGAGCGCGGCGTAGCCGTTAGCTCTAACCATTGTGTCGTAGAAGTCCGTTAGGAGATATAGGGTTTCATTACTATTTATACTATTGTAATGTACTAGATTCATTTAACTGAAACTCTTAACGCCACGCATAGATACAGTTCTACAAAATACGAAGTACTGTACTTGTTTGAAATGGATATCGCGCATTTTGTTTCGACAGCGAAACAAATATCGCGCAAGTATTTATTACGGCCGAGATTGAATTTCGCGTCAAATCTAACGGCGCACATCATCGCCGAAATCCCGGAATGGTCATTTTGGCATTTAGTGACGTGGCATGACCTGGCGCCACGTGGGAAGACATCATTCGATCGCGGGAATTCCGAGGAACGTACGGACGAGTGGAAAGTGGACACGCGTCCACTTAATGGCCTTGTCGTACAGAGGCCGTACAGAAAGTACATCGGCAGTATTGCTTTCTAGTACTATACAGTTTGGTGATTGGTTCGTACAGGCAATAGATAGGAGCTGTGAGAAGGAATTAGGAAAAACTAGGACTTAGGAAAATTTAGGTAGATAGTCCTCTCTCTCCGAGAGTTTGTATAAATTGGCATCTTTGCCACCCTATAACTTATCGGCTGGTTGGCCGTTTTTAGTGATTCTTTTTGCTACGGACTCAAGGGAGTCCAGGCTGCACAGGGGTGCAGTCAAATTGTCAGTTTGCCTTCTTGGGCAGAAGTGGTCGTGGCTTAAAGTGGGTTAGTTAAACACTATCTAGAGGCTTCCTGTATTCTGTAGTCCAATGGAGGACACAGAATTGCAAGTGAGGGGAGTGAGGAAGAAGGAGTCATAATCTTAGACGAGGAATTATATCTTGAAGAAGAGAAGTTCATGCAGACTATTCCTTACAAGCAAGTAGTGGGAAGTTCAATCTATTTTATGAATTGTACCCGGCCGGATTTAGCCGCAGCTGTAGGAGTGCTGAGTAGAAGTCTAAATGCTCCCACTAAGAGGGATTGGGAGGCAGCTAAGAGAGTCCTTAGATATTTGATAGGAACTAGGGATATATGGTTGCATTTGGGTGGGGAGAATGCTGACATCACTACTTGGAGTGATGCTAGTTATGGTGATGCTCCGATGAGGAGATGTACTTCTGGATATGTATTATATGTGGGTGATGGGGCTTGCTGTTGGAGTAGCAAACAACAAAAGGTTATTGCTCAGTCTACCATGGAGGCTGAGTATATGGCCTCTTGCTCTGCTGTAAAAGAATTAATGTGGGTCAAGTCTTTGCTTGGTGAGCTTGGTCACCTTAAAAGTGGTGTGCACAATTTTTTCTGTGATAATCAGGCAGCAATCCCTATATCTGTCAATCCTAAACATCATTTTAAAGCCAAACACATGGACATTAGACTCAGCTTTGTTAGAGAGAGAGTAGAAAATAAAATAATCAGTTTAGAGTACCGACCAAATGACGAGATGGTAGCAGATATGATGACCAAACCAGTGCCTTCCCCTAAGCTAATTTTCTGCTGTGAGAAGTGTGGTCATAAATGTGAATGTACTAACCACTGTACCACCAGCTCAGATGTTACGCTGGTGGGTCCAATTTTATATAGGTTTTAGTGTGGATATTACCACAATTCCGGGTATCGAGCGATACACTTTTCGTACGTCAACACCCCCGCTCGAGAGGTAGCCGGTCATAATTGTCCATTTAAGCCTGGTCCCTCTGGCTCTTATGCCATGTTAAGATTCCTAGAATCGGGGGATAGAATGGACGATCCCAATAAACGGATTGATGAGCCGGCCAGGATTTGAACCTAGGACCTTCACTTTAGTTGTGAATGTACTTACCACTATACGACCAGCTCAGATGTTACGCTGGTGGGTCCAATTTTATATAGGTTTTAGTGTGGATATTACCACAATCTCGGGTATCGAGCGGTACACTTTTCGTACGTCAACACCCTCTTCACTCGACAACGTTCGGAAAAAGAAGAGAGAGAGAGGCCTTGGTCTAAGGCCCTAGGAAAGCATCACCCAATGGCAGGCCAAGTTCACACGTGTGATATGGGGAATCAAAAGAGTGGGGCATTAATGATCCTCTTTGTCGTCACGTTGCTAAGCGCACACACATGTAAGGGGGGAGATGTAAGGGGAAGGGGGCCGGGAGGGGAGGTGAGGGGAAGGGGAGGCGATAAAATTGGTGATTATCTACAAAACCTGATTAAGGGCGTGGGGTAGGGGAGAAGGGAGGGGAGGGTGAGGGGGGGAGGAAAGGGGTGGTGAAGGGGAGTTGGAGGGAGGGGGTGAGAGTCAAGGAGAGATTAACCGTCATGAGGAGTCGTAGGAAGTGGTTAAAAGAGATAATTGATAAGGAGGTAATTTGAAGGGTGGTACAAAGGAGAAAAAACAATTTTTTGAGGAAATAGTGGAGGAACAGTGAGGACTTCGAGAAGGTAAACAAATAGGGGGGGAGGGGGAGTGTAGTTGGTAGTTATTTTGGGGAGGAGGGGTTGTTTCAATTTTCATTTTAACGTTTTTTTTAAGTCCCATTGTCATTCCATGACCTCCATTCGTCGTTACTTGCCATTTTTTTGACTCCGTTTTTCCCTTCCAAACTTGACTTTTATTTTTACTAACATTTTTTTCTTATTTCTCTTATGTTTCCTTTCTCTCCCTTCTCTTTCTCTCCCCGTCCTACCATTCACTGGTTTTATTCTTTCCGAATGTTCTTCCCCTCTCTAGCTCTCATCACCTTCCCATACCTTTCACCTCTACCTTGTCTCTCTGGCCATTCCCTCTTATCTCTCTCCCTTTCGCTTTCTCCCCCCTCTCTTCCCCCCCTCGCCCCCTCCCTCGAATCACCTTCCACCACCACCACCTTTCTCACCCGATTCCTCTTACCTCCAGGATTGATGAATTTGTCCCTTCCGCTGGTTATCCGTGCGTATTCTCTCCGGATATCCGAGGCATTTTCCCCTCCTCGAGCATTCTTTAAATCGCAAGAGGAATTCCTGACGGATGGTGGTGTGGAGATACCGTGTTTCCTATGCCATATTACGATGGACATGTAGCGTTCCACCGTGTGTTTTACATTAGACAAGGTACATTCACATAGTGTACGGATATTATCTTTAGACCGTACTCAAGCATGTGCGTCTTGGCGTTTGCTTACAGCTCGAAGCATAGCTCGCTTACGTTTTGCTTCTCGCCTGTTTCTATTCGAGAATGCTTACCATAGAGGTACCAAACGTATGGATTTTCACTTTTTGCATTAAATTTTTAAAATTTTGAAATTTTCGTAAAATTCGTAGCTTTCGTGTACGGATTTAATGTACGAACAAAATGTACGGAATTATCAAAAAAAGGTTAAAAGTACACCGTGAATCGCTGTTAAAATTAAGGAATCGATACACGTTCCCATGTTTTTAAGGTAGCCGCGATACTCCGTGTTCACATATTTGATGCCTGAACATGTGAGAACAGGTCACCGCAATTTTCCTTCGTCTTTATTACTTGAAATCAAATATGAATACGCTTTTCTGCGCGACGCACTCAATCTTCCCGATCGACTCGATAATTTGACACTTATTTTGAACATCTGTACGAAATAATGAGAAATTACAGTACGAACTGACACATTTCGTACATTACACTACCTAAAAATATTCGGCATTAGAGTAATTAACGCTACCGTAGTTTAAACAGTTCCAATATTAACGTAATTTTTTTTTTGAGTTTGGGTGAAGTTACATTTAGGGTTGAAATTTGAAAATGTGGTTTTTTACTGCTGTATGTTTTGTTTCAGTCTTTCAGACAATGCTGTATCAAAACATTTTTTTCTGTTAGAAAAACTAAGTTAGGGTAAGGTTCCATTAGAGAAAAATGCCGTTGTTTACTGAAAACCGTACTCTTTCGTACAGTACCGTACAAAAAAAATAAAATGTCAGAAAAACAAGCGTACTGAATAAGGGATTTGATTGGCCACGTTTATGGGCGTAAACGTACACCGTCGGATGCATAATCGGATACGACAAATGTATTGAATGAGGGATTTGATTCTCCACGTTTATGGGCGTAAACGTACACCGTCGGATGCATAATCGGATACGCCATTGTCTGACACTTTCAGTTCGCAACAAGTGACCCGGAGTACATCAATTCTTAGCGCCTGAACGAATAGCATCGTGCCTCGTGGAAAAGTAAACAAATATCCACGACGACCACGCACTAGGTGGGTACACGTCGTATATGACATGTGCCTCCCGCCAGGGAGGATGGGAGGCCACCCAAATCCGCAAGAAAATCTTTGACGGAGGATATTGTTTCATGCGTCTGTTGCCATCCACTAACCATTTTGACATTTTTGTACGCTTTTACAAATCTTAAGTTTCGTCTGTCCGTACAGATTTTATTCAATGCGTCGTACGAGTCACTTCTTACATTCGCTGGTACAAATATGTGGTCACAATTTGCTGTCACAGATTCTTTAAAGATTTCCAGAATCGTATTAATATATTACGTGGACCAATAAAATTTTATCACGCAAATAAAGTGTCGGTTACTGACCCGACACAATGGAACGATAGCTTCAGTAAACGAATTTTTGACGTTTATTGAGACCGCCTAATGGAACAACGCTCTTAACGGATGACCGATTTCATTCTCCAAGGTTATGGGCGGAAACCTTGACCGTCGGATGAAAAATCGGATACGCCGTCGGCAAAACCTTTCAGTTTGCAACAAGTGGCATGAAAGAGCTCAATTCTAGGAGCTTGAACGAATAGCATTGCGCCTCGTGGAAAAGCAAATAAATATCCGCGACAAGCGCGCGATTATGTGGCTACATGTAGTAGAGGCAATGTGCTTTCCGCCAGCGTGGATGCAAAGCTAGCGGAAGCCGCGGGAAATTTTTTGACGGAAGATATACTAAAAAATCGGTACTTTTATTCATGGGCGTATGTCCTAAGTTGTTGTAGTACTTTTGATTAAATGTTTTTTATTTTTTATTTTGTTATGAAGTCAAAGTCGGTCAACGCATTTTAAAAAAATTGCATGTGTTCCGTGCGCATATATCATTATTTTTTCGACGTTTCATGCGTGCGTTTAAAACGCTTGGTACCTCTATGATGCTAACTTGTCTGCGAGATTAAACTTATCATAATTGTCGTTTTGTGCATGTGTTGACAGTTCCATCGCCACCACCCCCAAGTACCCCTCCTCCCCCAAGTTCCCCCCCTCCCCCCGCATGTGTATTTTATTCGTACTTGAACTTCACTACATTCGTTCCTTTGCATTTTTATTTGTAAATTTTGGCTTTAAAGTTTTCCTTTAGATTTACTTCTTAAAATTGCTAATGGACATGACAAATAATATTTAACACGACAACCTCCTCCTTCTCCTGCAACTACCGCTACCCCTCCTCTCTCCTCCTTTTTCCCTCCTCCCTCAATCTTTCAAACTTTCTCAAATACCACACTATTGAATGGACCTTGTCTTTCTTCACATCCGTTTTTCAAAACATTGCAGGAATTGTGTTTTTTTTCCATTTCTTTTATTTCCATGCGAACAAAATGTAGACACGAGCTTTTTGTGTTACTGTACCTATAATTGACACAAAAATTGAAATTCACATACACATTCTGGGAACTTTCTATTTTTGTGTTTCAAAATAACCAAAAAAATTATACGCTTTCTATGAATTCCGAATCACAAAGAGTCAATGAGGAATGCCTCGTAATGGTACCTCAACCCTAGAAAAATCTAAAAAAGACTGAAAATCCCTACAAAAAAATTGCAAATAATTAATTAGAAACCCTAAGCAGTGTAAAATCCCAAAAAAATCCATAAATAAGCCCTTTTTTTTCTGTTGTAAACCCCAGGGGGCGGAACTACCATTGCCATAATAGGAAGAGTATTCGGAGGGGTTATCATCTTGTTGCTTATTGGAGGTCTAATTCTTTTTTTCTACTTCAGAAATAAAAATAAAGAAAATGGTTTTTCAAACCTTACGTTGAACCTGCTGAGAAACCTCGGACTTTGTAGATCATTCTTATACCACAAAGTATTTCACATCATTGAGGTTTGAGAATAGATTCACTTCTAAATGTTTTATTAGGTTGCAGGTTATTATCACTTTTTCGGACTTTGTAGATCATTCTTATACCACAGAGTATTTCACATCATTGAGGTTTGAGAATAGATTCACTTCTAAATGTTTTATTAGGTTGCAGGTTATTATCACTTCTTAAAATTGAAGACTTAAATGATAAAATGACAAGATTAATGGCAATTTGTATGTTTTTTGAGATAAAAAAAAAAGATAAAAAAGTTAAATTTTCTGTAACCGATTTCTGTTTCTTTTTGTGCCAAAAATCCAAAATGTGAGCATAGCTTTGCAACTATACCTAGAATTTTGCAATATTAAATTGGACTTTTTATACTAGATATTGCGATCCTAGTTGGAATTTTGCAACCCGAGATTAAATTCAGTAATTCTTACATTAACTTTACAATTCTAAGTTGTTTTTTGCAGGTATCGTACAATTAACCGCTTCAAAGTAAATGGAAGAATCATGTGTTTTGCAAAATAATTCGAGGAATTTTTTGGCAGCTGGTTGTTGTTTGTTAAGGGTAATTTAGTGTTGTGTTATTTTCTCATTGACTCATTTCGTCCACTTTAAATCTGCTAGTCCGTATTCCACTTGTTTAGTACGCTCTCCAGCCATTACGTTTTGTCCTTTGTCCATTACTATTTCTTCTATGGCGTCGGTTACATTTGTCCCGTAGATTTTGTCTTTACTTACTTTCGTAGTTAGCCGCCCAAATCTTGCTTTATGTAATGACTTACATTTATTGATCCCAGTTATTAGTATTTTTGACATTGTATGAATGTACTCTTTTCCTTAAATGAAAATCAATCTATAAATGGAAACCCAAATGCATTGATTTACTCTGTCAACCACCTCCAATAATATTAAATGATGTGTATAGTTGATCTATTCATTAAGAACATTTTTGGCAAATGTTTGTAATGACCACAACACTTATGGGGTAGGCTTACCATGTTTTTTTTAAGATAATGTTTCCAAATTTTTATTTTATTTAATGTCATCATGTTAGAATGACAAGCTATTTTCTTTTACCAATTTGCAAAAACTTATTTGTTATTCCTTGATCCTTTATATTTAACACCTTTGTCCGAAATTATATCTATTTCTTTCTTTTCCGAAAGAGAACACAAAGTAATGTCGCAGAAGCACTCAAAATAGACACATTTACATCACGTTGAAGAAGAAAGATTTCAAAGAAAAAATTCTCCCATTATAAAATACCAGAATCATATACTATTTCTTCATTCCTTTCACTTTATAAACTAACTTCTCTCACATAACAAAAAAATGCATTCTGCTACAACATCCATTTTTTAACAAACCAATAAATGGCACATTTTTCTATCCTCTCCCCCCTCCCCCTCCCTCCCCCTCCCTCCCCTACCCCTCCCACACCCCTTCCCCCTCCCCAAGTCCATATATGGCACATTTTTCTTTCCTCTCCTGTCGAGCATGCCTGAGTAACGTGAGGGAAGGGCCCACAGCCGAGTCGTCGGCATCGGAGTCCTGCAAATAACCCCCAAATACGATTGCTTCCCAGAATGATGATCATGCCCAATGCTGCCCACATCCCTCCCATAGATATGCACGCAAAATATGAGAGACGCTCGGACAGAGAAAAGGAATGAGTGTATGGGAAGGCGAAAGGAATCCCCTCCCCCTTCTTTTCCCCCACCTGGCCGGGGAAAGGGTTTGGGGTCTCGTTAGTGGGATGATATCCCAATTTTAAACACAAGACCTAATGTGAAGGGTTTAGGTGCAGATTTACCTTCTGGACTCCCTCCGGCTCTTCGGGGAGAGACTACCTTTGTCTTGGTGGAGGTGTCTACTGCCGTGGAGGCTTTTTTGGAGTTACGACCTGACGAGAGGATTCACATTCCGTTGAGGAAGCCAACGCCTCCTTCCAATTCTCCCAGAGGATCTTCGGAGCTCCCACCTTCTCCTCCTCCGCCTTATTCCTCTCACTCCGCGAGACCCACCACAGAGCCCCGAGAGTGTCCCGCCTCCTCTCCTTCGCCATCCGTTTCTTGTGCTGCATCTATCCGTGGGTCCCCTAGTCCGCGTATGTTACCCTACAAATATGACGTACCCGCCTATTCACCTCCTCACCGACGCTCTCCTTCCTCCAGCTCCGGAACTCCACCTCTCGAGACCTCTAGGAGGCGAGCCAAGAGACAGACACCTTTTCCCACCAGGGCTATGCAGTCTCCGTCTCCATCTCCTTCCCCGTCTCCGCCACCGGCCATCCCACAAAAGCATTTGAACAAGCCTCGTCTCCACATTCTTTCGGTGGAAACCGTGCTCCAAAAGGCACAATATTCTTCTGGATATAGAGGAGTAGTGGGGAACATCCTTCCTCCAACCATATTTTTAAGCTCAAGTACTTCCTCTGTGGGAGGGGGATTCACACCTCTCAAGCCGCACCTTCTACCAGCAGAGGACTCGGTTCCGGGCCCGAGGAAGAGGATACCGGAGTCATCTCGCTAGCTCACTTTCTAAGCCCCACCGGGCCTTCCTCTTCCCCTTTCACCAATTATGGAGAGGAAGAAAAAGAAATGGGGGATATCCGGATCTTTACAGGAGATACCTCGGGGATCACATTTTTCAGATTTTGAGTTGTTGTGGAAATCTTTCACACAATCCGAAATCAATAAGTACTGGGGAGGAGCCATCCCGGATGACTTCGAAAACACCCTCTTTCCCATGATGGTCAACTACCTTTCTGGAGAGGCGTTGGCGGATTAAAACCAGCGTCAACCTCTTTTGATGTCTCCTAGCATCAACATCTCGGATCCCGCCTTTGATGCTGCAGTTTTACAAGCTGAGGCTAACTTGGCTGCGGCGGCCACAACTCTTGTGACGGCTACCTTCACACAGGACATGAAACTATAGGCACAGGGTATCGCCTATGTTAACCAGCTGCAAGTAATCCAGGCAGCCCAGGCAGCAATTCGCATGGTGGCCAATCCCAACCCTTCTACAACCCTACTTAACATCTAGAGACTCCTTTACATGGAGATGAATGAGTTTGCAATCAAGGAATTGACGAAATTCCGATGTTTGAATAACGAGACTCCGCAGACCCTCTTTAATCGACTCTCCAGCCTTTGTTAGAAGACAAAGCTGTCCACTATTGATCTTTCGACGATGGCCACCAAATATTTCATCGCCGTCCGTAATTCATTCGGGCCAATTGGGCAGACTGCTCTAAACAATTGGATTGCCGGACAGGCAAATCAGGACATTAATCCCTCAGTCAAGGAAACTTTGCTGGTGGCGATGAAGTTGTACGACCACTTCGTCCACAGTGTGGCAAGGGAGAAAGCCGTGACCGGCAAGTCCCTCGCTAATTTTGCAAGATTCTCCTTGGAAACCTCCTAGAGTGAGGAGGAGAAATCTGAACTTCAAGCTTTCGGAAGCTCAAAGGGAAGCAAGTGGATGAGAGCGGGTCACAGCCTGCAATCAGAGTAGACGAAAGAGTTTTTCTTAAAAATTGCTTCCTCTACGGAAAGTTGATCACACTTGTTCCCTCAAAACCCACTGTCTTGATCCAAGGGGTTTCAGTTTACTCAGCGATGGTCACTCCAAAGCAAAGAGAACTCCAGATGAAGACACAAATGCACTACCACGTACAAATATATAGGTAATAGGATTAGCTTTCTAGATTTAACAATATCACCTTGCCCCAGAAAAGAGAATAAATGAAAGAGCATGTGAAAAATATTAATGCAAGCTTAACATACCCCAGCAATAAACGATGACAATGAGAGAAAAAGGCGACCCCTTTCCAGGTAGTATCGTAAATAGGTATGGTGCGCCTTGAACCTCCGGGGTCCGCAGCTCGGAACCGACAGTAGAAATCGATGGTTATTTTATTATTTTCTAGGTCTAAATTGGAATATAGAAAGAAACCGAGGAATTCTGCCTCTTACTTCTCTCTCCAACTCCCACACTTGTTGCAGTCACTGAGAAGTTGGAGAGGAAGCTAGAGCCATGGCTACCTAGGCTATCCAAAGGTTTAAAGGAAATTGATTAGTTAATTTACAGATAGGTAGGTTTATTTACTAAAAGGAGTATGTCAGTAACAAGATTTGATCCTGGTACATGCCGACCGTCAGAACGCCAGTAGCTGGTAGTCTTAACCGTTAATTCTAGAAAATACGATACATACTATAGGGTTTGATATTTATTTAAATGTTAACACGTAGGAAAATTCATTTAACGGCGGATGTTTACGGTTACATAGATCCCGTTATGTAAACGTACAGATTTCGGTATGGACAAGAAACAAGAACCGCGCATTTTGTTTCTTTTACAAAACAAATACCGCACAAGCATTTATGACGCCTACGATTGAAATTTGCATTCAATCGGACGACAGAAAGGAAAGTCGAGATCGCGAAAGAGATTCTCGGCGGTTTGTGGTCATTGCCACATCGGATGACACGTGGCACGATGAATTTGGATCGCGGCATCTCCGAGAATTATAGGACTGAATCTGGATATGACATGTGTCGACATTTAGGCCATGTCGTACAATATCCGTACATAAAGAACACCGGCAACTGTACTTTTATGTACGGCAGTGTAATATGATTGGTGCCATACACCAGTAGATAGAGCTTTAGAGAGAGATAGGACTTAGAAAAATTGGTAGATAGGACCCTCTCTCCCAGAGAGCTTTTGTATAAAAGGTCAAATTTGACCCTCTATAACTTACTGCTCAGTGGAGCAAATTCAGAGATTCTTTTTGCTATCGACTCAGGGGAGTCTTGCCTTCACAAGGGTGTAGGTGGTCAAAGCTTTTGTTTGCCAGGGTGGCTGTTATTCGTGCTGAAAGACAAAGGGGTCAGGGTTATCCTAGAGGCTTCGTGTGAGCTGCTTACTCTGAGTTCATATGGAGGTCTCAAAGTTGCAGGTTATGGGCCCACCATCTAGGGTGCCCATATTCAATCGAGTTGGCTTCATATACTGGGAAAGTTTGATGATAGGAGCTCTATGTGAGAATATGTTTAAGGGAATAATAAGTGGAAGGGTGAGGCGTCCATCCAGTCTTGGGATACCTCCATGGTTTACAGGAGGCAAATTCTCTAGAGATGCAGATCCATCTTCAACGGAGGAGACAAAGGAAGGAGAGGTGGTGGACAAAGAAAAGGAGAAGGAGACGACCACACCAATAGCAACGGGTTCGGCATTCATATCACCTATTCCGAGGAACGAGGAGAATGATATTGATACCTGGGAATTTAACAATATGGCGGCAAAGCACTTTATCCTCCCCCACCTTACTCAAAGACTTGCATGTCCTCATTTGCAGGTAGAAAGGGCATCCGATCTTTGGATGGCTCTCATAGAGATGTACCAAAGTGGTACGATTCTACAGCAACAGTTGGCTGATCAGAAAGTTAAAGAGTACGAATACAAAAGGGGGAAGATTTTGGATTTTTGCAATGAGCTTGCTACATTTTTCATGGAGCTAGAGAGTGCTGGAAAAGATTTTAGTGAAAAAGAAAAGGTTAACTGTCTACTGATGAAGTTACCCGATGAGTTTGAGAACATAGTGAACCGTGTGCAGGAATTGCCGGACTCAAGGTGGATATGTAACTCAGTGGTAGGAATGATTCTCGTTCGGGAGAATACAATTGAGATCCGAAGGGGAAGAAAGAGTGGGCAAGCCTTGGCAGTTGAGACTGACTGGAGGAACAAGGATTCTCGGAGAACGGTCGGAAATTACGGAGGGGGGGAGCACAAAAATCAGACCGACGAGTTCGGACTAAGGGCTCCCAAGGGTTTAAGTCATTTCTGTAAGAAACCAGGGCACTATATGGCGGAGTGCACTAAACTAAACGAGCTTCGGTTAAAGAAGGGGCAGACCGGTGGAACCCCGAGAGGAAAGAAAAACGCCCTTGTGACACATGTACATGAGGTGGAATCTAAAGACAAGGACGATGAGCTCCTATTGGATGAGGAGTTGGAAGCTACAAACGAGGTAAAAATTCCACGAAAGCAAAAATGTGCTTTCGGTGGATTGAAAGGTGAAGCGACAGGTGGCATTTATGGAAAAGGACGCGACGGTACAAAGAATCCTATTTTATAAGAGTACTTAAAATTGGTAAGCGTAATTTATGGCGAAGTACGTAATTGCGGTACGGACAAATTTGGATGGTTTGACGTCGTTTCGTCAAGTGGAATTTGGGATTACGTGGCGCGACATCGAGGGTGCCGAACAAGAGCGACGGACGGTGGACAAAGGCCGCCGGTATTTTTCAAGTAGTGGTGACGCGAAATAGCGTCAATCACACAATATCTATTTTTGGACGGCTCGGATTGTTTTACGAGATTCGTGGAGTCTTGTTGACTTACACGCAATGACTCATTATACGATTTTGTTGTCGGTGTAAATATTTGGTTAAACATGGTTTTGTCTTTTTGTGAATTAGTTATTAGTGTACTTTTACTCATTTTGACATACCTTGAAGTATTCGGGTATATTAACTTTAATTGAGGTAGCTGGTAGATAGCGTACGGCTGGTATGTCCCCGTACATTTAGTAGTGAGCTCTAGTTTATATTTGTAGGACTTAGTCAATTTAAGACATAGGAACTTTCTGTACCAAAAACTGTTTATGGTCATTTTTGATAATTGTGTGTGAGTATTGCTCTCAGATCTGTTGGCAAAATTATATGAAATTTTGCATGTATGTTCCTCCTTGTATTGTTTACGTTGCTAAAGATTTCAGGCCTATTGTGTGACTGGTCTGTGTTTTATTTCATTGTGAATCTGCCGGTTTTATCAAAGTTATGGCAGTCTGTTTTTCTGCAACTTTGACCAGATGATGTGATCACTCTGTTCATTATATTTGTCTAAAACTTTGCGAGGTTATTTTGTAGCCTAGAAACTATCAGTGTTTGCAGTTTCAGTTTGTTTTGATAATTCTGTAGAATTCTGTGTTGATTCAAAGTAGGCTGTTTTTGGGTAGTCTGTGGTGCTTCCGAGGGTAAATCCATGGCTGAAAATGGCTATGGACAACACGGGATGGTCACTCCAAAGCAAAGATAACTCCAGATGAAGACACAAATGTACTACCACGTAGAAATATGTATATAGGTAATAAGATTGGCTTTCCAGATTTAACAATATCACCTTGCCCCCGAAAAGAAAATAAAGGAAAGAGAATGTGAAATATAGCGAAGCAAGCTTAACATACCCCAGCAATAAACGATGACAATGAGAAAAAGGCGAACCCTCTCCCGATAGGATTGTAAATAGGCATGATGCTCCTTCAACACCTGGTGTCCGCAGCTCGGAACCGACCAGACTCTTCTCTGTTTCAAACAGCAAAAAGTCCAAAAATCACCCAAAAAGCAGATAGTGCCAACTAACTGCCCGGATTGTGATTCCCACAAAAGACAAATCCAAAACCAAGATGGCAATAGATTCAAAACAGAACAAAAATTCTCCAAAAGAAGGTTTGTTGGTTTTTTGAGGGTTTTCACAGGAAAGAGTACTGAAAAGCAACCTGTCTCCTTCGTTCCCAAGTGCCTTATACATCAAAGTTTGTCAAATTGCAGGCCCAAAAGTCAAAGCTACGCTATTAACCAATGAGCGGCAAGCAAGTGCAATTGAACTAGCAGAAGACTGAATAATCCGTACTTCACTCGGGGCAAAAAGTTCTGCTCCGGACTGCGGCTAGATCCGCGGCCGGAAGTAATTTTTTGGTCCACTATAATATGACAAAGTCCTGAAAAGGACACTAACTTGCCAAACTTAGACCTAACGTAATTAATGGACAAAAAGTCAGCTGAGCTTGAGCTAAATTCCTACTGATGGCTAACAGCATAATCTAGATGCAAATATAGAAAGTTACGTGGCAATCCACAATGTACCCCCCACGGAGGCTGTCGCAAACTGGTCCCATGTAACAGAATTGCAATCTTTGAAGCGGTAGAACTTGGTCATTTGGCCTCCGTTAGACGCGAAATAACGTGTGTTCTGCTCAGTTTAGGAAATACAAGGATCTCCTCTCGCTTGGTGCGCTCATTCCTCCGTTTTGTGAAGAATGTACAGGGTAAAAAGGGTTCGAAATCCTTGGTGAAATACGGGTGTGCCTGAAAAGCATACGAGCTTGACAGCTATCGAGCGTGCCTGAGTTACTTGAGAGAAGGGCCCACAACCAAGAGTCGTCGGCATTGGAATCCTGCAAATAACCCCCAAATGCGAATGCTTCCCAGAATGATGATCATGCCCAATGCTGCCCACATACCTCCCATAGATATGCATGCAAATAGGAGAGAAGCTCAGACAGGGAAAAAGAATGATCGTATGGGAAGGCGAAAGGAATCCCCTCCCCCTTCCATTCCCCCACCTGGCCGGGGAAAGGGTTTGGGGTCTTGGTAGTGGGATGATATCCTAATTTCCCCCACTTTTAGTCAACCGTGACTAAGACATAAAATTACCCGTCCTATTTGCAGTTCCCACATAACCATGTGATGGAGGGTAGAGAGCGTGGCTCCCAAGAGGATGGGAGACAAGCTAAATGCGAGCTTTGACCACAATGATTGCAGATCAATAAGTCGAGCAGCTAGGAGGAGTGATTGTAAACTGATGAACATGAAGGAGGATCGGTAAAGTACGTTAAGTGAAAAGTGGGTTCATCCTCTAGTCCCCGAAGATGGCAAGGGGCCACATTGATCTGATTATCTTTAATTCTTCGACCATCCTTTCCCTCCAATATAAGCACCCCTTTATTGGAAACCTCAACCACTTTCAAAATTACTCGCCTGGCATAAATATCCCGCGTGTCCTTTAGTTCCATCCGATAAAAAAAGTTCCCCGACATAAATCATCGCTGACGTGGCACATAATTCCCGCTCAGGCGCTGAGAATACCACAACTGATTTCGGTGTTGAGCCGCTTGCAAATATCCCATGGCAAAAGGCATCTCTCGGTGAAATATTTTGGCTTTGTCCGCGATCAGTTTTGCGACTGTTCCCTTGTCATCCATCTCTGGGAGGCCCACCGCTGGGGCCGATGGAGCCCCGGGAAGGATGGGATGCCGTCCAAATAAAATGAAGTAAGGACTATAGGAGTTGAGAGAAGCGTGCTTGCTGAAGCTGTAACCCATAGCAATCCACGGCACCCTCTTGTCCCACTCCCCCAAATCTTCTTCAACTGCAGATTTTTGTAGTGATCTCTTCTGTGTTTGTACGCACCTTTCGGCCAAAGCGTCGCCTTGTGGGTGGTCACGGCTGGTTAGCCTATGGTCTACAAGGCATTTTTCCAAGAAGTTGGAAAATTCGCTGGCATATTCGGAGCCTTGGTCGGTTAGAACTTTTGTAGGCGCTCCGAATTCGGTTAAAACCCTCTACAATAATGCATCTGCAATAGCCTTGGACTCCTTTTGGGGAAAAACCACCAACTCGATCCACTTGGAAAAATGTTCTATCATGACCAGCACGAAGTGGTTCACCCGCCTGCAGGTCGGAAGAGGTCCCAAAAGATCCAAAGACCACCGATAAAACATTCCCCGGATAGGAAGCCAATGAAGCTCAGTCTCGCCCATTTTGTCAAAAGCTGCCTTGACTCGGTCGCATGAGGAGCAAGTCTGCACAATTCGGTTGACTTATGTTCGCAACCCGTGCCACCAATAAGAGCTCGTAACCAGGGACGTGGTCCGCTTGAGTCCGAAGTGTCCACATTGCTGATGGAGATTGGAAATCAAAGTTTCTCAGTGTGAGTGGGGGAGGAACCACTTTCCTGGTGCTGTCTGACCATTTCCGGAGGAGAACTCCTCGGTCCCAATCGTACGCAGCCATTTGAGTCTGCACTCGAGATAATTGGATTCTAATCAAGTGGGGAAGGGGTTCCCCTTGCTGGATAGATTGGAGGGAATCGGGATCGTTTTAGGTATCCTTACGATCGACCCATATGGGCGCCTGCCCCTCCACGTTTGCCGAGAAAGTTGGCAGTTCCTCCCCATATTCGGGAAGCCACATGAAGGCAGAGGATGCTCGAATGAGTCCCACAGGGATTTTCGGGTCCTCATAATGCCGGGCCCCGGTGGATTCCATGGTGGAGGGATCGGGATTGCGGCTAAGTCCGTCGGCATTGCCATGTATTTCCCATGCCCGGTGAACAATGTCGAAATCATATTCTTGCACGATGAGAACCCATCTGGCGCGTTTGCCCGTTAACTTGCTATTTTCCATGATCCATTTTAAGGGTTAGTGGTTCGTGATCAGGGTGAAATGGACCCCGTTCAAATAAGGCCGGAAATGCTGGATTGGCCAAACCGCTGCGAGTAGCTCTCCGTGGTAACTGCTATAATTTCCCTCTGCTTTGTTGTTGCTCCACTTGGCGTAGGCCACCACATATTCAGCTCCGGCATCAGTGACTTAAGCCAAAATTGCTCCCAATCCAAACCTGCTCCAATCAGTGTAAAGGAAGAAAGGCCTCTGGTGATCAGGCATACGGAGCACTAGGTGTTGCTATAGAGCATCCATCAAGAACTGGAAGGCAATCTTTTGTTCTTCGGCCCACTACCATTCTTGGTCATTCCGCAATTGCTAATTGAGGGGCTGTGCGTGACTACTGAACTCGGGGATAAACCGACAATAGTAGTTGGCCAGACCCAGAAAGGTGCGAAGGGCCGAGATGTCCTACGGTGGGGGAAGAGCGTCAAGGGCTGCCACCTTGACCATGTGGGGACCCACAGTCCCGAGAGTCACCTCATGTCCAAGTTAGATGATCTTCGGTACCCCAAAAATACCTTTGCCCGGGTGATATTTCAAGCTCGCTGCTTGGAGTGCCCGGAGAACAATCTGGACATGCTCCAGGTTTTCCTCAAAAGTCTTGGAGAATATGATAACGTCATCAATATAGCACCGGGCACAATCGATTCCTCATAGCGTTTTTTCCATTGCCCGTTGGAATTTGGCTAGTGCATTCTTGAGCCCGAATGGCATGTAAATCCATTCATATAGTCTAAAACCAACCCAAAATGCGGTTCTCTCCCAATGATTCAGTTCCATGGCAATCTGGTGAAAACTGTTCTTTGAAACTCTGAGACCTCCATTGGCCCTCAGCGTATGCAGATCCAAAAGAAGCTAATCTAGATAGTGCCGACTCCAAGTTAATATAAACCCAAGTGACTGACCCCTTGACAGTCAGAACCCCAATATAGATTCACCCCTGTGAAATAACACTTTCTGTGTGCTCAGTTCCACCACAGAATGCAAAGTTAGAATATGAGATTTGGACACATTCACCCACTTTGACTTTCCCTTAGAAATACAGCCACCCTGGCAGACAAAAACTCTGACCGACTACACCCCTTTGTAGCCTAGACTCCCGTGAGTCCGCAGCAAAAAGAATCACTGAAAATGGTCAAGTAAATTGATAGTTATGGCTGCCCAAAGTTAGCCATTTATACAAGGTGCTCTCTGGGAGAGACAGCTATCTACCCAAAATTTCCTAAGTCCTATTCCCCCTCTAAAACTCTATCTACTGAAGTACGGCACCAATCAAATTACTGTGTCGTACATAAAAGTACAGGTGCCGGTGTACTTTCTGTACGGCCATTGTACAACATGGCCAAATTGTCGACACGTGTCATAGCTGGATTTGTTTCCGCAATCTCCGGAGTCGCCGCAATCCAACATTGTCGCGCCACGTGTCACATTACGTGGCGATGGCTGAAAAAACGCCAAAAGTACATGTTCCGTGATCGCGGCACCTATCGTGGCCGTCCGATCAAAATCGGCTACAATCCTAGCCGCTGAAATTCGACGCGCGGTATTTGTTTCGCTATCGAAACAAATGCGCGGTATTTGTTTCGCTGTCGAAACAAATGCGCGGTATTTGTTTCGCTATCGAAACAAATGCGCGGTATCCGTTCTGCCCCCATTCCGTACTTCGTACTAAATTAAACCGTATCTATGTACTAAGTATCTATTAGCCGTTAAACGGATTAATCTACATATGACGATTTATATATCTGTCAAACCCTATGTCGTAATATCTGTTCTAGACATAACGGCTAGAGCTAACGGCTACTGAGGATTGACGGACGGTAGGTACCAGGATCAATTCCTGGGTCCGTCAACTACCTTTTGGTAAGTCTACCTAATTTACCACCTGTCTTCTCTAGAGAGCCTAGGCAGCCATGGCTCTAGCTCCCTATCCAGCCTTCAGTGACTACAACAAGTATGGGGGCTTGGAAAGGGGAGTTAGAGGCAGACCGCCTCAGCTCTTTTTCTATCCTAATACAGACCTATAAAATACTCAAATATCAACATTCTTCATGTCCAGAGTGGAGAATATAGTGGCGCCAGCAAAAAGTCAAATATCTCTTACGGGGTTGGCATCGGATATCAGTCAGAGATGGTGGCAGTATTCAGCAACCGATAATCTCCTCACATTCGGAAATTTACAGTCTTCTTGGACGAGTCCTTCTTTGGAGGAAGAAATGTCGCGGAAGCGAACCCATGAAGTCCTGTGCTTTCTTGAACCAATCCGGCTTTCACCAAAGTCTGGACATTTGCCGTAATGAATTCTTTCTCTTTGAAGCTGAAAGGATACTGCTTTTGCCAAACCGTAGCCGTCTCGTCGAACAAATCTATTCAAAAAGGTGTTCTTTTGTAAATACCGACATCTGTTTCGGACCATGAGAACACCTGTTTATCTTCAGGCCAACATTTTGGAAAGCAACGCCTTTTGCTGAGTGTCCAACTGCTCCCTAAGGGTCCAAACCATTTTCCCCGACTCAATGGCAACCTAAGCTTCCGTCGGTCTACCCAGAGGTTAATCTTGAATTCCAACCCTACCAGTTGATCTGCCTCAACCTCTCTGGCTAGGACACTACTGTTGACAACTTCCGCTAAGCTGTCGCCATCCAAGCCGCCGCCCCCCCCTGACTAGGAAAACCTGCGGCGATGAAATGTGAATTTATCTTTTTCTTCTCCTTTATCTCCCCCCCTAAAGCTGCAAAGCTGCCTTTATCGCTAAAAACTGAGGAGCTTGAAGGTAAATATCCCTTGATTCCGGGGACTTGAGACTAGAAAAGGCGAGTGCATGCTTGAGTATCCATGTGATCGAATTCAAATCCACACTTTGCCCAATAAGGCTCCCACCTCTGATGGTCTGACATACCTGGTGCTGCAGTTGTGCCTTTATGAAATCCCATTGCTTCTTCTCGTTCGGCAATCGTCGGTGTTGTCCAGAGTCCCGCCTTGCTGTCAAAAATCATTCCTGCTGCTCTTTTCTGATAAGCGTGACTGTGAGGAAAAGAGACCAATGTCGAGAGTCTTCTCTGTGGGAATCCCGATTTTGTTGCACCGAAAGAAAGGGGGGCGGTCTGGTCGAGTCACAAGGGTGGCCATTCTACCTTCCCCAAGTATTTGCTGCACAAAATTTTGCGGGTCGGGGATTCCCTACTCCAACTGTTGCCGGAGGAAAAAAAGCGAGATCATATTGGTCCAATATGCCCTGACTCTATTTGCCCGGGATCCCATCTGGGTGTAGTCGAAAACCAAAGGAGCTCGTAAATTTCGTGTCACGTAATTCCAGCTGTCCGCAACCTGTTTGCGTTTATCATCTCCCGGGTGGACATTTTTTAGAACGTACCCCACCGATGTGTCTTGGAGCTATTGAAGCCAGGAGACTAATTCGATCAACCGGTAAAATGTTCCACTTCTACGGTCTTGATGCCCTTTTCCATGTCCTGCTAGGGAGTATCCCTGACAAGACCAACCTGCCAACACCAAATCCACTCTCGCCGAATTGGCCAGATGGGTCGCCATGATGTCTTCTACATTTTGGGAAGACTTCGTTGAGCTTTTGAGAAGGCTGAAACTGGAAGCTATTGAGGATATAACTGGTGAAGTTGGTGGAGTCGATGTTTGCTGACAACCCGTGCATTGGGTGATATCTCCACGGCTGTATATGACTCCTCCCGATATCCTGTTTTAAGAACAACTTCAAAATCTGAATTGATTCCAAAAAAATAGAGATAAAATTCGGAGGCCAGAATGTAGGACTGTCAATGACACCACATATCGGTTGAATTTTTCATTATTGGACCTGGTTCTGGAAACATCATACAGGGGTATTGAAACGGGTTCTTTTAATGGTAAAACCGAGAAAGTTTGATCCACTCCCCGCCGAAGTGTCGCCACCAGTAATAATCTATTCTTGTATTCCTCTTCCCACCGCTTGGAAATGAGGAATTGCTAGATTTCTTCGACTATATCGGTGGAATTGCCAAATAGTTATGTCAAAGATGATGTAGCATACACCCAGTAGCAACCAAACACCGGGATATTTGTCTTCTCTCGGTTCCATAAATCTAAAGGAACCACCACTGTGGTTCCTTCGGGATTTCCGAGGTTCCGAACGGTAAACTGTTCCTTCCACACACTCAAACTCATATTTAGCCTGGTCCAAGTAGCCATTCCCAACAGAATATCGAATTAAGTCCCCTCCACCACTAAGAAGGGAAGCTTAATTTTTACCCATTTTCCTCCGTCATCAGAAAACTCGAATTCCATTGCCTTGAAAATCCCATGGACGCGCTGACTGCCGTCGCTTAAGGTGCTTAAGCAAATATTGCTTGGGAAAATTTCGGGCCGGAGTTCCTTCGGCATTTTCTGCAAAGCGGAGGTGATGATGAGATTTGGGAGCGCTCCGGTGTCGACCACAACGTTATGGTATCCTGCGTACCCGTTGAGCTTAAAGTGTCCAGTTTGGTTTAGTAAGAGAGCCAATGATAAGGCTTTGTATTCCCTATCCACTATAGGGGTTTTCAAATCTATGGACAAAAAGACTACAGTTGGCGGAGTGGCCTTGTCAGGGATAGCCTTGTTGACCCTCCTTTTTCTAGAGTGGATCTCTTCTCCCGATGACTGAATGAGGAATTCTTCGGGCAGGTTATAGGAGGATGCAAGAGTCTTTACGTGGGTGAGGGCGTATGGCATGAGGTGCCGGATTAGCATGATAGAAGGTTTGGAGGAAAGTGTTGATTTCGGAAAGCTTTAAGTCTCGGTATATTAGTGTGAGGGCAGAAAGGTAGTAATTTGCAGCGTAAGTTTCATAAAGATATGCGTCATCACTAGAGTGTAGTACAGAACAACGTAGCTGCTATGCAGACAGAGCAGCGCAGCTGCTATGCTGACAGAGCAGCGCAGTTGCTATGCAGACAGAGCAGCGCAGGAGCGAAGTGTTGAAATATATAGATTTCTAGAGTATTTTCTAGGTTTAAATATGTTTTTATAAAAGGAATAAGGGAAAGGACGGACAACCTGCCTTCACCTTTGCTCTCTAGCTCCCATACTTGTTGTAGTCACTGAAGGTAAGAGAGAGAGGTTGATCCATGGCTGCCTTAGTCCAACAGACAACTATTTTTAGTAGGTTACTAAAAATATACTTGACGGACCAGAGATTTGATCCCGGTACCTGCGGTTCGTCAAGTTGACCGGTAGCGGTCAGCTTTATCCTAATAGACTAGGACCAATGCTAAGTGCTATGGTATGTGATAGATATATATTTAGTTCGAGTGGATAAAATTTATTTAACTAGAACTTTATACGGCGTACATAGATTCAGTTTTATAAAGTACGTCGTACGACGTTAATTCAAAACGGATACCACGCATTTTATTTCGACATCGGAACAAATGCCGCGCAAGTATTTATTACGGCTAAGATTGCGTTTCGCATAAAATCCAACGGCCCATATCATCGCCAAAATCCCGGAGTGGTCACTTTGGCGTTTTGTGACGTGGCATGATCTGGAGACACGTGGAGAGATGACATTCGGTCATAGGAATTCCGAGGAACGTACGGACGAGTGAAAAGCGGACACGCGTCCACTTAATAGCCTTGTCGTACATAGGCCGTACAAAAGGTACATCGGCAGTAGTACTTTTGTGTACGATACAGTAATCTGATTGGTCCGTACTTCAGTAGATAGGAGTTATTAGAGAGAATCAGGACTTAGAAAATTTTGGTAGGTAGTCACCTCTCCCTTTGAGAGTTTGTACAAATTGGCATTTTTACTGCCTCATAACTTATCGGCTGGTTGGTTGTTTTCAGTGATTCTTTTTGCTACAGACTCAGGGGAGTCTAGGCTGCACAGGGGTGCAGTCAAATTGTCTGTTTGCCTTCTAAGGCAGAAGTGGTCGTGGCTTAAAGTGGGTTAGTTAAATACTATCTAGAGGCTTCCTATATTCTGTAGTCCAATGGAGGACACAGAATTGCAGGTTATGGGCCCACCCTCTAGGGTGCCCACCTTCAATGGATCTGGGTTCATCTATTGGGAAGCCATGATGATGGGAGCTTTGTGTGAAAAACGATACTGGGGTATCGTCAGTGGACAAGTGAAACGTCCACCTTCGGGAACTCCACCAGGATTTGGGGGAGTAAGGTTTTCTGCAACAACGGCTGCCTCAGTGGAGGAGGCAGATGATAGGGACAGCAGTGTGTCCGAAAAGGAAAAAGGGAAGGAGACACCCCTCACTCCTATTGCCACAGTATCGGGAGCGGCGACCGTGAAGACCGTGGAGAACGATACTCAAATGTGGGAGGATGTAAACATGGCTGCCAAGAACTTCATTCTGAGGCACCTCACTCAAGGTTTGGCCACTCCTCATCTTCACATTTACAAGGCCCAGGAGTTGTGGGAGAGTTTAGTGGAGATTTATAGAGCTGGAACTATTCAGGAGCTCCAGTTGGCTGAGCAAAAGCTATTGAGTTACACTTACAAAGGAGGAAAGATATTAGATTACTGTAATGATCTTTCTTGTTTGTATATGGAAATGGAAAGTGCCGGGTGGACAGGTACAATGAAAATGAAAGTTAACACCCTTATCATGAAATTACCAGATGAGTTCGAAAACATAGTGTACCGAGTACAGGGAATGCCTGATAGTTCATGGAAATGGAACACAGTAGTCAGGATGATACTTGTGCAGGAAAACACAATGGAGATTAGGAGAGGAGGAAAGAGCATTCAAGCTCTAGCAGCAGGAGGGGACCGATGGGGGAAGGACCCGAAGAAACCTTATAGAGGGGAAAGAGATCATTCTGGGGGACAGAGGCCCCCAAAGGGTCTTTGTCATTATTGCAAAAAGCCGGGACACTTTATTGCAGATTGTGTCAAGCTATCAGAGCTGAGGCTTCAAGAGAACCGTGGAGGAGGTTCTTTCGGAGGAAAGAAAAAGGCACTTGTGGTTACAAAAGTGTCAAAAGAAACCGAGGATGAGTCCTCTGAGGAGGATGGGGAGCTTCTTCTTGACGAGAGTCTGGAGGAGAAGGAGATCCCTCGGAGGTAGAAGTGTGTCTTAGGAGCAATTCGGGAAGCTCCACAGGAAGGATGGATCATCGACTCAGGTGCATCCATGCATATGTGTCGTGATAAAGAACTCTTCACTAAGCTAAGAAAAATTCCTACTGTAGAGATAGAGTATGGGGATGGGAGAGTGGTTACTACAGATCTAGTGGGATTAGTAGATATGAAAGTCTTAGTGGAGGGTAAGACTTCTATACTTACATTCTCAGATGTACTTTACATTCCTCAGCTGAGTAAAAATCTTGTCTCTACGTCTGTGTTAGATGACAAAGAGTTTGATACTTTCACCAAAAAGGGAGTCTTTACAGCTAAGTATGGGAATGAAGTTTACTTCACAGCAGATAAGGGTAGCCAAGGAATGTTTAGGCTTAACCTGAGTAATGAAAAGAAGAATGCTTATTATGTTGGTGTTCCTAAGGTGATGATTTGGCATAAGCGATTGGGGCATGTGCATTTTGATAGGTTGAGGGAAATGAAAAAGCTTGGGGTAGTAGATGGCATTCAGTTTGAGGATAATGAAATGATGGATGATTGTAGTGGTTGTGCTCAAGGTAAGGCTCACAAACTTCCCTTTCCCAAAGCCGCCACATATAGAGGTGAGAGAGTGTTAGATTTGGTCCACACAAATATTTGGGGACCTTTAAAAGTACCTTCGGTTGGAGGAAAGAGATTTATGATGACAATAACTGATGAGTGGTCTAGATACTCTAGAGTCTACTTTCTGAAAACAAAGTCTGAAGCATCAACTTACTTCAAAGAATATAAAGCTTGGAGTGAGAAGTTGCATGAAACCTCGATTAAGAGGATAAGGAGTGATAATGGGGGAGAATATACCTCTAACGAGTTTGAGGAATATCTGAGAGATGAGGGAGTGCAGCACCAGAAAACTGTACCATATAATCCGGAACAAAATGGGGTAGCTGAGAGGTTGAATCGAACACTAGGAGATAGTGTGCGCAGTATGTTGGCAGACAAGAAAATAGGAAAGAGATTTTGGGCAGAAGCAATGAACTGTGCCAACTACATTAAGAATAGAGTCCTTACCTCAGCTGTAAAGGGAGTGACACCTTATGAGAGATGGGTTGGAAGGAAACCAGATATCTCACACCTTAAAGTATTTGGTAGCCAAGTGTACAGTCTTGACACAGATAGGAAGAACTGGAAACTAGATGCTAAGGGAAAACCTGGATACTTTGTGGGATATGATGAGGATGTTAAGGGATATAGAGTCTATGACTTAGTAAAGAAAGATATCATTCTGGTCAAACACTTAGTTGTCATGGATGAAGGGAAGTCACTTGACCCCTTCAAATATACAAAGAAGATAAGGATCAGATTTGAGTCCGAAAGTGATGAGAATTTGGTAGTTCCCGAAAGGGACATAAGTGAAACTGTGATTACAGATTGAGGGGAGATCGAAGATACAGGAGACTCACCGGAAACCTCACATACTCCTATGGACTTCGAGGAGATAGAAGAAGCGGGACAAGAACCGGTTTTCATGGACAGGGGAGCCAATGGGACAGTGAGAAGAAATCCAAGACTTCCATCCATTCCAGCTTCGGAGTTTGAGGGAGGAAGGAGGAGTAGCAAAAAGATACAGGAAAAACAAGCTGCCCATAAGGTAACTAAGCTATCGCACCCAGATGAGCCTCAGTCTTACTTAGAGGCAGTGAATAGTCCAGAGAAAGAAAGATGGATTAGAGCCATAAATGATGAGATGGCTTCTATCATGGAAGCAAATACTTGGGAACTAGCGGATTGCCCTCCAGACAGAAAACCTATTGGATGTAAATGGGTATTTAAACTAAAACTGAACCCAGATAATACAATTGAGAGGTATAAAGCTCGATTGGTAGCAAAAAGGTTCACCCAAAAAGAGGGGATTGACTATGAGGAGACCTTTGCCCCAGTTGTTCGGTTCCCATCGATAAGGATTCTCCTCAGTCTGGCCGCAGCGGAAGACATGGAAATACACTAGATGGACATAAAGACTGCGTTTCTTAATGGTGAGTTAGAGGAAGAAATTTTTATGAGGCAACCCGAGGGGTTTGTGGAAGAAGGAGAAGAGAGCAAAGTCTGCAGGCTCATAAAGTCCTTATATGGACTGAAACAGGCTCCCTGACAGTGGAACAAGAAACTAGATGAGTTTCTCACCGATCTGGGATACATCCGGATCAGCTCTGACCATTCTATCTATATGTTTGAAGATGAGAATGGTGTCATTTTTATTGCAATTTATGTGGATGATCTGCTTGTGTTAAGTAAGTCTTTGGAGAATATCAATAGGCTAAAGAAAGATCTTAGGGGCAGATTTGATATGAAGGATTTAGGGGAGGCAAAATACATTTTGGGGATCCAAATGGAGAGAGATAGGGGGAAGAAGATTATCAGACTTACTCAGAAAGAAGCAATAGGTAATATGCTTGAGAAATTCCAGATGGAAAATGCTAACAGTTGTACCACTCCTATGGACTTGAAAAAAGTAAGTGATGGGAGTGTAGAAGGAGGAGTGATGATCTTAGACGATCAGATGAGTCCAGAGGAGAGAGAGTTCATGAAGTCTATCCATTATAGACAGGTCGTAGGAAACTTAATCTATTGTATGAACTGTACCAGGCCGGACATAGCGGCAGCAGTTGGAGTACTCAGTAGGAGTCTTAATGATCCTAGGAAGAGAGACTGAGAGGCAGCGAAGAGAGTCATGAGATATCTGGTTGGAACCAAAGAATTATGGTTGCATTTGGGAGGGGAGCACACTGATATCACCACTTGGAGTGACGCCAGTTATGGGGATGCACCTATGAGAAGATGCACTTCTGGATATGTTTTGTATGTGGGGGAAGGTGCTTGCTGTTGGAGCAGTAAGCAACAAAAGGTGGTTGCTCAGTCTACTATGGAGGCTGAGTATATGGCGTCTTGTTCTGCTGTAAAAGAACTAATGTGGGTGAAATCATTGTTACAAGAACTGGGATATATGAAGGAGGGAGTGCATGAAATCTTTTGCGATAACCAAGCTGCAATTGCAATTAGAGCCAATCCAAAACACCATTTCAAAGCAAAACATATGGACATAAGATTAAGCTTCATAAGAGAAAAAGTTGAAAATAAAATTTTGAATCTTGTGTAAAGACCTGATGAAGAAATGGTGGCTGACATGATGACCAAACCTGTGCCCTCTCCTAAACTAAAATATTGTCGGGAAAAATGCAAGTTGAAAGAAAAATTAAAATTAGACTAGAAAATAAGGGGAGTGTTGAAATTTATGGATTTCTAGAGTATTTTCTAGGTTTAAATATGTTTTTATAAAAGGAAAAAGGGAAAGGACGGACAGTCTGCCTCCACCTCCGCTCTCTAGCTCCCATACTTGTTGTAGTCACTGAAGGTAAGAGAGAGAGGTTGATCCATGGCTGCCTTAGTCCAACAGACAGCTATTTTTAGTAGGTTACTAAAAATATACTTGACGGACCAGAGATTTGATCCCGGTACCCGCGGTTCGTCAAGTTGACCGGTAGCGGTCAGCTTTATCCTAATAGACTAGGACCAATGCTAAGTGCTATGGTATGTGATAGATATATATTTAGTTCGAGTGGATAAAATTCATTTAACTAGAACTTTATACGGCGTACATAGATTCAGTTTTATAAAGTACGTCGTACGACATTAATTCAAAACGGATACCACGCATTTTATTTCGACATCGGAACAAATGCCGCGCAAGTATTTATTACGGCTAAGATTGCGTTTCCCATAAAATCCAACGGCGCATATCATCGCCGAAATCCCGGAGTGGTCACTTTGGCGTTTTGTGACGTGGCATGATCTGGAGACACGTGGAGAGATGACATTCGGTCATAGGAATTCCGAGGAACGTATGGACGAGTGAAAAGCGGACACGCGTCCACTTAATAGCCTTGTCGTACATAGGCCGTACAAAAGGTACATCGGCAGTAGTACTTTTGTGTACGATACAGTAATCTGATTGGTCCGTACTTCAGTAGATAGGAGTTATTAGAGAGAATCAGGACTTAGAAAATTTTGGTAGGTAGTCACCTCTCCCTTTGAGAGTTTGTACAAATTGGCATTTTTACTGCCTCATAACTTATCGGCTGGTTGGCCGTTTTCAGTGATTCTTTTTGCTACGGACTCAGGGGAGTCCAGGCTGCACAGGGGTGCAGTCAAATTGTCAGTTTGCCTTCTAGGGCAGAAGTGGTCGTGGCTTAAAGTGGGTGAGTTAAATACTATCTAGAGGCTTCCTGTATTCTGTAGTCTAATGGAGGACACAGAATTGCACGAAGCTGCGGTTACTTTCGATATGATCCGTACAGACAACGCAACTGTTGCTGTCTTGGATATGATTCGGTGCGGGACACCGCAGCCGCGGGTGATGTGAATGTGATCCAATAATGGACAACGCAGCTGGGATTGATATGAATCAAATCAACGGACGAGATTCATAAGAGTATCACAAGTGACTTAGCCGACAAGTATTTGTACAATCACTTAATATATATTCTGAGTAATATTGACTATACCATGATAGATTGGGTTGGCACGATTAGGAACACGTAGATCACAGTAGATGGGTTGATTTTGGACGTACCTCTCAGGTACACTTGTCTCGGCGATAGAACACCGAAAGTGTAAGAATTAGGACTTAGAGCTTTTTAATGTATCCAGACTTCTAAGTAGTAAAACTGCAAACAGTTTTTTGGGAAAATTTTGAGTATTATATCTTGAGTGTTGTCGGGCCAATTGTGCTAATACTTTGGGAGTTGATAGTTTTTATAATACTCTATATTGTGTTATAGTTTTGTGAGGTTTGGATGTTTTTGCAAGAAATGGTGAGCACTTGAAAACAACTATTTGGTAAGATTCTTGATAGCTTCTGAGAGTGTATCATGTCTACTTCTACTACTACTGCTGCTCCTCAACCTGCACCGTTGGTCGTAGATTAACAGGTTATGGGCCTTTCTTCAAGAATTCCTATCTTATCCGGGGAAAAGTATGTTTACTTGGTCAATATGGTGGAGACACATTTTGAGAATGTCAATCTTTTTGATATATTGGATGGTTCGCTGGATGAATCTGATCCGTCATGGTCTAAGAAAAATACACACGCTCGTTCTATTCTAAAATTTTGTATATCTGAGGACTTAGCTATGTCTCGGATAAAAATGAAAAAAGCAATTGATATCTGGAAATCCTTTAAAAATGATTATGAAAAGGCTAATGTCCAGGACGAGCTTCTATTGGCTGGAAAAATTTGGGACAATAAATACACTGGCGGTACAATGGCTAAATAATCTAACAAATTTCGCATTCTTGTAGATGCACATGTTTGTGTAGGTGGTGTGTTTCCTCTGTTTCAACAGGCAACTTTGCTCATGAGTGTAATAGGGTTACAATTTTCGGGTACTTTGTAGCTAGGGATATGCTGCTATAGTTGCGGTTCCAGAGTAGCGCAGCTGCGATTCCAGACCAGCGCAGCGTAGCAGCATAGCAACTTAGCGGCGTAGCAATTTAGTAGCGCCGCAACATAGCACCGCAGCATAGCAACGCCGTAGAATTTAGAATGAGCAGTATGGGTCTGGAAGAATGTTTGGATAGATCTAGGTTGACCGGAAAGGTCCACGTGTACAGTTGTACGGTACTAGTTTGACTAGCAGCTAGTTAGTTTAAATAGTCAGGTAGGCTTGTGAATAGAGCACTTCAAGTAGACCTACGCAGCGAGCGCAACCTTGTACTCTCTTCCAAGTAATAAAGCGCAACCTTGTCTGCTAGTGCTGTGTGCTCCTACTGTTGCTACGGGAAGATCCTTGGTGATTTCCGCTGTGCATTGTGGTGTGGTGTGTGCACCATTGACCCTTTTACACTGGTATCGGAGTCATTTCCCGTGACTCGACAGGATGGATGAACACGGCGTATCCACTACAGAAATGTTGGCGCAAGTTCTCAAGGAGTTGGAAAGTGTGAGATTACAGAACTCGCAGCTGAGCAACACCGTCGCAACCTTGGAGTCTCGTCTAGGGGAGCGACCTCATGGAGGCATAGAGAGAGACTCTAGAAGACCGAAATTAAGGCTTCCTGATGAGTTTGACCCTGCAAGACACAAGAACCTTGACACATGGCTATTCTCCGTTGCGAACTATCTCGAGAATTTTCTTAGCCTATCGGATCGTGAGAAGATTCACTACGCGGGTGGCCTTGTTAAAGGGGCAGCGGGGGCATGGTGGAGGACATTGGTGGAGAACAATGAGATACTGACCGTCTGGGCGCTCTTCGTTCAACTTCTCTGCGACACTTGGCAGCCCGTCAAAACGGTGAAGGCGGCAAGAGATAAGGTCGCAGTATTGAAGCAACGAACTTCAGTGATGGAGTTTACGCAGCGATTTTTGGAGTGCAAAGTTCAAATACCTACGATGACGGAGAATGAAGCCGTGGATCGCTACGTGAAGGGGTTAAATCGTCTTTTCGTAGGGATGTGGAAGAATGGCTTGCTCGGGAAAGCACGACTCCTACTCTCTCGGCAATCATCCAGTTTGTGGAGCCGACCGATTCGGTCGACTTTAATTTCCGGAGACCTTATCACTACGGGTCGAGCAGTAGCGGAGGAAACCGAGAGATGAAGGTCCAACCCCCATGGAGCTCGGCGCAATTAATGAGGATAAGGAAGTGGTCAATGTCCTGCGGAGAAAGAAGAAACCTACCAAGACCAAGACCAATGACTTATCCCCCGAGGAAATCCTGCGGAGGAGGCAAAATGGCCTATGCTTCTAGTGCGGTTCCCCAGATCATATGGCTCGAGAATGTTCAAAGCGGAAAGGTCCAAAAAACGGAAAACTTACCGTTATGAGATTAGCCGGTGAAGGAGGAGACCCTTTGATATTTCGGGGTCAAATAAGAATGAGCGCAGCTAACTTTATGGTGGACTCCGGATCATCGGGGAACTTCATTAACGAGGCGACGGTGGAAAGGTTGAAACTTCCTCTTGTGGTACTAAAGGATCATCAGTCGGTACAATTGGCCGACGGAAGTTCCTTATCGATTACCCATCGTACCCTAAGGTTACGCGTTGGTATTGAGAAATTTTGATGGTACGACACGCTTCATGTATTACCTGTTGTGGACCATGAGGTAATCTTGGGGAAGCCGTGGCTGCAAAAAAGGAATCCGACGATCTATTGGAGAAGTGGCGCCATGAGAGTCAAGAAAGGTGAAAAAGAGTTTGAGGTAAAAGCGGGGAGCGGCTGGTAAGGAAGCGGAAGAGGGACGCCTGCTTTCGGCCTTAGTGCTGAAGAGGGCACTCAAGAGAGGGGAAACGATTAGTATGGCGATCGTCCAGCTAATGGAGGAGGCGAAAGAGGAGATTCTGGAAGAATGGAAGAAGAAGGACTCCGAATTCGACTCAAAAGAGTGGGATGACGTAGGAAAGACTTCCGAAGAGGCCCCAAAAGTCGTGACAAAACTTCTCGAGGAGTACGTAGACGTATTTCCCCCTAAGCTCCTTGAAGGATTACCTCTAAAGCGCGAGGTAGACCATAAGATAGAGCTTGTTCCCGGAGCGGTACCCCCGGCTAATCGGATGTACAAGATGAGTTACACCGAGTTAGACGAGCTCAAAAAGCAACTCGCGGAGTTGGTCGAAGCCGGAGCAATCGAAATGAGCAAGTCATTGTATGGAGCCCCCGTTCTCTTCGTAAACAAGAAAGATGGAGGTTTCTTTATGTGTATAGACTATCGAGCGGTAAATAAATTAACGGTGAAGAATGCGTACCCTTTACCGAGGATTGACGAGTTATTGGATCGACTGCGCGGTGCTAAATATTTTTCCAAGATAGACTTACGGAGCGGTTACCACCAGATCAATATTGCCGAGGATGATGTGGAAAAGACGGCATTTAGAACTCGGTACGGTCATTTCCAGTTTCGGGTAATGCCGTTAGGGTTGACTAATGCACTGGCAACTTTTATGCATTTAATGAATTCCATCTTTCGGCAATATCTGGACGTGTTTGTAATCGTCTTCCTAGACGACATCTTGGTGTATAGCTAAACGCAGGAGGAACATATCACACATCTGCGGATGGTCCTACAAGTCCTTCGGGAAAATAAGTTGTATGCAAAGAGAAGCAAATGTGATTTCATCAAGGAGAAAATTGATTTTGTGGGCCATGTGGTGAGCCAAGATGGAATCGCAGTGGATCCGAACAAAACGAGGGCAGTAAGAGAGTGGCCGCAGCCGGCGAATATTACGGAATTAAGGAGCTTTCTTGGATTATGCTACTACTATCACCGTTTTGTAGAAGGTTTCGCAAAAATCGCTGCACCCCTCACTCAGTTACTCAAGAATGGCGTGCCCTATGAGTGGAAATCGGCGCAAAGGGCAGCCTTTAACACACTAAAGGAGCGGTTGGTCACCGCCCTTGTGTTAGCTGTTCCCGACCCGGACTTACCTTGGATGATAATCAGCGACGCGAGCGATACGGCTATTGGAGCAATCCTTATGCATGATCAAGGAAAAGGCTTTCAACCCATTGCCTACGACAGTCAGAAACTAAAGGCAGCCTAGCTTAACTGGGCCACCCATGAAAAAGAGACTATTGCAATCATCAATGCGCTGGAGGTTTGGAAATGTTACGTCCAGGGAAAACGGATCACAATTATCACGGATCACCACGCCCTACAATATCTGCAAAACCAGCTGAAGTTGTCCAAGAAACAAGTGCGATGGATGACGTTTCTTCAGACCTTCGGACCGGAACTTGTCATCGAGTATAAGCCGGGCAAGACGAACCCGGCGGATGCGCTTTCAAGAAGACCCGGAGTCGCTGCGCCAGTAGCGGAGCAACTACCGCAAGCATCGCAGCATGTACACGTGAACTTTGTGAAAGAGAACACCGCAGCGTCGACCCCAGCGCAGGATCCGAAACTCAGCGCAGTCACCAGTACTGTGCAAGTGGACGAATAGTGGTAACGCAGAATAAAGGCCGCCTACGGCGACGACGACACACTGAACGAACTCATTAAGCGGAAGGTAGTAATTCGTACCGCCAACAGTATGTGGCGGTACAGACCGAGTAAAACAATACGACTGTATGTTCCGACAAATATGGAGTTACGACATACGATTCTTAAAATGAGTCACGATGAGCCGCTCAGTGGACATTTTGGGCGAGATAAAACAATAGCGCGTGTCGCTGAGGCGTATTACTGGCCAAACATGACTCGCGACATTGCGGAATATGTCCGAACGTGCGACTCCTGTAACAGGAACAAATCGGAACCAGGCAACAAGGTCTGTTACAACCCCTTCCCCATACCATCTGTTCCTTCGGAAGCAATCTCGATGGATTTCATCGTAGCTCTTCCGCTGACGAAGGAGGGCTACGACTCAATCTTTGTCGTCGTGGATTACTTAACAAAAATGGCCCATTTCTTACCCACGTCCACCACAGCCACTGCACGAGATATCGCGGACTTATTCTTTCGAGAGATATTCCGCCATCACGGACTTCCGAAGAGGATCTTCAACGACCGCAACCGCACATTCGTGAGCCACTTTTGGCGAAATGTATTTGCGCTGTGTGGCACGCATTTGGCCATGTCCACAGCCTACCACCCTCAAACTGATAGTCAGACTGAAAGGGTGAATCGAACTCTAGAGGAAGCGTTGCGGGCTTATGTCTCGGTGCACCAAACGGATTGGGTGGTCCATTTAACGGCAATCGAGGTGGCGTACAACAGTGTCGTGCACTCGTCTACGAATGCTACGCCATTCTCATTAAATGGACGACAGCCCACTCTTCCCCAAAACTTATTGGTAGTGGATTGCCATAAGCCAGCAGCTCTAGATTTTGCCAAAACGCTACAAGGGAACCTGGAAAAGGCGACCAAGGCACAACAGTTAGCAAAAGATCGCCAGAAGTCGCAGGCCGACGCTCACCTGAAGGAAGTCGTCTTTGGTGTGGGGGAAAAAGTTCGCCTTAATTTGGCCAACCTCTCCTTGCCGGGTGCCCTCTCCAAGAAATTGACACCGAAATTCACGCGCCCGTTCACAGTTCTCTCCCGTGTGGGAGACGTGGCTAATAAGTTGGATATTCCGAAGGATTGGCATATCCATAATGTCTTATATGTTTCCCTCCTTAAACCATTCCGCGACCCTGATTGGTTGTTTCCTAATCGACGACAAAATACTCCTTTACCACCTGTTCAGGGTACCTCAGACGAGTATGAGGTGGAAGAGATCCTACAGTCGCGAAGCTCTCAAAATTCCAACTCCAGCAAATATTTGGTGCGTTGGAAGGGCTACGGTGCTGAGGATGATTCTTGGGTGGACGAGGAGGATCTGCATTCCTCTGAGTTGTTGCACCGGTTTCACCAGAGTGCGGACACTCGGCTACAACGAAAGGGCAATCACAGGGGCCAAAATAAAGGAGCAAAGAGCGGTGTCGCAACCATCGCAATTATATTGGGGACACGGCAAAGGAACGCAGCAGCAATGTTACCGCACCGCAGCGCTATAACAACGCAGCCACCGCAGCGCAACATGGTTAAGATGCTGTCAGAGGATCGCAGCGCCACCGCTGCGCTGACAGGGAAGCGCAATGGCGCAATTGTGTTTCACCACGTCGGTAAAAACGAACCCTCGGTAAAGCCGCAGCGGGGCAGCTTCATAAATGTTGGACGCTGCGATACCCTCGCACGTTGCGACGCTTCGCAGTGTCCAGAAGTGAAACCCTCAACCCTTGTTGATAGAGCAACCATCCACCCTCGCGAACAACCTAGTCTCGGCAATTTAGAAATTGCTTCCCTCCTGCAGTCAGTTTGCCTTCCCTTGTGCAACTAGTAGAATTGTCTTGTACAGTGGTGTCTATGGCGTCGTCGTTCTCTCCACCACCGAAAAGGAGGAGACTTGTACGAGTGGGGCAAGAAGATGTGACCCGTCCCCAGAGATTATTAAGGGCGGCGGAGGCCATGGTAGAGGCAAACCGGAGGGGAGAGGTAGAAGCGCAGCCGGAACCAGAAAAAACCGCCAGTAGCGAGGCAGGGCCGGCAGGGACCAATGGAGAGGAGGGGTCGGAAAACTCACAGGACTCCGAATACACCCCAACTCGAGAACGGGATCAGGAATATAAAGAAGATCATGAGCTCTCGGAGGCGGAGGAACCAGAACGAGAACCAACGCCTCCGCCAATTGAGGAGCCCGCCTCGGATCTGGAGGTGATGAGGGACCCCAACAAGGAGAGTACCCCTGACGAGCAGTCCTCCGAAAGTGCAGAAAAGAATGGTAAAGCACAATACCCTAGTGGAGACGAGGTGTTTCTCCTTCAGGGAAGTTAAAGGGAGACGGCCGAGGCGAGTGAACAAGGAGAGGAAATTCCCAATTACCTCTTTCCACTTCCTGCCGACACACAGAATCCGGATCTCACCTTCGGCTTCGCGAAACGCTTGTATTTGGATCCCAAGGAGTGGCCCGAGGAGTGGCGTACAGGAAAACCTAGGGACCTTATCTTTATTCTCGCCAGGGTACAATCACACCCAGCCTGGAATTTTATGAGAACAAAAGACCTCGAGAACAATCACAAGGGTTATGTGCAGTTAAACCCACATACTCTACCGTTTGTGGAAGTAGTGGAGGACAACTATCGGTAAAGGATAGATGTTCCTGGGTTACTCCGTCAATATCACCCGTGGGATGTCCGCCTCCATGACATCATCTCTAGGGCAGAGGTTACCCCTGAGGTACGGGCACTCAAGCTAGCCCGAAAGAATGCTCTGCAGCGGGCCCGAGTTGCAAGGAAGCACGTGTCCTTCAAGTTACAAAAAGTACCTCAGTGGGAACCAGCGGACGAAGAGGCTGAGGAAGTTCCCCCTGTAATCGAACCCGAAGAACCCTAAGGTTCGGCACCTGAGGAGCCTACACCGGCGTCCATTCCGCAGTAACCTGAAGCACCGGACTTTGCACCCGAGGAGGGGGAAGACCAGGTTCGGGCGCGAATCACTCGGAGGCGATTGGCGGCGGCAGATCATCACATTGCTTTGCTGGAGAACCGATGTGAGCAGCTCCAAAATCAACTCGACGCCCTTCGCGAGGAGTTCGAAGAGTATCGCGAAGAAATATACGACATATTCCGGCAGTTCGAATTTCCCTGAGTCAGTCAAGGTTCAGCGGGACGCTGAATCCTTAGTGGGAGGCAGTGTTATAGGGTTACAAGATTCGGGTACTTAGTGGCTAAGGCTAGGCTGTTATAGTTGCTGTTCCAGAGCAGCGCAGCTGCGATTCCAGACCAGGGCAGCGTAGCAGCATAGCAACTTAGCGGTGTAGCAATTTAGTAGCGCCGCAACATAGTAGCGCAGCATAGCAACGCCGCATAATGTAGAATGAGCGGTATGGTTCTGGAAGAATGTTTAGATAGATCTAGGTTGACCGGGAAGGTCCACGTGTACAGTTGCAACGTACTAGTTTGACTAGCAGCTAGTTAGTTTAAATAGTCAGGTAGGCTTGTGAATAGAGCACTTCAAGTAGACCTACGCAGCGAGCGCAACCTTGTACTCTCTTCCAAGTAATAAAGTGCAACCTTGTCTGCTAGTGCTGTGTGCTCCTACTGTTGTTACGGGAAGATCCTTGATGATTTCCGTTGAGCATTGTGGTGTGCTGTGTGCTCCATTGACCCTTTTACAATGAGGGGTCTCCGTTGTAGTATGAAAGGAGCGTCTGACATGCTCAAACAAAAAGATAAAGCTAGTTGGACTTTACAGTTAGCCATCAATATTTTACTAGAGGAGGAAGCTACATCTATTATTCTCAATTTTGAGCAAGTAGAGGCTTTTAATTCAGACTTTGGGAGGAAAGGTTGGTTTAATCAGCAACGTAATCAGTTTAACTAGTTCAGACAGTTTAATCAGGGTGGAAATAGACAATCCAACAATGCATGTTTTATTGCACTGAAAGAGGTCATAGATACAAATTCTGTCCTAAACTTAAACAAGCTAACGATACAGGTTTAAACAGCCAGGGATGGCAACAAAGTCAGTTTTACAAAAGCTTCACGGGGCCAAGACCTTGTGGAAATACACTGTTTTCATCTTCTTCATCACTCCAGGACGAGACTCTAAAATTTTTTGAGGACGACGACATGGATCTTTTCGCTATGGCGGCAGCAATGGAGGGCACAAAGGACCCTGGATGGAAAATGGATACAAGAGCGTGAGCCCACATGTGCTGGAACAAGGCCATCTTTCAAAAATCTCAAAGCAACGCCACAGACAAATATTTATTATGCTTGTGGAATGAGTGTCCAAACTCGTGCTATGGGTGATGTGTCCTTGCTAGTTGATGTAGAAGGAAAAGAAATTGAAAGAACCCTTCACAATGTCTTATTTGTGCCTGAATTTAAGAAAAATCTGAAACTCTGAGACCTCCATAAGTCCTCAGAGTGGACAGCTTCCAAGAAGCCTCTAGGATAATCCGGACCCCTTTGTGTTTCAGCAAAAATAAATACCACCCTGGCGGACAAAAACTCTGACCACCTTCACCCCTGTGAAGGGAAGACTCCCCTGAGTCGATAGCAAAAAGAATCTCTGAATTTGCTCCCCTCAACAGTAAGTTATGGAGGGTCAAAGTTGACCTTTTGTACAGAAGCTCTCTGGGAGAGAGGGTCCTATCTCCTAATTCTTCTAAGTCCTATCTCTCTCACAGACTCTATCTAGTGATGTACGGAACCAATCACAATACAGTTCTGTACGTAAAAGTACAACTTCCGGTGTACTTTATGTACGGGCATTGTACGGCATGCCCTAAATGTCGACACATATCATATCCGGATTCGGTGCCATAATCTCCGGAGATTCCACGACTCAATGTAATTACGCCACGCGTCATCCGATGGGGCGATGGCCACAAACCGCGGAAATCTTCTTCCGCGATCTCGGCGCTAATTCCGGCCGTCCGATTAGAATCTAATTTAATCGTAGCCATAATAAATACATGCGCGGTATTCGTTTCACGTAAGAAATAAATGCGCGATATTGATTTCTTGCTCGTACCGTATTCCGTACTTATACATAACCGGATCTATGTATACCGTAAACAATTACAGTTAAATGATTTATCCTACGTTTACATGGTTAAATAAATATCAAACTATATACTACGTAATGTTATTTTAAGAGTTAACGGCTAAGGCTACCGGCTACTTCATGTCTGCCGGCTGGTAGGTACAAGGATAAATTCCTGTCGCCGGCACATTCCTTTTAAATAAATAAACCCTAACTAATATAAGTTTCCCGTAAACCTCTGGATAGCCTAGGTAGCCATGGCTCTAGCTCCCTCTTTAATTTCTTTGTGACTGCGACAAGTTTGAGAGTTTGGAGAGAGAAGTTAGAGGTAGACTACCTCGGCTTCTTTCTATATTTCTATTTAGACCTATAAAATACTTAAAATGTACCATTAATTTCTACCTCCCCTTATTTTCTAGTCAATCTTTAATTTCAGACTGCACTTCTCCCTGCAAAAAATTAGCTTAGGGGAAGGAACAGGTTTGGTCATCATATCTGCTACCATCTCACTATCTGGTCTGTACTCTAAACTAGTTATTTTGTTTTCTACTTTCTCTCTAACAAAGCTGAGTCTGATGTCCATGTGTTTGGCTTTAAAATGATGTTTAGGATTGGCTGAAATAGCGATTGCTGCCTGATTATCACAAAAAAAAAATTGCACATCACATTAAGGTGACCAAGCTCACCAAGCAAAGACTTGACCCACATCTATTTTTTTACAGCAGAGCAAGATGCCATATACTCAGCCTCCATGGTGGACTGAGCAATAACTTTTTGCTGTTTGCTACTTGAACAGCAAGCCCCATCATCCACATATAATACATATCTAGAAGTGCATCTCCTCATCGGAGCATCACCATAACTAGCATCACTCCAAGTAGTGATGTCAGTATTTTTCCCCACCCAAATGCAACCATAGTTCCCTAGTTCCTATCAAATATCTAAGGACTCTCTTAGCTGCCTCCCAAACCTTCTTAGTGGGAGCATTTAGACTTCTACTCAGCACTCCTAAAGCTGCAGCTAAATCCGGCCAGGTACAATTCATAAAATAGATTAGACTTCCCATTACTTGCCAGTAAGGAATAGTCTGCATGAACTTCTGTTCTTCAAGAGATAATTCCTTGTCTAAGACTATGACTCCTTCTTCCTCACTCCCCTCACTTCCCTTCTTCAACTCCATTGGAGTTGTACAACTATTAGCTTTATCCATTTGAAATTTTTCAAGCATGTTCCCTATTGCTTCCTTTTGAGTCAGTCTTATAATTTTCCTTTTTCGGTCTCTCTCTAGTTCAATTCCCAAAATATATTTTGCTTCTCCCATATCCTTCATTTCAAATCTCCCCTTAAGATCGGTTTTCAGTTTATTAATTTTTTCCATTGATTTACTTAAAACAAGCAAATCATCAACATAAATTGCAAATAAATATAAAACCTTTCTCATCTTCGAAAACATAGATTGAGTGATCTGAGCTGATCCGAATGTAGAAACTAATGGTTTTAAAGTATTTTCTAGGTCTGAATAGAAATAAAGAAGCCGAGGCAGTCTACCTCTAACTTCTCTCTCCAACTCTCAAACTTGTCGCAGTCACTGAGAAATTGGAGAGGAAGCTAGAGCCATGGCTACCTAGGCTATCCTGAGGTTTACGGGAAATTTATACTAGTTTAGGGATTATGTACTAAAAGGTATATCCGGCCACAGGATTTGATCCTGGGACCTGCCGGCCGACAGATAGTAAATAGCCGGTAGCCTTAGCCGTTAGGTCTAGAAGTAGTCTTACGTAACATATAGTACGATATTAATTTAAAGATTAATACGTAGGTTAAATCATTTAACTGTAACTGTGTTCGGTATACATAGATCCGGTAATTTACAAGTACGGAATTCGGTACATTCACAAAATCAATATCGCGCATTTTATTTCGTAAGTGAAACGAATACCGCGCATGTATTTATTACGGCTACGATTAAATTAGATTCTAATCGGACGGCCGAAATTAGCGCCGAGATCGCGGAGGAAGATTTCGGCGGTTTGTGGTCATGGCCACATCGGATGACGCGTGGCGAAATTACATTGGATCGTGGAATCTCCGGAGATTATGGCACCGAATCCGGATATGACATGTGTCGACATTTGGGACATGTCGTACAATGTTCGTACATAAAGTACACCGGCAGCTGTACTTTTGCGTACGGAACTGTATTCTGATTGGTTCCGTACATCAGTAGATAGAGTCTGTGAGAGAGATAAGACTTAGAAAAATTAGGAGATAGGACCCTCTCTCCCAGAGAGCTTTTGTACAAAAGGTCAACTTTGACCCTTCATAACTTACTCCTCAGGGGAGCAAATTCGGAGATTCTTTTTGCTATCGACTCAAAGGAGTCTTCTCTTCACAGGGTTGAAGATGGTCAGGATTTTTGTCTGCCAGGGTGGCAGTTATTTTTGCTTAAACACAAAGGGGTCAGGATTATCCTAGAGGCTTCTTGGAAGCTGTCCACTCTGAGGACTTATGGAGGTCTCAGAGTTTCAGGTTATGGGCCCACCCTCTAGGGTACCAATCTTTAATGGAACTGGTTTCATATACTGGGAAAGTATGATGATAGGAGCTCTATGCGAAAAAAGGTTTTCGGGGATAGTGAGTGGACGATCGGGCGTCCATCAAGTCTTGGAATTCCTCCAGGGTTTAAAGAAAGCAGATTCACCAGGAAAGAGGATTCACCTTCAACGGAGGAAACAAATGAAGGAGAGGTGGTGGACAAAGGAAAGGAGAAGGAAGCGACCACACCAATAGCAACTGGTTCAGCATTCATGTCACCTATTCCGAGGAACGAGTACAATGATACTGAAACCTGGGACTTCAACAATATGGCGGCAAAGCACTTCATCCTACGCCATCTCACTCAAGGCCTTGCATGTCCCCATTTGCAGGTAGAAAGGGCATCCGATCTTTGGATGGCTCTCATAGAGATGTACCGAAGTGGTACGATTCAGCAACAACATTTGGCTGATCAGAAAGTTAAAGAGTATGTATACAAAGGGGGAAATATGTTGGATTTTTGCAATGAACTTGCTACACTCTTCATGGAGTTAGAGAGTTAGGGAAAAGTTTTTAGTGATTATGAAAAGGTTAATTGTTTACTTATGAAGTTACCTAATGTGTTCGAGAACATAGTCAACCGTGTATAGGACTTGTCGGACTCAAGGTGGATATGGAACTCAGTGGTAGGGATGATTCTCGTTCGAGAGAATACGATTGAGATCCGAAGGGGAGGAAAGAGTGGCCAAGCCTTGGCAACAACGACCTATTAGAGGAACAAAGATTCCCGGAAACCAGTCGAAAACTATGGGGGTAGGGAGCAGAAAAAAACAGGCTGATGAGTTCGAACCAAGGGCTCCCAAAGGTTTATGTCATTTTTGTAAGAAACCGGGCACTATATGGCTGAGTGCAGTAAGCTAACCGAGCTTTGGTTAAAAGAGGGGCAGACCGGTGGTACCCCGAGAGGAAAGAAAAAGGCCCTTGTCACACAGGTACTTAAGGCAGAATCAGAGGAAGAAGACGATCAACTCTTTTTGGATGAGGAGTTGGAGGAAAAAAATGAGGTTGAAATTCCACGAAGGCAGAAATGTGCTTACACTGGATTGAAAGGTGAAGCAGGCTGGATTATAGATTCAGGTGCCTCCATGCACATGTGTAAGGATAGGCACCTGTTCACTAAGATAAGAAAGATTCCTACCGTAGAGATAGAGTACGGGGATGGGAGGATAGTCACCACTACTCTTGTAGGATCGATAGATCTGAAAGTGTTAGTAGAAGGAAAGACATCCATATTAACATTCTTCGATGTATTGTTTATTCCGGAGCTGAACAAAAACCTTATCTCTACATCCGTATTAGATGATAAGGGTTTTTGCACTAGCACTAGGGAAGGAGTCTTTACTGCTAGTTTTGAGGAGGATGTCTATTTCATTGTTGAGAAAGGTATCCATGGGATGTTTAGGCTCATCTTAAGTGATGAAACGAAATAACTTTATTATGCTGGTGTTCATGATATTATGATGTGGCATAAGAGGCTTGGGCATGTGAATCTAGATAAGTTAAGAGAGATGAAAAAGATGGGAGTGGTGGAAGGGATTCAGTTCAGTGAGAGTGATGATATAAGTGATTGTAGTGGGTGTGCTCAAGGTAAAGCACACAGATTACCCTTTCCTAAAACAGCCACCTACATGGGAGAAAAACTTCTAGATCTAGTACACACAGATATTTGGGGACCGGCTAGAGTGCCCTCACTGGGGGGGAAGAGATTTATGATGACTATAACTGATGATTGGTCTCGGTATTCCCGGGTATATTTTTTGAAAAACAAGTCAGAGGCTGAGGACTGTTTTAGACAATATAAAGCATGGAGCGAAAAACTCCATGAAACTCCAATCAAGAGAGTAAGGAGTGACAAAGGTGGAGAGTATACTTCTAACCAGTTTGAGGATTTTTTGAGGGAAGATGGGGTTGAACACCAAAAGACAGTTCCAGAAAATCCGGAACAGAATGTGGTAGCTGAAAGGTTAAATAGAACACTAAGTGATAGTGCTAGAAGTATGTTGTCGGATAAGAATATAGGAAAAAGGTTTTGGGCAGAAGCAATGAATTGTGCTAATTACCTCAAAAATAGAGTTCTTACTTCAGCTATAAAAGATCAAACACCTTATGAGAGATGGACAGGCCGGAAACCAGACTTATCTCATTTAAAGGTTTTCGGCAGTCAAGTATTCAGTCTAGATACAGATCGGTCTAATTGGAAGCTAGATCCTAAAGGAAAACCGGGATACTTATTAGGATATGATGAGGATGTTAAAGGATATAGAGTTTATGATCTAAAAAGAGAAGATATAATCTTAGTAAAGCATCTAGTAGTTATGGATGAAGGAAAGTTTGTGGATCCCTTCAAATATACAAAGTCAGTAAAAATCAGATTTGAGTCAGAAAATTCTGATGACTTTGAGCTTCCTAACTATCCAGGTTTTAGAGACGATGACATTCTTGCAGGTACAAATCAGACTGAAAAGGACTCGGCTGTGGAAACTCCAGTGACAACTCTACCCAAAGCGGAAGACGTGGTGGAAATTGACTCGCAATCAAGGGATAGGGGAGAAACTGAGTTTGTTCGAAAGAATCCACGAGAACCATCTATTCCGGCCTCAGATTTTGAGGGGGGAAGGAGAAGTAGTAAAAGACTGCAAGAAAAACAGGTTAATAACAAGGTAACTAAACTATCTCATCAAGATGAACCTCAAACTTATGGAGAGGCGATGACTTGTCCAGAAAGAAATCGGTGGAAGACAGCCATCAATGAAGAGATGGCCTCAATTATGGCAGCCGATACTTTGGAGCTGGTGGATTGTCCACCTAACCGAAAACCAATCGGTTGTAAGTGGGTTTTCAAATTAAAACTGAACCAAGATAACACAATCGAGAGCTAGAAGGCCCGACTAGTGGCAAAGGGTTTTACACAAAAGGAAGGAATTGACTACGAGGAAACCTTTGCCCCGGTGGTCAGATTTCCCTCCGTCCGCATACTTCTCAGCTTGGCAGCAGCGGAAGACATGGAAGTGCACCAGATGGACATCCAAACAGCCTTTTTGCATGGAGAATTGGAAGAGGAGATCTTCATGCGACAACCCGAAGGGTTTGTGGAAGAAGGAGAGGAGAGTAAGGTATGCCGGCTGATTAAATCTCTTTATGGTTTGAAACAGGCGCCTCGACAGTGGAATAAGAAGCTTGATGAGTTTCTTACCGGTCAGGGATATATCCGGATCAGCTCAGATCACTCAATCTATGTTTTCGAAGATGAGGAAGGTTTTATATTTATTGCAATTTATGTTGATGATTTGCTTGTTTTAAGTAAATCAATGGAAAAAATTAATAAACTGAAAACCGATCTTAACGGGAGATTTGAAATGAAGGATATGGGGGAAGCAAAATATATTTTGGGAATTCAAGTAGAGAGAGACCGAAAAAGAAAAATTATAAGATTGACTCAAAAAGAAGCAATAGGGAACATGCTTGAAAAATTTCAAATGGATAAAGCTAATAGTTGTACAACTCCAATGGAATTGAAGAAGGGAAGTGAGGGGAGTGAGGAAAAAGGAGTCATAGTCTTAGACGAGGAATTATCTCCTGAAGAACAGAAGTTCATGCAGACTATTCCTTATAGGCAAGTAGTGGGAAGTCTAATCTATTTTATGAATTGTACCCGACCGGATTTAGCTGCAGTTGTAGGAGTGCTGAGTAGAAGTCTAAATGCTCCCACTAAGAAGGATTGGGAAGCAGCTAAGAGAGTTCTTAGATACTTGATAGGAACTAGGGATCTATGGTTGCATTTGGGTGGGGAGAATACTGACATCACTACTTGGAGTGATGCTAGTTATGGTGATGCTCCGATGAGGAGATGCACTTCTGGATATGTATTATATGTGGGTGATGGGGCTTGCTGTTGGAGTAGCAAACAGCAAAAGGTTATTGCTCAATCCACCATGGAGGCTGAGTATATGGCCTCTTGCTCTGCTGTAAAATAATTGATGTGGGTCAAGTCTTTACTTGGTGAACTTGGTCATCTTAAGAGTGGTGTGCAGAAAATATTTTGTGATAATCAAGCAGCAATCGCTATTTCTGCCAATCCTAAACATCATTTTAAAGCTAAACACATGGACATTAGACTCAGCTTTGTTAGAGAGAAAGTAGAAAATAAAATAATCAGTTTAGAGTACCGACCAGATAGTGAGATGGTAGCAGATATGATGACCAAACCTGTGCCTTCCCCTAAGCTAATTTTTTGCAGGGAGAAGTGTGGTCTGAAATTAAAGATTGACTAGAAAATAAGGGGAGTGTAGAAATTAATGTTTTTAAGTATTTTCTAGGTCTAAATAGAAAGAAAGAAGCCGAGGCAGTCTACCTCTAACTTCTCTCTCCAACTCTCAAACTTGTCGCAGTTACTGAGAAATTGGAGAGGAAGCTAGAGCCATGGCTACCTAGGCTATCCTGAGGTTTACGGGAAATTTTATACTAGTTTAGGGATTATGTACTAAAAGGTATATCCGGCCACAGGATTTGATCCTGGGACCTGCCGGCCGACAGATAGTAAATAGCCGGTAGCCTTAGCCGTTAGGTCTAGAAGTAGTCTTACGTAACATATAGTACGATATTAATTTAAAGATTAATACGTAGGTTAAATCATTTAACTATAACTGTGTTCGGTATACATAGATCCGGTAATGTATAAGTACGGAATTCGGTACATTCACAAAATCAATATCGCGCATTTTATTTCGTAAGTGAAACGAATACCGCGCATGTATTTATTACGGCTACGATTAAATTAGATTCTAATCGGACGGCCGGAATTAGCACCGAGATCGCGGAGGAAGATTTCGGCGGTTTGTGGTCATGGCCACATCGGATGACGCGTGGCGAAATTACATTGGATCGTGAAATCTCCGGAGATTATGGCACCGAATCGCGATATGACATGTGTCGACATTTGGGACATGTCGTACAATGTTCGTACATAAAGTACACCGGCAGCTGTACTTTTGCGTACGGAACTGTATTCTGATTGGTTCCGTACATCAGTAGATAGAGTCTGTGAGAGAGATAGGACTTAGAAAAATTAGGAGATAGGACCCTCTCTCCCAGAGAGCTTTTGTACAAAAGGTCAACTTTGACCCTTCATAACTTACTGCTCAGGGGAGAAAATTCAGAGATTCTTTTTGCTATCGACTCAGGGGAGTCTTCTCTTCACAGGGGTGAAGGTGGTTAGAGTTTTTGTCTGCCAGGGTGGCAGTTATTTTTGCTTAAACACAAAGGGGTCAGGATTATCCTAGAGGCTTCTTGGAAGCTGTCCACTCTGAGGACTTATGGAGGTCTCAAGTTTCACCGAATATATCCCAGACCGGTAAGAAACTCATCAAGCTTCTTATTCCACTGTCGAGGCGCCTATTTCAAACCATAAAGAGATTTAATCAGCCGGCATACCTTACTCTCCTCTCCTTCCTCCACAAAACCTTCGGGTTGTCGCATGAAGATCTCCTCTTCCAAATCTCCATGCAAAAAGGATGTCTTAATGTCCATCTGGCGCACTTCCATGTCTTCTGCTGCTGCTAAACTGAGAAGTATGCGGACGGAGGGAATTTTGACCACCGGGGCAAAGGTTTCCTCGTAGTCAATTCCCTCCTTTTGTGTAAATCCCTTTGCCACTAATCTGGCCTTGTAGCGCTCGATTGTATTATTTGGGTTCAGTTTTAATTTGAAAACCCACTTACAACCGATTGGTTTTCGGTTAGGTGGACAATCCACCAGCTCCCAAGTATCGGCTGCCATGATTGAGGCCATCTCCTCATTGATGGCTGTCTTCCACCCGTTTCTTTCTGGACAACTCATCGCCTCTCCATAAGTTTGAGGTTCATCTTGATTAGATAGTTTAGTTACCTTGTTATTAACCTGTTTTTCTTGCAGTCTTTTGCTACTTCTCCTCCCCCCTTCAAAATCTGAGTCGGAATATATGGTTCTCGTGGATTCTTTCGAACAAACTCGGCTTCTCCCCTATCCCTTGATTCCGAATCAATTTCCACCACGTCTTCGGCTTCGGGTAGAGTTGTCACTGGAGTTTCCACAGCCGAGTCCTTTTCAGTCTCATTTGTACCTGCAAGAATGTCATCTTCTCTAAAACCTGAATAGTTGAGAAGCTCAAAGTCATTGAAATTTTCTGACTCAAATATAAGTTTTACTGACTTCGTATATTTGAAGGGATCCACACACTTTCCTTCATCCATAACTACTAGATGCTTTACTTAGATTATATCTTCCCTTTTTAGATCATAAACTCTATATCGTTTAACATCCTTATCATATCCTAATAAGTATCCCGGTTTTCCTTTAGGATCTAGCATCCAATTAACCGATCAGTATCTAGACTGAACACTTGACTGCCGAAAACCTTTAAGTGAGATATGTCTGGTTTCCGGCCTGTCCATCTCTCATAAGGTGTTTGATCTTTTATAGCTGAAGTAAGAACTTCATTTTTGAGGTAATTAGCACAGTTCATTGCTTCTACCCAAAACCTTTTTCCTATCTTTTTATCCGACAACATAGTTCTAGCACTATCACTTAGTATTCTATTTAACCTTTCAGCTACCCCATTCTGTTCCGGATTTTATGGAACTGTCTTTTGGTGTTGGACCCCATCTTCCCTCAGAAAATCCTCAAACATGTTAGAAGTATACTCTCCACCATTGTCACTCCTTACTCTCTTGATTGGATTTTCATGGAGTTTTTCGCTCCATGCTTTATATTGACTAAAACATTCCTGAGCTTCTGACTTGTTTTTCAAAAAATACACCCGGGAATACCGAGACCAATCATCAGTTATAGTCATCATAAATCTCTTCCTCCCCGGTGAGGGCACTCTAGCCGGTCCCCAAACATATGTGTGTACTAGATCTAGATTTTTTTCTCCCTTATAGGTGGCTGTTTTAGAAAAGGGTAATCTGTGTGATTTACCTTGAGCACATCCACTACAATCACTAATATCATCATTCTCACTGAACTGAATCCCTTCCACCACTCCCATCTTTTTCATCTCTCTTAACTTATCTAGATTCACATGCCCAAGCCTCTTATGCCACATCATAATATCATGAACACCAGTATAATAAAATTTCTTCTTTTCATTACTTAAGATCAGCCTAAACATCCCATGTCTACCTTTCTCAGCAATGAAATAGACATCCTCCTCAAAACTAGCAGTAAAGACTCCTTCCCTAATGCTAGTGAAAAAACCCTTATCATCTTATAGAGATGTAGAGATAAGATTTTTGTTCAGCTCTGGAATAAACAATACATCGGAGAATGTTAATATGGATGTCTTTCATTCTACTAACACTTTCAAATCTACTGATCCCACAAGAGTAGTGGTGACTATCCTCCCATCTCCGTACTCTATCCCTACGTTGGTAATCTTTTTTATCTTAGTGAACAGGTGTCTATCCTTACACATGTGTATGGAGGCACCTGAATCTACAATCTAGCGTGCTTCACCTTTCAATCCACCGTAAGCACATTTCTGCATTCGTGGAATTTCGACCTCATTTTTCGCCTCCAACTCCTCAATCAAAAGGAGCTCATCGTCCTCGTCCTCGGATTCCGCCTCAAGTACCTCTGTGACAAGGGCCTTTTTCTTTCCTCTCAGGGTACCACCGATCTGCCCCTCCTTTAACCGAAGCTCGGTTAGCTTAGTGCACTCTGCCATATAGTGCCCCGGTTTCTTACAAAAATGACATAAACCTTTGGGAGCCCTAGGTTCGAACGCGTCGGCCTGTTTTTTCTGCTCCCTACCCCAATAGTTTTCGACCGGTTTTCAGGAATCCTTGTTCCTCCAATCAGTCGCTATTGCCAAGGCTTGGCCACTCTTTCCTCCCCTTCGGATCTCAATTATATTCTCTCAAACGAGAATCATCCTTACCACTGAGTTCCATATCCACCTTGAGTCCGGCAAGTCTTGCACACGGTTGACTATGTCTCGAACTCATTAGGTAACTTCATCAGTAAACAGTTAACCTTTTCTTTTTCACTAAAATCTTTTCCCGCACTGTGTAGCTCCATGAAGAGTGTAGCAAGCTCATTGCAAAAATCCAACATATTTCCCCGTTTGTATACATACTCCTTAACTTTCTGATCAGCCAACTGTTGTTGCTGAATCGTACCACTTCGGTACATCTCTATGAGAGCCACCCAAAGATCTGATGCCCTTTCTCCCTGCAAATGAGGACATGCAAGTCCTTGAGTGAGATGGCGTAGGATGAAGTGCTTTGCCGCCATATTGTTGAAGTCCCAGGTTTCAGTATCATTCTCCTCGTTCCTCGGAATAGGTGACATGAATGCTGAACCAGGTGCTATTGGTGTGGTCGTCTCCTTCTCCTTTCCTTTGTCCACCACCTTTGAAAGGTGGATCCTCTTTCCTAGTGAATCTGCTTCCTCCAAACCCTGGAGGGATTCGAAGACTTGATGGACGCCCCAACCGTCCACTCACTATCCCCCAAAACCTTTTTTCGCATAGAGCTCCTATCATCATATTTTCCCAGTATATGAAGCCAGTTCCATTAAAGATTGGTACCCTAGAGGGTGGGCCCATAACCTGAAACTTTGAGACCTCCATAAGTCCTCAGAGTGGACAGCTTCCAAGAAGCCTCTAGGATAATCCGGACCCCTTTGTGTTTAAGCAAAAATAACTGCCACCCCTGGCAGACAAAAACTCTTACCACCTGCACCTCTGTGAAGGCAAGACTCCCCTAAGTCGATAGCAAAAAGAATCTCTGAATTTTCTCCCCTGAGCAGTAAGTTATGGAGGGTCAAAGTTGACCTTTTGTAGAGAAGCTGTCTGGGAGAGAGGGTCCTATCTCCTAATTCTTCTAAGTCCTATCTCTCTCACAGACTCTATCTACTGATGTACGAAACCAATCAGAATACCGTTCCGTACGCAAAAGTACAGTTTCCGGCGTACTTTATGTACGGACATTGTACGACATGCCCTAAATGTCGACACATGTCATATCCGGATTCGGTGCCATAATCTGCGGAGATTCCACGACTCAATGTAATTATGCCACGCGTCATCCGATGGGGCGATGGCCACAAACCGCCGAAATCTTCTTCCACGATCTCGGTGCTAATTTCGGCCGTCCGATTAGAATCGAAATTAATCGTAGCAGTAATAAATACATGCGCGGTATTGATTTCTTGCTCGTACCGTATTCCGTACTTATACATAACCGGATCTATGTATACCGTAAACAATTACAGTTAAATGATTTATCTTACGTTTACATGTTTAGATAAATATCAAACTATATACTACGTAATGTTATTCCTAGAGTTAACGGCTAAGGCTACCGGCTACTTCCAGTCTGCCGGCCGGTAGGTACAAGGATCAATTCCTATTGTCGGCACATTCCTTTTAAATAAATAAACCCTAACTAATATAAATTTCTCGTAAACCTCTGGATAGCCTAGGTAGCCATGGCTCTAGCTCCCTCTTCAATTTCTCAGTGACTGCGACAAGTTTGAGAGTTTGGAGAGAGAAGTTAGAGGTAGACTGCCTCGGCTTCTTTCTATATTTCTATTTAGACCTAGAAAATACTAAAAATGTACCATTAATTTCTACAAAATCTGTTTTCTACGTTGTTGGTAGAGAGTAATGGCTTTGAGGTTAATTTGAAAAATGGTGGGTAGGTTGTTAGCAAAAATGGCAGGGTTGCGGTTACAGGTATAAGAGATGGTAGCAAGATGTACCGCATGGATATGGCTAATACCAAGGAGAGTGATGTTCTGTACTCCGGTGGTTTCCACTCAGATGAGTTGTGGCATAAAAGATTAGGCCATGTAAACTATGATAGTTTGAGGGAAATGGTCATTACTGGAAAAATAGAAGGTGTATCAATCACAGATGAGCCGGTCAAAACTTGTGATGGTTGCGCTTTAGGCAAAATCCACAGATTGCCATTTCCTAGAGAGTCTGAGCATCGGTCAACAAAACTTTTACATCAAATTCATTCGGATGTTTTTGGTCCCGCGAAGGTTCCATCTGCCGGGGGGATGAAATATATAGTCACCTTCACAGATGATTTCTCCAAGTTTACAAAAGTTTATTTCATGAAGGAGAAGAGTGAAGTGTTTGGTCACTTCAAACACTATAAAACATGGGTTGAAAAACTTCATAATTCACCTATTTTGGAGCTCAGATCAGACAATGGTGGTGAATATACGTCGCAAAAATTTGAAACCTTTTTATTCGAGGAAGGTCATAGTCATCTATTGACTATTCCATATTCATCAAAACAAAATTGGGTGTCGGAAAGACTAAATAGAACTCTCACGGAGAGCTCTAGGTCGATGCTCGCAGGTAAAAATGTGGATCTGAAATTCTGGGCTGAGGCTCTAAATTGTGCAGTTTATATTATGAATAGGATAGGATCGAGATCGGTAGACACTACTCCTTACGAGATCTGGACAGGAAGCAAACCAGATGTTAGCCATTTCAAAGTCTTTGGTAGTCAATGCTTTATCTTGGATACGTCTACGGACAGATGGAAAATGGAACCGAAGGGATTACCAAGTATTTTGTTAGGATATGATGATCACTCTAAAGGTTACACAGTCTTTGTATTTGAGAGGCAGAAAATAGATGTAGCAAGGAATATCATTGTCAAAGATAAACTAGACACGATAGATTTATTTCAAATGACATAGCAGCAAAAGCAACAAAAAATACAGGAGTATGTCATCTTAGATTGCATGCAAGAAATTGTCTCGCAGGTGCAACATTCTCCGGTAATGACTCCAGAGTCATACTCTCTCTGAATTCCTCATCCAGTTCAGTTCCAACCGGACCACCAGTAGTAAATACACACGGATAGCAACCAGCGCAATCAGCCACACACGGATTACAACCAACGCAATCAGCACAATCAGCGCAATGCGCGGCATCCGACGATCTCAGCCTCAGAATTTCTTGGGGGAAGAAGATCCAACAACCGCTTGGAAGCAAGCTCTCACTTTGCCTACTCGACAGCCTCAAAGAGCCCTTGACCATCCAAGAGGCCTTCTCATCACCAGAGCGGAATGAATGGATCGAGGCAGCAAACGACAAAATGAAGTCGATCATGGAGGCCCAAACATGGGAGCTTGTGGAACTTCCTCCAGACCAAAAGGCGATCAGCGGCAAATGGGTATTCAAGGTGAAGTTAAATCCCGATAACACCATTGAACGATATAAGGCCAGACTTGTGGCAAAGGGTTATAATCAAATGGAAGGAATCCATTTTGAAGAAACATTTTTTCAGGTTGTAAGATTTCTGACAGTTAGCATTTTGCCCTCTCTAGCTGCTATAGAAGATATGGAAATTCATCAGATGGATGTAAAAACGGCCTTTTTGCATGGAGAACTACAAGAGACCATTTACATGCAGCAGCCTAAAATGTATGTAGAAACAGGAAAAGACCACTTAGTATGCAAGTTGCTAAAATTTTTGTACGGCCTAAAACATGCCCCTAGGCAATGGAATCTGAAGCTTGATGAATTCTTGACCAGTCTAGGATTTCAAAGGATAAGTTTTGATCAGTTTGCCTACCTTCTAAAGGGTGAAAATGGGATAGTATATATAGTGGTGTATGTAGATGATTTACTATTAATTAGCAAATCAATGGCTGAAATTAACAAAATCCAAACAGCGCTAAACTCACGGTTCGAGATGAAAGACCTTGGTGGGGCAAAGTATATTCTGGGAATCCAAGTTGAGAGGGAGAGAAATAAGAAAGTAATAAAATTAACTCAAAATGAGGCTATTGGAAACATGTTAGATGAGTATGGAATGCGGGGGGCAAAATGATGTCTAACTCCAATGGAGTTTCGGCAGAAGTTAGAGGGAGAAGCGACATAACCAGGTGTCATTGTTAGTGAGTATTTAGAGTCAGGGGAGAATGATCATATGACAATAATACCTTATAGACAAATAGTGGGAAGCTTAATATATTTCATGAACTGTACCCGCCCTGACATTGCTGTTGGGTGAATAGGTGAGTAACTCCACTGCGATACTGCCATGCTGCGATAGCCCAAAATTAGGATGTAATGGACCCCGGTGATTAGTTTGTTTGCTGCAGTGCTATGTTGCCATGTTGCGCTGCTATGGCTGCGCCGCTATGTTGCGCTGCTATGGCTGCACTGCTATGCTGCCATCATACACTAAGTGCGACATCGCAGCTGCGCTGATACACTGAGTCTAAAGCTTTAGGGGAGTGTTGATTTGAGAAAGCTTTAAGTCTCGGTATATTAGTGTGATGGCAAAAGGTAGTAATTTGTAGCATAAGTTTCATAAGGATATGCGTCATCTTTTGAGTGTAGTATATGACAACGCAACTGCTATGGAGACAGAGCAACGCAACTGCTATATTGACAGAGCAGAGCAGCAGCGCAGCTGCTATGCATAAAGAGCAGCGCAGCAACGATGCTACGACACAGACAGGACAAACGCAGCTGCGGTTACTTTCGATATGATCTGAACAGATAACGCAGCTACTGCTGTTTTGGATATGATTCGGTGCTGGACACCGCAGCCGCTGGTGATGTGTGTTGATATTTGTGTATTTTCTAAGTCTGTAATAGGATAGAAAAATGCAGAGGCATTCTGCCTCGAACTCCCCTCTCCAAGCCCCCACACTTTTTGTAGTCACTGAAGGCTGGATAGGGAGCTAGAGCCATGGCTGCCTATGCTCTCTAGAAAAGACAGGGGGTAAATTAGTAAGACCTACCAAAAGGTACTTGACGGACCCAGGAATTGATCCTGATACCTACCGTCCGTCAATCTGATCTTAGCTGGTAACTTTAGCCATTTAGACTAGAGCTAATGTTACGACGTATGGGGTTTGATAAATATGTAAATAGTTACACGTAGACTAGTTCATTTAACTCAAAATATATACGTATTGCATAGATACAGTTATGGATAGTACGGAGTACGGATTTCTTTATTGAAACGGATACCGCGCATTTAGTTCGACCGCGAAACAAATACCGCGCGTCTATTTTCAACGTCTAAAAATGAAGCCGGATATGATCGGACGGCCACGATAGGCGTCGCGATCACGAGATATGTACTTTTGGCGGTTTACGGTCGTCGCCACATAGGATGACACGTGGCACGTCAACATTGGATTGCGGCGCCACCGGAGATTACGGGAACAAATAGATATATGACATGTGTCGACATTTCAGCCATATCGTACGATTCTCGTAATAAAGTACACCGGCACCTGTACTTATCTGTACGGTACAGTAAAGTGATTGGTGCCGTACGTCAGTAGATAGGGTCTTAGAGTGAGAATAAGACTTAGAATTTTTTGAGTAGGTAGTCGCCTCTCCCAAAGAGTATCTTGTATAAATGGCTAACTTTGGGCAGCCATAACTTGTAATTTACTTGACCATTTTCACTGGTTTTTTTTTGCTGAGGACTCAGGGGAGTCCAGGCTACACAGGGGTGTAGTCGGTCAGAGTTTTTGTCTGCCAAGGTGGCGGTATTTCTAAGGGAAATTCAAAGTGGGTGAATGTGTCCAAATCTCATATTCTAACTTTGCATTCTGTGGTGGAACTGACCACACAGAAAGTGTTATTTCACAAGGGTGAATCAATATTTGGGTTCTGATTGTCAAGGGGTCAATCATTTGGGTTTATATCAACTTGGAGTCGGCACTATCTAGATAAGCTTCTTTTGGATTTGCTTACTCTGAGGGCC
>JBBHKE010002364.1:0-112773 GCA_037447655.1 Zygnema cylindricum
GAAATGGTCAAAAACCAACACGTGTCTTATCCGAACTTGTTCTTTTAACTCCTGGAATTTGTGCTGCCAAATGTTATTTCTCCACATGGCTCCAGGTCATGCCACGTTTGAAAAACGGTATCGTACTGAAAGTACAAGTGCCAGAGTAATTTTTGTACGTACATTGTACGACATCGCCATAGTGCGACATTTGTCACTCTCGGATTTGTTGTCTTCCGTTCTAGAAATTTCGTAAGCCCGAATGATGTTGCCACGTGTCATCCGGAGTGGTGGCGTCTGCAAATTGCCAAACTGTCCTTTCTGCGATGTCGCCGCTAACCACGACAGTCCGATTTACATCGTCATTTGAAACGGACCGTCGAAATAAATGTCTGTACTATTTATTTCGTCTGGTACTAAAAGTACAATTGTTTCTATGCCCTATATATTGTAATCCAGTTAAATGGAAAACCCTACCTGTAACTATTTAATATCTATCAAACCCTATATGTCCTAGCACTAGTCCTAGAACAAATGGACAAAGCTAACTGCTACTGGATGTTTGATGGACGGTAGGTACCAGGATCAAATCCTGGGTCCGTCAAATACCTTTTTAGTAAACATACCATTATCTACTATTGTCTCTCTGGAGAGCTTAGGCAGCCATGGCTCTTGCTCCCTCTGCAGCCTTTAGTGTTTACAACAAGTGTGGGGGCTTGGAGAAGGGAGTCAAAGGCAAACTGCCTTTGCTCTTTTTTTATCTAAATAAAGACCTACCTTTAATATCAACAAGTGGCACTCTGTAGAAACTATCCCGGTTGTGTTGCTGTAAATCTGCACCCAAGGGTGTTTGGATATCATTTTTCTTGTTTTTATAGATCTGGTCCTTTGGCCTTGCCAACTGTTTGCAGGGTAGAGGTTTTGGTATACCGGCTTCTTTCTAGATACGACCATCGGGTCGTGATAGTGATTGAGTGTGTTGATTGGACGAGTGGATTGGTTTGACACGTGTTGCATCTTGGTTAGGTAGTGCTAAACATTTCATTATCGTTGTCAGAGGTTCTCCCTCTGTTTATGCTAACGGATTGGGATAACCTTCCTTACCAATCTGCTTCCACCCGAGGCGGTACATTTTACCGTTCTCAGCATTTAGATCCTTCAGATTTTCCCGAATTATTGACCGTGTCCGATCCGATTGCGGATCGCAGATCGCGGTCTGTAGAGTCTGGTTTGACATCCCCGTCATCGTTATCCTCGGTTTCATCTTGGTCATACCTAGAGGGGACCGAAGAAGACTTTCCGGAGGAAACCTCTCTAACTCCTCACACTCGTAGGTTCCCCGCCAGCCTAGCTTTGACAAAATCGGCACATCCGCCTCCTTACGACATGGCTTCCTCTTCAGAGGGATCCATGGGTAAGATGCACTTCTGCTTTTCCTGATTAAAAGACACTATGTCCTTATCTCATTTCCGTATGTTATACAACACGGAAATGCGGGATCTAGCATTTAGATATCAAGATAGGTTTGACCTCTGTGTCGCCTTTTCCCTTCTCGGTCGATACCTCCATGGTATGGCCCTCACTCTCTACACTCGCAAGTACGAGGAAGTTCTTGCGATGACAGAGTACTTGGCTCCCTTTTCGAGGTTACCAGAAGTCCTCGGTTAGGTGGATATCCCATATCAAGCCGCGAGACCATCTAGATTAGATGCCAATGGGGACGAGTTATATCCAACTATCCTCGAGGTTCTTCGTAAGTATGCAGTGGCTGCCCAAGCGGCGGTCCCAACTAGATCGGGGGGCACCATTCCCTTACGTGACCCTCTCTCAGTCATGTTTGACATCCTTGTAGAAATTGATGGTTCCTTTTTAAGTATTTTCTAGGTCTAAATTAAAATACAGAGAGAAGCCGAGGCAGTCTATCTCTAACTTCTCTCTCCAACACCCACACTTGTCGCAGTCACTGAGAAGTTGGAGTGGAAGCTAGAGCCATGGCTGCCTAGGCTATCTAGAGGTTTACGGAAAATAGATTAGTTTATTTACCGATAAGTTTATTTTCTAAAAGGGTAGATGTCGGAACCAGGATTTAATCTTGGTATCTGCAAAATGTTAGCAAGCCGGTAGCCCGTAGTCCTAACCATTAAGTCTAAGTTGATGATACATGATATAGGGTTTGATATTTATTTAAATATTATTACGTATGATAATTCATTTAACTGCGACTGTCTACGGGATACATAGATCCAGCTATATAAAAATACAGATTACGGTATGTATAAGAAATTAGTACCGCACATTTATTTCTTTAACAAAACAAATACCGCGCATGTATTTATGACAGCTACGATTGAAATCTGCATTCAATCGGACGGCCGGGAAGAAAGCCGAGATCACGCAAGAGAATCTTGACGGTTTGTGGTCATCGCCACATAGGATGATACGTGGCAAAGTTACGTTGGATCGCGGCATCCCTTGAGATTACGGGACCGAACTCGGATATTACATGTGTCGACTTTTAAGCCATATCATACAGTTTCCGTACAAAATGTACACCGACAGCTGTACTTTTGTGTACGGAAGTGTAATATAATTGGTTCCGTACATCAGTAGATAGAGTTTGTGAGAGAGATAGGACTTGTGAAAAAATGGTAGATAGGACCCTCTCTCCCAAAGAGCTTCTATATAAAAGGTCAACTTTGACCCTCCATAACTTACTACTCAGGGGAGCAAATTCAGAGGTTTTTTTTGATATCGACTCAAGGGAGTCTTGCCTTTACAAGGGTGAAGGTGGCCAAAGTTTTTGTTCAATAGGGTGGCAGTTATTCTTGCTGGAACACAAAGGGGTTAGGGTTATCCTAGAGGCTTCTTAAAAGCTGTCCACCCTGAGGACTTAGGGAGGTCTCAGAGTTTCACCTCCGAGAGGAGTACCGGATGCAAAATCTGGATCAGATCAAAAAATTGATGAACTTCGAGCGTAGGCCAGGTGAAACTGCCCCTGCCTTGCGAGCTAAGATGGAAACTCTGCGGGAGGCATTACCGGACCTCATGTGCCATGCGGAGGCTTTCCAGAAATTTGTGGGACAGTTTCCATTTCCATCAAAGAGGTTTATCTTAAACCACCTCAGCCAGATGTATGGACTGAAATTCACCTTTGAGCAAGCAGCTCAATACGCGGTAGAGTATGAGATGCAGACATCGTGGTGGGACGCCCATGAGCGTTCCAAACCTCCTCACAGTGAATCGGTAAATCCATCTCCTCCTCCACCTAAAAACCCATGGCCTCCCAATAAGGCCTAGAAGACGCCGGCCAGGGGAACTCCACCTGTTGGTCTCGAAAACCGAATGTGTTTCCGATGTGGAAAAATCGGGCACGATGCCCACATGTGTCATGACTAGGTGGCCACTTGCACTCATTGCCACCAAAAGGGACATTATGTCCATCGGTGCCACATCAAAGACCCTAATTTCACTTATCAAAATTAGATAAAGAACGGCAAAATTCCGGCCAGTTTCGCGAAACTAGTCACTCCGCCTAAGGAGACCGAAAAAGAGGAAGCTCCTCGAAAGATCTCGCGTAGAGATAGAGAGAAGGCCGAGCTTCAAGCCAAAATGGCGGCTATGATGAAAGAGTAATTTGCAGCATTCATGGCGGAAATGAAACTCCAGTTTACTGAGTTGGCTAGGACCGTCGTCCACATGCCGTCGTTGGCCGGGCGAACCGTTCTGGATTCCACTGTCCTACAACGGGTGGCCACATTTGAAAAGTGCTTAGCAGACCATAACTGAGTGGGTAAATTCCAAAATTCTCGTGTCCCACTCCCACTTTCAAAAGAGCCTCTGCCCTCCCTACCGGACACCGCTCATACCATCGCAACAGAGGCACTGACCATATTGGATTGCACTATTCATGAGGCTCATTGAGTGAAGGAGCGATTAAGTATTATTTCAACGATGTTGGAGGATGTACCAAAAGCCCTTCCCCTCGTTGATGAGGTCGCAGCAGCAGCCGCTTTGAGGGCTTTGCAATTTAACCGCAGTCTTTCAGCAGTTCAACCAGTTACTACAGAAGAGCGTCGTAATCTCGATCCCCGTATCTGTTTCCTTGATAACTATTGTAGATCATTCTCAGTGAACGGTGTTCACTCCACTCTTCCTCTCATGGACATCGGGGCCAAACGCGTGATCCTCGGATCCGGATTTGCGCTCAAGCTTGGTCTGACACCAGACAAGCTCTAAGTGACCGCTACGCGCCTTCTTACTTTGGTTGGGACCACGGAGCCGGTCCTCGGAATCATAAAGGACCCGCTCATCTTTCGGTTTCAAACAGGAACCAAAAATGAGTCCGTTGAAATATGCGTCAGAGCATTGGTCACTAAATGTGACGACTATGAGTGTTTGGTGGGTCAAGACATTATATTTCGAATTGGCGGTGGCGTGGACATGCACGACCAAACATTTTCTTACCGTCCGACACACTTTTTGGAGCGCAAATTCTGCCTCCCTCTCATTTTTGCCCGCCGACCTTTGCCCATTATGGCTCACGCAGCTGCAGCTCTTCCCGCATTTTTTATGAACTCCGTTGGGGAGGAAATTTTCCACTCTCTTTTTGCCGAAGAAATCATACTGGATAGTTTTCCTTTACCCGAGCTCTTTTCGGAACCGGGTTTTCTCATCAATTCCCACACATTTGACAATATTTATAAGTCCACATTATCTATTCCATTAATGACTATCCCTCCTATACCTACATTTGCAACTGATCCTTCGGGTTTCCTTCCTATCAGTTGGAAGCCCGTACAGGTGAGTCCTCATTCGGACAGGGTTGTTATCTTAGATCTATTCGCTGGGATAGAAACTTCATTATTGTCATGTTTACGGAATGGTCTCCTCATCCATCACTACTATACAGTAGAAATTGATGCATTAGCTAGAAATGCACAATTGCACCATTGTAATCTCCTGCATTCACAGTATCCACAGTTGTTTCCAAAGTCAACCTTTCTACACATGCATACTGCTCCTCCACAAGACATCCGCATCCTTAGTAATCATCATCTACGGGATGTCGAACCGATAGATCTTGTTTTCAAAGGGTGGGAGTGTCAAGGCATGTCTTGGGTCGGTAAAGGTCTTGGATTGGTGGATCCCCGTACCAAACTGTTTTTTGAGCTTTTGAGGGTCCTTCATTTTCTTCAAACCATGGCCAAGCCTGTCGGATACATTTTAGAGAACGTCGCCGCTTATAATGATTAGTGGACAATTCTGGTCCAAACACTTAAATTCTTGTCAGTAGGGTGTCTGGTGAACCATGTACATACGTTTTTGATGTTTCCTATATCTTTTGGATGTTTTTTAGATCTTTTGAGTATTTAGTTCAATTGGGATTGATCAATTCAATACAGAATGTACATTGTACACAAGAATTAAAGAAATGAGAGCACTGAGTGCAGTTTAAGGTGTTTTATGCTCTATTGTCTCTAATTTGCTTGTAGTACATGTTTGTTTGGTTGAAATACCTCTTTCGTTTGGAGTTACATGTCTTACACTATAGATCTAGTCTTTTAGGCATTTCTCTTTGGGTTTGCTTCCGCTAACATGTCTGATAATGGCTCAGCTCCTATTGCAAGTGCTCCTATTAGCCCTAGTGCTCCACCTGCTCTTGCTGGTGCAAGTGTGACTCCTACTGGGAGTGGATCACAGCCGAGTCTTAATGCCCATGACCTTCAACAGGTTATGGGCCCACCGCCCAAATTGCCTATTTTTGATGGAACTGACTTCTTATATTGGGAAGATATGTTGAGCTCATATTTCGAGGAGAGGGACTTGTCACCCATTGTGGAAGGAACTGCCGATGAGACTGCACCGAATTGGAGAAAGAAGAATCTCCACTGCCTCAACGTCTTGAAACAGGCAATGACAAAAGATTTGGTAATGTTGTATCTTGAGTTGAAGAAAGCTTGTGAAGTTTGGTTTAGTGTACGTGCTATTTATGTTCAGCTAGATGTTACAGTGCAGACTAACATTGTCACTCAGATCTTTGAATTTAAGTATTGAGGAGGTAGTATGTCAGATCATTGTCACACTATTAAAAGGTTGTTCCTTCAAGTACTAGTGCAGGTGGGGACTTTTTGTTGATATTTGAGTATTTTATAGGTCTGTATTAGGATAGAAAAAGAGTTGAGGCGGTCTGCCTCTAACTCCCCTTTCCAAGCCCCCATACTTGTCGTAGTCATTGAAGGCTGGATAGGGAGCTAGAGCCATGGCTGCCTAGGCTCTCTAGAGAAGACAGGGGGTAAATTATGTAGTCTTACCAAAAGTTAGTTGACGGACCCAGGAATTGATCCTGGTACCTACCGTCCATCAATCCGCGTTAGCCGTTAGCTCTAGCCGTTATGTCTAGAACAGATATTACGATATGTAGGGTTTGACAAATATATAAATCGTTATATGTAGATTAATCCGTTTAACGGCTAATAGATACTTAGTACATAGATACAGTTTAATTTAGTACGAAGTACGGAATGGGGGCAGAACGGATACCGCGCATTTGTTTCGATAGCGAAACAAATACCGCGCATTTGTTTCGACAGCGAAACAAATACCGCGCATTTGTTTCGATAGCGAAACAAGTACCGCGCGTCGAATTTCAGCGGCTACGATTATAGCCGGTCTTGATCGGACAGCCACGATAGGCGCCGCGATCACGGAAAAGGCATTTTTGGCGTTTTACGGTCTTTGTCACGTCATGTGACACGTGGCGTGATAACATTGGACTACGGGAATTCCGGAGATTACAGGAACTAATCCTGATTTGACACGTGTCGACATTTTGGCCATGTCGTACAATGGCCGTACAGAAAGTACACCGGCACCTGTACTTTTCTGTACGACACAGTAATTTGATTGGTGCCGTACTTCAGTAGATAGAGTTTTAGAGAGGGTATAGGACTTAGAAAATTTTGGGTAGGCAGCTGCCTCTCCCAGAGAGCACCCTGTATAAATGGCAAACTTTGGCCAGCCATAACTATTAATTTACTTGACCATTTTCAGTGATTCTTTTTGCTGCGGACTCAGGGGAGTCTAGGCTACACAGGGGTGTAGTCGGTCAGAGTTTTTGTCTGCCAGGGTGGCTGTATTTCTAAGGGAAAGTCAAAGTGGGTGAATGTGTCCAAATCTCATATTCTAACTTTGCATTCTATGGTGGAACTGAGCACACAGAAAGTGTTATTTCACAGGGGTGAATCTATATTGGGGTTCAGATTGTCAAGGGGTCAGTCACTTGGGTTTATATTAACTTGGAGTCGGCACTATCTAGATTAGCTTCTTTTGGATCTGCATACTCTGAGGGCCAATGGAGGTCTCAGAGTTTCAGGTTATGGGCCCACCATCTAGGGTGCCTATGTTTGATGGAACAGGCTTCACATATTGGGCGTTTACAATGGAGGGATTGCTTTTCGAGAAGCACTTATGGGGAATTGTTGCGGGACAAGTGAGATGTCCGCCACCTAGCTTTGGAGGAGCTTACTACGGAGAATCATGTGAGACTGTTCAGAATATCACCCGGAGTTCAGATGCAACGGAAGGTGAAGGGAAAAACCTTTCCGTGGATGGGGAAATAGGGGAGAAGGAAAAAGGGACACCTATGGTGAGGGGAGCTAGGCTCTCAGCTATGGTACCACATGTAGGGATTAAAACTGAAGAAAATGACAGGAAAATATGGGAATACAAAAACACTATAGCAAAACATCTCATACTTAGATATGTGTCTAAGTCGATAGCTATCACTCTTTTAAGTCTAACCAAGTCTTCGGAGATATGGGAAGCACTAACTCAGATTTATAAGAGTGAGACTATTCAGAGGCAGCAATTAGTAAAACAAGAAATAGATGCCTACGTTTATAAAGGCGGTAGCATGATAGAGTTTTGTAATGATATTGCTGCGTTATATGTTGAGCTTACTAGTGCGGGATATGTAGAATCTGAGGAGAGTAAGATTAATACACTAATTATGAAACTCCCAGATGAGTACGAAAACATAATTTGTCGTATGCAGGCAATGGATGGCTCCTCATGGACTTGGAGCTTTACCATGGGGATAATTCTTGTGAGGGAAAGCACTTTGGAGCTTCGTAGGGGAAAGGACAGGGTCAATGCATTTTCAGCTGGTGGTGATTGGCGGAAGCGTGATGAGAAGAACGGTGGTGACGAGCGGAAGCGTGATGAGAGAAAGAAAGACAAAGGTAAACCTTATCGGAACTTTGGTGGAAAGAGAGGGAGAGGAAAAGGCACGGGAGCTTTGAAAAAAGGGGTTTGCTTCTTTTGTAGGGAACCGGGTCATTATATGGAGGAATGCCCTTGTTTGGAAAAACTTAGAAGTTGGAATGTGGATGAGGAGGACGAAGAGGAAGAGGAGAAAGAGGATGAAGAAAAATTGGAGCTTCTTCACATCGGTAGAATGGGGAAGAGAGAAAAGTACACAGAAATAGGACGAAGGCAACAGTGTGCTTTTGGAGGTATAAGGGAAGTAAAGAGAGAGGAGATACTTGAAGAAGTTCAAAATATTGAGGATAGTTTCATAAATATTTTGGAAACAGAAAACTGGTCGGAAAGGGAGACTTCAACGGATTCCGAGGAAAGGGGAGAATTAATTCTAGAGGGGGTTTTAAAAGATAGGGGAGAAGAGAAATATTTATTGGGAATTAAAATAGAAAGTGATAGTGGAAAGAATTCCATGGGAGACAGTGAGGGAAGTTCAGAAAATAGGGTAATTATCATGGATAAAAATATGATTACGGAAGATGTAGATCTTATGAGGAACTTAGTGGGGACTAGTGGTTTTTGGGAATATTTGGAGGTGGATGGATTTGACATCACTACTTGGTGTGATGTCTCTTGTGAAGATGTGCCTGTAAAAGGGTTATCATCCGGGTATGTGTTGAAGGTTGGGGATGGGGCTGGTTGTTTGAATTTCAAGAGGGAAAGTGGATTTAGTGTGGATGGAAAAGGGAAGAGGTGGATAAAATCTTTGCTCGGGTTTAAGAAAAATGGGATGTTAAATAAAATATGTGATACAATTATCATTTCAGTTCATTTTATCCACTGTGTTAAATACTTAAGTTTTATGAAAGGAAAAGGAAAAAGGAAAAAGAAAAGAAAAAGGGGAGGGGGTGTTTGTTTACTTGTTTGTGGAAGTTAAAAGAAAAATAGACTAGAAAATAAGGGGAGTGTTGATATTTGAGTATTTTATAGGTCTGTATTAGGATAGAAAAAGAGCTGAGGCGGTCTGCCTCTAACTCCCCTTTCCAAGCCCCCATACTTGTCGTAGTCACTGAAGGCTGATAGGGAGCTAGAGCCATGGCTGCCTAGGCTCTCTAGAGAAGACAGGGGGTAAATTATGTAGTCTTACCAAAAGTTAGTTGACGGACCCAGGAATTGATCCTGGTACCTACCGTCCATCAATCCGCGTTAGCCGTTAGCTCTAGCCGTTATGTCTAGAACAGATATTACGATATATAGGGTTTGATAAATATATAAATCGTCATATGTAGATTAATCCGTTTAACGGCTAATAGATACTTAGTACATAGATACAGTTTAATTTAGTACGAAGTACGGAATGGGGGCAGAACGGATACCGCGCATTTGTTTCGATAGCGAAACAAATACCGCGCATTTGTTTCGACAGCGAAACAAATACCGCGCATTTGTTTCGATAGCGAAACAAATACCGCGCGTCGAATTTCAGCGGCTACGATTATAGCCGGTCTTGATCGGACGGCCACGATAGGCCCCGCGATCACGGAAAAGGCATTTTTGGCGTTTTACGGTCTTTGTCACGTCATGTGACACGTGGCGTGATAACATTGGACAACGGGAATTCCGGAGATTACAGGAACTAATCATGATTTGACACGTGTCGACATTTTGGCCATGTCGTACAATGGCCGTACAGAAAGTACACCGGCACCTGTACTTTTCTGTACGACACAGTAATTTGATTGGTGCCGTACTTCAGTAGATAGAGTTTTAGAGAGGGTATAGGACTTAGAAAATTTTGGGTAGGCAGCTGCCTCTCCCAGAGAGCACCCTGTATAAATGGCAAACTTTGGCCAGCCATAACTATTAATTTACTTGACCATTTTCAGTGATTCTTTTTGCTGCGGACTCAGGGGAGTCTAGGCTACACAGGGGTGTAGTCGGTCAGAGTTTTTGTCTGCCAGGGTGGCTGTATTTCTAAGGGAAAGTCAAAGTGGGTGAATGTGTCCAAATCTCATATTCTAACTTTGCATTCTATGGTGGAACTGAGCACACAGAAAGTGTTATTTCACAGGGGTGAATCTATATTGGGGTTCTGATTGTCAAGGGGTCAGTCACTTGGGTTTATATTAACTTGGAGTCGGCACTATCTAGATTAGCTTCTTTTGGATCTGCATACTCTGAGGGCCAATGGAGGTCTCAGAGTTTCACTTTTCACCACCTCAGCAGGCTATGTTGTTGATGAGAACTTTGCCCGATGAATATAAGGGAGCCATGGATAGGCTTAGGGCTATTCCACAGCGTCAATGGAACATAGCATTAGCAATTCAACTTATTTTGAGTGAAGAAGCTAACCAAATGTCACAAAGAGGTAGTAGTAAGTCTGTTCAGGCACTAGCTAACCAGTTTTCAGACTCTAAGATTGGCAATGGCAGTGGCAGAGGTAGTGGTCCTAGAAGGACACCTTTGACATGCTATTATTGTGATGAAAAAGGCCATGTTTTCAGATTGTGTAATGCCTACAAGAGAGCGAAAGCTACAGGAAATTTTCGCTCTGGTTGGGACGAAAGCCGGGTTCCTTCTCAATCTGGTGGACGGCCAACTTCTCTATTCAACGAACTAAAGGAGGAGGATGTGAGCAGCTATCCTATCAACAGCGAAAAGAAATACTTTGCGATGGCACAAGCAACGGAAGGCGTGGAGGAAGACGAATGGATAATGGACTCCGGTGCATCTGCCCACATGTGCCGCAATCGCCATCTATATGAGAGTATTCAATCTATTTCACCCATCAAAATTTATTTTAGTGATGATACCTTTGTTGAGTCAAAAGCAAAGGGGAGGGTGTCACTTATGTTGAACGTAGAGGGAAAACCTGTGAAAAGGGTTTTGGAAGATGTGTTGCATGTCCCAGCTTTTAAAAGAAACTTTTTCTCTACGTCAGTGGTAGAAAAGAAAGGTTTTAAAACTATATCTGAGAATGGAAAGAAAACAGTGAGTAAGAATGGGAAAATAGTTGCAGAAGGATTTGCTGGAGGAAACAATTTGTATCGGTTGAGTCTTGCAAATGATAATGACAATGATGTTATGTACTCAAGTGTAATCAGTGATTGTGATTTATGGCATAAACGTTTAGGACATGTGAATTATGATAGATTAGAAAAGATGGTAAATCAAAAAATGGTGGAAGGTGTAAAAATTAGTCAAAAACCAGCATCAAATGTATGTGATGGTTGTGCAATGGGAAAAATTCATAAGTTGCCTTTCCCTTCGCAAACTGATCATAGAAGTAGCAGGGTGCTAGAACTAATTTATTCAGATGTATGGGGGCCATCTAGGTATCCATCTGTGGGAGGTGCTAAGTTTATGCTTACCTTTACTGATGACTATAGTAGATTTACTACAGTTTATTTTTTGAGAAGTAAGGATGAAGTTTTTTCAAAATTTAAAGAGTATAAGGCTTGGGTTGAGAATCTACATGAGAGAAAGATAGCGGGATTCAGATCTGATAATGGAGGGGAGTACATTTCTAATGAGTTTGCAGAATTCCTAAAATTGCATGGAATCTCACGTCAACTAACCGTTCCTTATTCTCCGGAACAAAACGGTGTTTCAGAAAGGATGAATAGGACCATATCAGAGTGTGCTAGGACAATGATGGCTGATATGGACATAGATTACAAATTTTGGGCAGAGGCTATGCATTGTGCAGCTTATGTGAGAAATAGGCTAGAAACAAGGGCAATAAAAGATAAAACTCCTTATGAAATGTGGACAGGACACAAACCAGATGTAAGTCACTTCAAAGTGTTTGGAAGTAAGGTATTTTTGCTAGATAATGATCCACAAAAATGGAAATTAGAGCCAAAAGGCATACCAGGTATATTTTTAGGGTATGATGATCATGCCAAGGGTTATAAAGTATATGACATTAAGAGAAATAGAGTTGTGGTAGCCAGAAACATCATAGTGAAGGATGAGGGAAGAGGAGTAGATGTATTTAGTCAATGTAGCAATGAAAAGAAAGATAAAAGTGTTGATTATATCTTTTTAGAGGAAAATCCTTTATTTTTCAAGAAAAATGTAGAAAATGCATCTAGTTTAAGTCAAAATGACTTGGAATCATCTTCTCCACCAGAAACAGGAAGTGTTATGCCCGAAAGAGTTGTAGAATCTCCTCTACCTCAAGCTGAAACTGAATCACAAGAAGAATCACATGTATCAAGGAGGAGGACCCAACCATCTATACCAGCGACAGAATTTCCAGGTGGAGTGAGGCGAAGTGCACGACTCAGGGGAGAAAATGCAGCCTTTGCTCATTCTGCACACATAGAAGAGCCTTTAACATTGAAAGAAGCTTTTTCGAGTAATGAAAGGGAACATTGGGTGGAAGCCGTCAATGAGGAAATGAAGTCCATCATGGAGGCCCAAACTTGGGATCTGGTGGAACTTCCTCCAGGAAGAAAGGCTATTGGAAGTAAATGGGTGTTTAAATTAAAATTGAACCCAGATAATACCATAGACAGGTATAAGGCTCGCTTGGTTGCTAAGGGATATAATCAAAAGGAGGGGATAGATTATGAAGAAACTTTTTCACCGGTTGTAAGGTTTCCATCTGTCCGCATCTTACTTACATTAGCTGCCATAGAGGATTTTGACATCCACCAAATGGATGTCAAAACTGCATTTTTGCATGGTGATTTAGATGAGGTCATCTATATGAAGCAACCAGAGGGTTATGAGGAAGCAGGAAAAGAAAATCTTGTGTGCAGACTTTTAAAATCTTTGTATGGCCTAAAACAGGCCCCTAGGCAATGGAACAGAAAGTTAGATGAGTTCTTGACAGGATTAGGATTTACAAGAATTAGCTCAGATCATTCAGTATATGTGATGTGTGGTGATAATCCTGATGAGGTGATATTCATTGCTGTGTATGTTGATGACTTGCTGCTAATTAGTAGGAACAAAGAAGGAATTGCTAGAGTAAAACACGCTCTTAATTCAAAATTTGAAATGAAGGATTTGGGTGAGGCTAAATACATTCTTGGAATACAAGTTGAAAGAGATAGAAAAAAAAAATCATTAGGCTAACACAAAAAGAAGCAATAGGAAACATGTTGGAAAAATTTGGCTTGGCTGATGCAAAAGGTTGTGCTTCTCCTATGGAGTATAAGCAAAAACTTGAAGGAATGGAGCATGAGTTTGGAGTTATAATAGATGAGGAACTCAGTGCAGAAAGCAAAAATTTATGTCCCAAGTACCTTATAGACAAGTAGCAGGAAGTCTAATTTACTTCATGAATTGTACTAGGCCGGATATAGCTGCAGCTGTTGGTGTATTGAGCAGAAGTCTGCAAAATCCACGAAAGAGAGACTGGGAAGCTGCAAAAAGGGTGTTAAGGTATCTTGTTGGGACTAGAAATCTTTGGCTTACTTTGGGAGGGGACAAGGTTAACATTAATACTTGGAGTGATGCTAGCTATGGTGATGTGCCTAGTAGAAAGTCTACAACTGGGTATGTCATTCAGAATGGAAGTGGTACTTGTAGTTGGAGTAGTAAACTTCAAAAGGTCACTGCTCAATCTACTATGGAAGCCGAATATATGGCTGCGAGCGCAGCCTTGAAAGAGTTGATATGGGTAAAGGTATTCCTTCAAGAATTGGGTTTTACGCAAACGGGACACAAATAATGTGGTGCGACAATCAAGCAGCCATTTCTGTGGCTACAAGGTGTTCATGATATAATATTATGGCATAAGAGGAATTGGGTATGTGAATCTTGATAAGTTAAGAGAGATGAAAAAGATGGGAGTACTGGAAGGGATTCAGTTCGGTGAGAGTGAGAATCTAAGTGATTGTAGTGGATGTGCTCAAGGTAAAGCACACAAGTTACCCTTCCCAAAAATTGCCACCCATAAGGGAGAAACAATTCTAGATTTAGTACATACAGATATTAAGGGGCTAGCCAGAGTGCCATCACCGGGGGGGAAGAGATTTATGATGACTATAACTGATGATTGGTCTCGGTATTCCCGGGTATATTTTTTGAAAAACAAGTCCGAAGCTGAGGATTGCTTCAGACAATATAAAGCATGGAGCGAAAAACTCCATGAAACTCCAATCAAGAGAGTAAGGAGTGACAATGGTGGAGAGTATACTTCTAACCAGTTTGAGGATTTTCTGAGGGAAGATGGGGTTCAACACCAAAAGACAGTTCCAAAAAATCCGGAACAGAATGGGGTAGCTGAAAGGTTAAATAGAACACTAAGTGATAGTGCTAGAAGTATGTTGTCAGATAAAAAGATAGGAAAAAGGTTTTGGGCAGAAGCTATGAATGTGCTAATTACCTCAAGAATAGAGTTCTTACTTCAGCTATAAAAGATCAAACACCTTATGAGAGATCGACAGGCCGGAAACCAGACATATCTCACTTAAAGGTTTTCGGCAGTCAAGTGTTCAGTCTAGATACCGATCGGTCCAATTGGAAGCTAGATCCTAAAGGAAAACCGGGATACTTATTAGGATATGATGAAGATGTTAAGAGATACAGAGTTTATGATTTAAAAAAAAAGATATAATCTTAGTAAAGCATCTAGTAGTTATGGATGAAGGAAAGTATGTGGATCCCTTCAAATATACAAAGTCAGTAAAAATCAGATTTGAGTCAAAAAATTGTGATGACTTTAAGCTTCCTAACTATCCAAGTTTTAGAGAAGATAACATTCTTACACGTACAAATAAGACCGAGAATGACTCAACTGCGGAAACTCCAGTGACAACTCTACCCGAAGCAAAAGACGTGGTGGAAATTGATTCGGAATCAATGGACAGGGGAGAAGTCAAGATTGTTTGAAAGAACCCACAAGAACCATCTATTCCGGCCACAAATTTTGAGAGAGGATGGAGAAGTAGCAAAAGGTTGCAAGAAAAACATGTTGATAAAAAGGTAACAAAACTATCTCATCAAGATGAACCTCAGACTTATGGAGAGGCGGTGACTTGTCCATAAAGGAACAAGTGGAAGACAACCATCAATGAGGAAATGGCCTTAATTATGGCAGTCGATACTTAGGAGCTGGTGGATTGTCCACCTAACCGAAAACCAATTGGTTGTAAGTGGGTGTTCAAATTAAAATTGAACCCAGATAACACCATTGAGCGTTGCAAAACCCGGTTAGTGGCAAAGGGATTTACACAAAAATAAAGAATCTACTACGAGGAAACCTTTGCCCTGGTGGTCAAATTTCCCCTCCGTCTACATACTTCTCAATCTGGCAGCAGCGTAAGACATGGAGGTAATCTGGCAGCAGCATAATACATGGAGGTGCACCAGATGGACATCAAGATAGCCTTTTTGCATGGAGAATTGGAAGAGGAGATTTTCATGCGACAACCCAAAGGATTTGTGGAGGAAGGAGAGGAGATTAAGGCATGCCGGCTTATTAAATCTTTTTATGGTTTGAAAAAGGCGCCCGACAATGGAATAAGAAGCTTGATGAGTTTCTTACCGGTCTGGGATATATCCAGATCAGCTCAAATCACTCAATCTATGTTTTTGAAGATGAGGAAGGTGTTATTTTTATTGCAATTTATGTTGATGATTTGATTGTTTTAAGTAAATAAATGGAAAAAATTAATAAAATCAAAACCTATCTTAAGGGGAGATTTGAGATGAAGGATATGGGGGAGGCAAGATATATTTTAAAAATTCAAGTAGAAAAAGACCGAGAAAGAAAGATTATAAGATTGACTCAAAAAGAAGCAATAGGGAACATGTTGGAAAAAAATCAGATGGATAAGGCTAATAGTTGTACAACTCTAATGGAGTTAAAAAAAAAAGTTTAGGGGAGTGAGGAAGAAGGAGTCATAGACTTAGACGAGGAATTAAGTCCTGAAGAACAGAAGTTCATGCAGACTATTCCTTACAAGCAAGTAGTGGGAAGCCTAATCTATTTTATGAATTGTACCTGGCCAGATTTAGCTGCAGCTGTAGGAGTGCTGAGTAGAAGTCTAAATGCTCCCACTAAGAAGGATTGGGAGGCAGCTAAGAGATTCCTTGGATATTTGATAGGAATTAGGGATCTATGGTTGCATTTGGGTGGGGAGAATACTGACATCACTCCTTGGAGTGATGCCAGTTATGATGATGCTCCGATGAGGAGATGTACTTCTAGATATGTATTATATGTGGGTGATGGGGCTTGTTGTTTGAGTAGCAAACAACAAAAGGTCATTGCTCAATCCACCATGGAGTATATGGCCTCTTGCTCTTCTTTAAAAGAATTGATCTGAATCAAGCTTTTGCTTGGTGAGCTAGGTTACCTTGAGAGTGGTGTGCAGAAATATTTTTGTGATACTCAAGCAGCAATCCCTATTTCTGCCAATCTTAAACATCATTTTAAAGCCAAACACATGGACATTAGACTCAACTTTGTAAAAGAGAAAGTAGAAAACAAAATAATCAGTTTAGAGTACCGATCGGATAGCGAGATGGTAGCAGATATGATGACCAAATCTATGCCTTCCCCTAAGCTAATTTTCTGCAGAGAGAAGTGTGGTTTGAAATTAAAAAGTGACTAGAAAATAAGAGAAGTGTAGAAATTGATGGTTCTTTTGGTATTTTGTAGGTCTAAAATGAAATGCAGGAAAAAAAGCCGAGGCAATCCGCCTCTAACTCCTCTACTCAACTCTTATATTTGTTGCAATCACTGAAAGTTGGAGAGGAAGCTAGAGCCATGGCTGCCTATGCTATCCAAAGATTTACGGGTAGTGGATTAGTAAATTTACTAAAAGAAGAGATGTCGGACGCAGGATTTGATCTTGGTACCTACCTTCCGTCAAAGCTGCCAGTAGCAGGTAGCTTTATCCATTTAGTCTAAAACTAGTGTTAGGTCATATAGGGTTTGATAATTATATGAATGTTTCATTTAACGCTAACTATTTACGGGATATATAGATTCGGTTATGTAACGTACGGATTAAGGTACGGAGAAAAAACAGGTAGGGGGCATTTGTTTCGATAGCAAAACGAATACCACGCAGGTTTTTATGACGGCTACGATTGAAATTTGTATTTAATTGGACGGCTTGAATGAATACCGAGATCGCGGAAGAGAATTTCGGCGCTTTGAGGTCATCGCCACATCGGATGACACGTGGCACCATGACATTAGATTTTGGCATCTCTAAGGATTACAGAAACAAATCCGAATATGACATGTGTCGACTTTTTGGCCATGTCGTACAATGTCCGTACAAAAAGTACACCGACACCTGTACCTTTTTGTACACCTTTACCTTTTTGTACAGCACAGTAATATGATTGGTGCCGTACGTTAGAAGATAAAGTTTTAGAGAGAGATAGGACTTAGAAAAATTTGGTAGATAGGACCCTCTCTCCTAGAGAGCTTTTGTACAAAAGGTCAACTTTGACCCTCCATAACTTACCGCTCATGGGAGAAAATTCAGTGAATCTTTTTGCTATCGACTCAGGGAAGTCATGCATTCACAGGGTTGAAGGTGGTTAGAGTTTTTGTCTGCCTTGTTGGCAGGTATTCTTGCTGAAACACAAAGGGGTCAGGGTTATCATAGAGGCTTCTTGCAAGCTCCCATTTTTGAGGACCTATGGAGGTCTCATAATTGCAACTCTAGTGGATGTGCTCAAGGTAAGGGGCGTCGGTTACCTTTTCCAAAAGTAACCATTTATAAAAGAAAAAAAATCTTAGATTTGGTACACACTGATATATGCGGACCGGCTAAAGTGCCCTCACCCGGAGGCAAGAGGTTTAAGATGACTATCAACGATGATTGGTCTCGGTATTCAAGATTGTATTTTCTGAAAAATATATCGGAGGCCCCACAATTTTTTAAGGAATATAGAACATGAAGATAGAAACTCCATGAAACCCTTATTAAGAGAGTAAGAAGTGATAACGAAGTAGAGTATACCTCCAATAAGTTTGAGGATTTTATGAGAGAAGATGGAGTGCAACACCAAAAGACAATCCTTGAAAATCTCGAGCATAATGGTGTAGGCGAGAGGTTAAATAGGACACTACGTGATAGTGCCAGGAGTATGCTGTTAGATAAGATGATAGGAAAGAGATTTTGGGCCGAAGCAATGAACTGTGCAAATTATCTCAAAAATAGAGTTTTTACTTCGATAGTAAAAGGCCAAACACCTTATGAGAGATGGACCGGTCGAAAACTAGATGTTTCACACTTAAAGGTTTTCGGTACCCAAGTGTTCAATCTAGATACACACTTAAAGGTTTTCGGTAGTCAAGTGTTGAGTCTAGATACAGATTGGTCAAACAGGAAGTTAGATCCGAAAGCACAACCAGGATATCTGCTAGGATATGATGAAGATGTAAAAGGGTATAGAGTCTATGATCTTAAGATAGAAGATATAAGTCTATTGAAACATCTAGTGGTTATGGATAAAGGGAAATCTATAGATCCCTTAAAATATACAAAGTTAGTTAAAATCAGATTTGAGTCAAAAAATTCTGATGACCTTGAGCTTCCAAATTATCCAGGTTTCCGAAAAAATGATGATCTTGCAAGTACAAATCAAATCGTAAAGGATCAACAAGTGGAGCCTCAAGTGAGAACTCGACTATAAGCCGAAGATGTGGTGGATAATAAACTGCAACCAAGGGAGAGGGGAGAAGTTGAAACTAGGAAAAAGAATCCACAAGAGTCATTTATACCAGCGGCAGATTTTGAGGGAGGAAGGAGAAGCAACAAAAGGCTGCAAGAAAAACAAGTCGACAACAAGGTAACTAAACTGTCTCATCCGGATTAACCACAAACCTATAAGGAGGCAATGAACTGTCCGGAGAGAAACCGATGGAAGACAGCCATCAACAAGAAAATGGCCTCAATTATGGCGGCTGATACATGGGAGTGGGTGGACTGTCAATTTGACCGGAAAGCTATTAGATGTAAGTGGGTTTTCAAATTAAAATTGAACCCGGATAACACCATTAAGCGATACAAGCCCCGGTTAGTGGCCAAAGGATTTACTCAGAAAGAGGGAATAGACTACGAGGAAACCTTCGCCCTGGTCGTCGAATTTCCCTCTGTCCAAATTCTACTCGGTCTGGCAGCAGCAGAAGACATGGAGGTGCACCAGATCGACATCAAGACAACCTTCCTTTATAGAGAGCTATAATAGGAGATCTGCATACGACAACCCGAAGGTTTCGTAGAACAAGGAGAAGAAAGCAAGGTATGTCGATTAATCAAATCTCTCTATGGCATATTGGAGCCCGGGCAATGGAACAAGAAGCTTGATGAGTTTCTTACAAGTTTGTGATATATAAGGATCAGCTTAGATCATTCTATTTACCTGTTTGAAGATAAGGAAGGTATTATTTTTAATGCAATTTATGTTGATGATTTGCTCGTTTTAAGTAAATCTATAGGCAAAATTAATAAAATTAAAATCAGATCTAAAGGGGAGATTTGAGATGAAGGATATGGGAGAGGCAAGATATATTTTGGGAATTCAGGTAGAGAGAGGTAGAGATGGAAAGATAATCAGACTCACTCCAAAAGAGGCCATTGGGAACATGCTGGAAAGATTCCAAATGGACAAAGCCAATAGTTCTACAACTCCAATGGAGCTAAAAAAGGGAAGTGAGGGGAGTGTGGAAGAAGGAGTTATAATGTTCGATGAGGAGTTAGGCCCTTAAGAGAAGAAGTTCATGCAAACTATTCCTTATAGACAAGTATTGGGCAGCCTAATATATTTTATGCATTGTACTCGGCAGGATATAGCTGCAGGTGTACTAAGTAGGAGTATGAATGCTCCCACTAAAAAATATTGGGAAATAACTAAGAGAGTCCTTAGATATCTTATATGAACAAGAGATTTATGGTTTCCTTTGGGTGGGGATTGAAATTGTGTGAGCTCCATTCCCCCACATAAATCGCAGATCCAAAGAAGTTTATCGAGATAGTGTCGAATTCAAGTTTATACAAACCTAAAAGACTGACACCCTAACAATCACAACCCCACTAGAGAGCTTCACCTTTGTGAAATAAGACAATTTGTGAGCTCAGTTCCCCAACAAAGTTCAAAGTTAGAATATTAGTATTTGGACACGTTCCCTCACTTTGAATTTCCATATCAAACGCAATAACCCTGGCGCGAAAAATCTCTAACTGACTACACCCTTGTGTAGCCTGGACTCCCCTGAGTCCGCATCAAAAAGAGTCTTTGAGTTGAGCTCCATTCCCCCAGCATCAAAAAAAATCTTTGAATTGAGCTTCATTCCCCCACAGAAATCACATATCCAAAGAAGCTTATCTAGATAATGTCGAATCCAAGTTGATACAAACCCAAATGACTGACACCCTGACAATCAAAACCCCACTATTGAGATTCACCCTTGTGAAATAAGACAATTTGTGTGCTCAATTCCCCAACAGATTGCAAAGTTAGAATATGAGTATTTGGACACATTCCCCCACTTTGAATTTCCCTTACAAACGCAGCAACCTTGGAAGGCAAAATATCTGACCAACTACACCTTTGTGTATTCTGGACTCCCCTGAGTCCGCAGCAAAAAAAATCTCTAAATTTGCTCACCTGAGTAGTTAGTTATTGCTGGTCAAAGTTGACCATTTGTAAAGAAGCTCTCTCACCAAGAGGCGCCTACCTACTATTTTTCTAAGTCCTAAACCCCTCTCTAAACCTTCTACTATTAAGGTACGGTAGCAATCACACGATTGTACCGTACATAAAGTACAGGTGTCGGAGTACTTTTTGTATGACATTTGTACGGCATTGCCATAACGGTGACATCTGTCACATCATGACTTGTTATCGTGCGTTCCAAAGAATTCCACAAACCCGTAAGATGTTGCCACATGTCATCCGGAGTGGCGGTGGCCCAAAAACGCCAAAACGCCCATTCCCAGATATCGACTCCCACCATGGCTGTCTGATCAAGACCAACTTTTAATTCTAGCCATCGAAATAAATATGTCGCACATATGTTTCGTGCGGTATCCTAATTCGCACTAAATCTAACTGTATCCATGTGCTAAGAATCTTATTTGTTACGTTAAATGAATTAGTCTACGTGTTAACCTTTAAATATCTATCGAACCTAATGTATCTCAACACAGGTCTTAGTCTATAGGCCATAGTTAACGGTTGTTGGCAGATTGGCAGACGGCAAGTACGAGGATCAAATCTTGGGTCCGTCAATCTCCTTTTTGGTTAATCTACCAAAGCTGCTCCCTGTCTCTCTAGAGGGCTTAGGCAGCCATGGCTTTAGCTCCCTATCTAGCCTTCAGTGACAACAACAAGTGTGGGGGCTTACAAAAGGGAGCTAGAGGCAGACAGCCTCTGCTCTTTTCTATTCGAATACAAACCAGAAAATACTTAAATTTAAATAGTACGATATTGTATGTTACTCTACCGGTATTGATAACACGACATTTTGGCATGACGCCAAATTTGTCAGGCCGTTTATCATACCATTACAACCACGCAAAATACAACAAATAGATTTCTACCACGTGTCTCTTTTCATTACATCAAAATAAGAACATGACAAAGCAAATCAAATCTCAAATCACTCAACGTCTCAAGCTCTTACACAAAAACAATCGACGATCAACTATCGTTTTCATTAAAGACGCCAATCAATACTCAAAACACTCAACGGCTCAAGATTTTACACAAAAACAATCGACGATCAATTATCGTTGTCACCAGAGACGAATGCGACTACAATGCTTTTCCCTTTTAGAATCTAAAAGAGCAAAGCAAAAATTAGAAAAAAAACATTTGGAGACTATAAGAGTCACAAGAAAGTAAGGTCGATACAGTAGCATAGTAAACAATGAAACATGCCATGTACACTTCCCATCGTTATTAGGTGTTAAGGACAAATAACTGTAGTGTTAATCCAAAATTAGAATGTATAGTACTATTACTATACAAGGGCACGTGAAAAATTATCGTCCACTTTTGTAAGTATTGTACTGTAGTGTCGTTGTGTGTAACAATGTTTTATATTAATCGCAACCGAATTTGAATTATCAACTCTAATAAAGAGTGTGAATACCAAGATGACCCAACCAAATCGCAACATAGCTAAAACTCAACAAAATGCAACCTCATCAGTCCCAAAATCTTGGGAAGAACGGGGAGGGAGTTACGGAACACGCCAATGATCCATAACTGCAATAAAGGATCAAATGAAGATAGAAACTTGCACTCGTTACGATAAAAAGAAATACGGACCGAACCAAGAGCGCTCCTAGGTCTTCCACGCTCGAACAAGCACCAACCACAAGCATGGAGAATGTCGCCCAAAGCCAAACCGAAACAACCAAATATCTCGACCGGCAAAGGAATAAAGCCACCCATAAGTCGCGTCAAGGGGGACCACTCGATTATGCAGAGCTGAGTAACGATTATCCAAGGTAGCGTACGTCAAAACGACGTCACCAAATATGCTTTGTGCACTATCAAATAGCACAATATCAATCCGAAGCAAAGGGATATATGGGAAACCTCTTGGCGAACAGACAATCCCCTCTCAAAAGGGATAGTCGCGATGATGTCACGAAGAGTGTCGTGTGCTTGAATTAATTCGCCCTCGTAGGAGGAAGGAAGCAAAGGGCTATTGTTGTGCCAAACAAAAGTGGATGAGGGAGGACAAGCCAAAACTAGAAGGTCGTGGTTAATTTAGCAAGCGTGAAACAGAGGGTTGATAAAGTAGGTGTAGCCAATGGCGATGCTCCAGCACTAGGTCCGCCACATGAAAAAAAAACGTACACGTGAAGAATCAGAAGGAAGCGCCTTGAGAAGCTTGGTCTTCATGGTGGTGAGAACTTGATTAGAAATGGATTCTTAGACACACGCAACTGATTATTGTTTCGTAACGAGAATGGAAAGGACCAGCATGTTTGCGAGAGCAGCACGAAGAAGAGAACATGACAGTATCCAAAATAGATTGTTGGATCGAGCACACTATCCAAAATAGGAGTGATAACTGTCGCAAGAACAAGGCGAACTTTAGGTGGCATTCACAGTCAAAAGCACCACGACTTAAGAAAGTGTCAAGGACGTCTAAGAGGCGATTATCAAAGACAAGGAGGAGACAAACGTTACGGTTGGAGGGGAACTACGAGTAAAGTAGATGAGGCAGTGGGGGAAACACTTTATCAATAGAGCAAAAGCCACTGGGGATTGGAAAGGTTGGGAAGGTCGTCAACGTAGGATGAATCTGTTAGAAAAGCAAAACAAAGAAATTTGGTCACGAAAGGATTTGAACGAAGCCGACAACCCGACAAAGGTTTGCCCTCAAATGGAGGAGTGTAGAAACCATAAGGGGGGGTAAATGAACGAGGATTAGCACGAAGTGACTAGACAACACACTTCGAGGGCTAGACAGAGAGGTTGAGTTCGGCCAAGCGAAACTTGAAAAGGTTATAGGGCAGTATGACTTATTCTAAAGGTATTGAAAAGGGTAATTCATCGTTTACTTATCTAATTGTTAGACTCTAGAGAGAGAGAGAGAGAGTCACATAACATGAAACCATTGGCTGTCTCTTTTGGTTAGAAGGTGGCAGACTGAAATAGAGGACACTTTACCAAAATAGTTGGACCTATTCAGATTTGATTATGGGTCGTGCATATCCCCAAGAAGCTTGCCGCCCTATCGATTTAGTCGTTGTAAAATCGATACACATACTGAGTTTGATATTTGAGTTTACAAAACACACTCGAAAAAGCACATTAGAAGCTTGAGCATCCGATTTAGGGGGGAAACATTGCAAAGTATCTCATAAACAATGTTTGATGGACTCTTTGCTGAAAGATGTGGGGAGGTGATAACTGTTGTTTTTTAAGATTTAGTTTCGTGCGTATGTGAAATTTGATGCGCACTCGACGTTTCGTGCGTATATATTTACGTTATATACTGTGGAGGTTCGAAAGGATTTGTGGATTGGGGGAGTAAGTGTACGAGCAAAATTAAAGTTACGTGTGAGTGGCGCCAACAAACATTTGAAAATGTACGGCGGATCGCGAAGCGATCCGATATGAAATATGAATTTAAGGTGACGAAAAAGTACAAATTAAGTGACGCGAAGAAGCGTACGAAAAATACGGAATACGAAATGGAAATGGACGGCGGATCGCTTCGCGATTCGATTTGAAATATTCGAAGGATTTGAAAAGTACGCCGGCCATATGAAACATAATGCGACAGACCGCATTTATTAAATGTGACGCCGCCGGTACGGAGCGTCGTATTTGACACGCGACATTTATGACGAAGTACGTGATTTCGGTACGGACAAGATTTGTATGGTACGGATTTATTTCGGCAGTGGTTCGAGGTACACGTGGAGGGCGGACGGCGTCCGCCGATATTTCCAAGGGATCGTATTGTTTGATGACGTGTTTTTAAGTGGACCGTACATATGCGATGTCGGTTCACTACGTGGACTTATCGACAAGTGACTAAGCAAGTTGTCACTTATGACGCGGATTTATGGATGCGTCGGTGTAAATATTTGGAGTAACATTGTTTTGTCTTTTACATCATTATAAATTAGTGTTGACTATGATGTTTATATTTAAGTGATCAATTAGGGTTTTTGACAGTTTAATTTGTGTGTCTTTATTTGTCGTTTATGCAGACAAGTGTACGCTTACGATTGCTAGACTTTCAGGTGTACGCTTACGATTAATTGATTCTTAGTATGTTATTATGGATATATATAGGAATGAGCTTGGTTAGGAATTAATAATCAATGCTGGTTAGTAAAGTGGGGACCGAAGATGTAGACCTTTAGGGTTGCCGATTAGGTCATGCATTTGAGTAATATGTTTATTGATATACTTTTGTTTATCTAATGTTTATGTGAGATTGCACTCTTTTTGTTATTATTTATTTATGTTGTTTTATATATGCTTGATATGCATTGTTTATGCATTTGTCCTAAGGTTTGCTTATGTTGATTATTCGATCAAACCTTAGATGTTGTCATAGGGTTTATTTATGTTGATTATTCCATGAAACCCTAAATGTTGTTGTATGTTAAATGGAGGATGCATTTCAAATGATTGTTCGTCGACCTATTTTTGTTTAGCTTTAGCTTTTTGCATGATAGTTTGGGTGGCTTCTGCGGTCCATTTTAGACCAAAGAACAACAATAACGACTTTGATAAAAGCATCGTTATGATAAGGACTTTGATAAAAGCATCACGAACTAAATGAAAACATCCAACGACTCAAAGGTGTGGATACAGGGGATAAAGGGGTACGTGCCGGTGGATAAAGAGCTTGGAGAGCTCGGACAACCTCAGCACTCGTAGCAAAGCGGGAAGCACGATTTAATGGCTGGAGGGCAGGAACAAGTCCAAAAAGCTCACCAATACGACCTAATTGAACCACGTTGATAAAAAGATGCGACACTTGAAGGCCTAGGTGCACCCTACGGTGTGAAGGAAGCATTGGCAACTCGATTCCCATGCACAACATGAAGGGCCCTCTAATCACCTCGAATGAAATGTAGACGTCAAGCCATAGTCTCTTCAGACTCATTACCACCATCACGACATGGTAGGACTAAGACCCAAAGAGAAAACATGAAAACGAGGTGGAGCAATGCCATTGGGATCGATACAAATGCGGGACAAAGGGAGGTAGAGGGCATCTTGTAGTATAATTCGCAGTCATTCAATCCGTGATATAACCCGACGGGATCGAAATCATAAGCTTCCGGTGAACTCTAGACCTATAGGTCCTCAGGTGATAACTTGCGAAGCCCTAGGATAGCCTGACCCCTACGTGTTTTCAGTAAGAATAACCTACCTGGAAGACAAAAACTTGGACTTATAGGTGAAGGGAGGACTCCGATTCGATAACAAAAAAAAATCTATGATTTTGCTCCACGAAAGAGTAAGATTATGGAGGTCAAAGTTGACCTTTATGCAAAGTTCCAAGGAGAGTCTTATCTACAAATTTACTAAGTCCTATCTCTCGCTCTATCTACGATATACGGTACCTATCATATTCCCTATACCGTACAAAAATGCCGGTGCTTTTGTGTCAGGATATTGTGCTCGTGGCGCCTAAAAGCGCATGTGTGTGTGTCACTGGTCCAGACTTGGCGGATAAAACAAGGTACCCGGTTATTTGCGGGATCGAATCACGAGGATAAGACATCTTCCTTTTGAATAGCCTTATGTGAGAATCAGTCCAATCGTGAGCCTCGGATAGCCTAAGGGCCCAAGCCTTCCAACTTCTCGATCGCACAAGATTACCGTTTCTCTCAGCCCACTTAGACCTGAAATACTAAAAGAACCATCGATTTCTTACATGAAACGTCTGTACCAGTCCATACAGTCGATCGTGATGACGGAAGGTTAGTGGAAGATAAAGGAAGTTACTAGATGAGAGGGCTCGGGCCGCAGATGGTTAACCCTTTATGTTTGAATCGGGCACACTTTCTTTCTACTTTTCTCTTCTTCTTCCTCTCTCTTCTCCTTTCTTTATCTCTTCTTCTTCGCCTCTCCCTTTACTCTTACTAGGTATTCTTATCATGATTCTAGCGTGTAGAAATGTGTCACCGAGGTTTAGTGGAGTTGGAGGTGAGGAGAAGTATCATTATTAGGACAATTCCCCTGATAGAAAGAGATGCAGAAATTGAAGTAAGAGGAAGCCAGAGGGAAGGAATAATGTAAGGATGGTAGAAAAATGGTAGTTGAATAAGGAATCAAAAATGGATCAAAAGCGGGCAGGTGTGACTCTAAACAAAACACTCGGATTCTAAAATAAAATTGGTTCTGCCAGTTGGTCATCGAAAAACAATGTAACCAAAACGATATGCCCCATTGGAGTTTCAATTTCATTTTTTCACTTGTCATCATCAACATAATTAATTCAACTACGAGTGCAATTCTATTTTCTCGTGCAATTAGTATTCACAATTAACCATCGCATTTTTAATAGAAGTTTGAGGATTTTGTGAACCATGCAGTGGAAAGCTATTAGCGTCAATTTTTTAGTCGTCACTTTAATCAACTTTCCTCTGTGCTCACTTGGTCGATTTCGGTTCCGAGACCGTCAATCGAAAGGCAAGAATCTATCAAATTTACCTTTTTATGGAAACCGTTATATCGCAACATATCAATGCATCCCCAAAATGAAGGGTTTTGTCAATGTACACTGCCCATCATTACTAGGGCAAATAACACTAACTAGGTCGACTATTTTTGCCCGAAAATCATAAAATAGTGTTGATAATACTAATCAAGGAAGAATTACAATTTGCATTTTCTCCTTGCACGATAGTATTGTATATTCTAATATCGTGTTAACATTAATCGATCCTTAACGCTTATAGGGATGGGCCGTGTACAGTATTTGCGAACTGTTCAAAAATACAATTCAATCGCGATTCAAAACTATCGAGAAAAAAATATACATTATTACCCACCAACATTACCATTCCCATTCCCAACATTCACAGCATTCCCAACATTCCCATTCCCAACATTCCCAACATTCCCATTCCCATTTTTTTTTTCATTCCTTTCCTCTACGTGACAAAATAGAACAGAAAAAATTGGAGAAACAACCTTAAGTGACTCGAAACAATGTCAATGGATTATTTCCCATACATGCCGTGGGAAAAAAATATAACTATAAAAAAAAGAATGGAATTAATGTACAAAAAATTAAATAAACTATTTCTATACTTATTTGTGCTCCCCCTCCATAATTGCATTTTTATTCAGACATACCCACATTAAACTAGACCAAAAAATTGTGTTATAAACCTCTAACATGATACAGTGTAGACAACAACGCCTTTCCTTGTCTTTTTCCGGGCCCGACAGTTAAATTTGTTGACAAGTGTAGCAAGCTTATAGGTTCCCGTAAGCCCGGTAAAAAAAGCGGGACAAGCGTCAACTTCGGCCCCGGAAAGAACACCCAAAATATATCCATTTTCATACGCACTAAATAGGGGTCCCCCACTCATCCCCGATTCCACCGAAACGGACTCACATAGAACACTAGAACTAAATTTTTCACAACCTAAGTCTAATTTTACAAATCCTTGATCAAAAATGAGGTTTGTACCGTCTTGGCTTAGTCCCGGGTACCCAAAATTGACTCTCGGAGAGGAGCTTTGGACGGGAGGAGTCCATCCGTACACCTGTCCTGTAATCCTTCTTTTTAGCTTCAAAACCGCAAGATCGCTCCCATCTTTTAGCGTAGCCTCCCAATTTACCTTATCGATATATTCCGTAAAAATCATCGCTTCCGTCGCGAGAACTGTTTTGTATCTGTAATCAAAGTCACCGTTAAACTGTGCCCAAACCGAAATTGGAGTGGATTTGTTCACACGCCAAGTCGCCGTATCTTTATCGTAAAGACAATGAGCCGCTGTGACGACAAAAGTACTGTGGATCAGGGCTCCGGAACAAAGAAGAACCCACCCCTTCTCAAAATCGCTCCATGTTCTAAGAGAGACCACTCCAGAAACAAAACCGAAATCTTCAAATCCGGGTACAACTTGGGAAGGTGGAAATCCGATATTGCAATCGGAGAGATCGACGGCGTTTCGTATCGACATGGTACTGTTTACACTTGATGGCTTGTACTTTCCTGTCGGTATCACAGTCGTTTTCGATTTCAGTTTTGATTTGCCGCCATAGGTTTGACTCAACAAGGTGCCCACGATTTTTGTGACATGATGTCGCTCTTCCCATAATGCCATGTTGAGATCGCTATCATTAGAACCGCTACTGTTTATTGACTTTTTGGTCGAGGGAGAGTCGAAATTGCTTGTGGTTCGTGTCGACGTACCCTTCAATTTTCTTCGAGATTTAATAGGTTCTTTGGTTGAGGATCTCAAGTCACTTTGAGAACTCAGCAATTTCCGAGACCTGCCAAATAATAGAGCAAAATGAAATCATCATCATCAGGAAACTGCCACAACACCATTATTAATGCAGGAATTGTTTCCCAAATTATTGTGTCAGTCCACATCGGTACAATTTGCACTTATCAGATGCCGTTCACACCCGATTCATGTTTTAAAAGAATTACCAACTACAAATCTTCAATAGACATTATTCATAAATAGTGTGGACCACAGTTATGGTGATGGATGGTTGTTATGGATGGATGGATGGTTATATTATGAGACTCAAAATGAAAAATCAACAAAAGGGTCTAAATAAAGAAAGCGCACTGAGGCTCAAACGAAAGAAAGCATCAAGTTTACGAATTCCATTTGGACAGTTTTATCAACCTGGAATAAAAAAAATGAAACCAAATGCATTTGAGAAAAAAATGTGGAATTAGGAATTTAAGAAACCAAGAACAAGGGACTGTCCCACCGAGGCGCATCCACTCTATTTAATTTTTTTTGTAAGTTTTTTGTGTATCCACTCTATTTAAGTTTATTCTCACCTCTGTTTCAGAAAAGGTAAGCCTGAGAGAGGCAGTTTTTGTAAACTCTTGAGTACCACATCACGGCTGTCCATGCCATCCCTCCATCCCAAAAAACGATGAGAATCGTTTCATTCACTCCAAGGCCTTTTATTCATTACGTAAACTTTCATTCATTACGTATTTTTCTTCATCACGTAAACTTGATCTACAAAAAACTTCCCTTTTTGTAGTATATTTGTTAACATGTAGATATTACAACTTCAAAAAAACACCGTGGGTCACTATTAGTGTTAATAGCACTAATTCCCGTTTTATTCTGCCCTCCGAACACAAAATGGCGTTATCATTACTAACAGTTGTTTTTTAAAGACCGATTCTTTTAACGGTCACAATCGTCCACGCCATTTTGATCCGAAACATAATTATTAACACCAAAAAAGTCCTCTTAAAAAATATTTCTTAACACTAATACTTAATTGTGTTAACAACACTTTTTAAGGGAGTGGCCAAAGCGTAAATAAGTACACTGCACATTTTTATTAGCGTTAAAGATTTATTAGTGGTAATGCAAAATTAGTGTATATACTATTAGAATTAGATTTTAGTGTAACCAGACCCGGTCGATTGTACTCCACTCCCTTAAAAAGTGTTGCTATTACTATTTTATTGAATTTTAGATAGCGTTGTCTAGTTTGCATAATCTATTTTAGGTTTAGCCCATTTTCCTTTAACCCTTGTAATCTTTAAATGTTGTTTTGCTTTTTTCTCCCTGTTGTATGCAAATAGTTTTTCCATCGCGTGTTTTGCAATAAAGCTACTCTTCTTTTCCACTATATTTGGTAACATATAGATATCACAACTTCAAAAGTACAGTAAACCATGAATCGTTAATAGACTAATAAATTATTGATGTGGGGTTTATATTATTGTTATTAATCGTAATCCAGCATTGAACTAAGCGTTTTAAACCATTTTTAAAACGTTTTAGAATTCTTCACAAATCACTTTTGAAACACTTTAAACCGCTTTTCCATTTAATCAAATAACGTCAATAAAAAAAACACTTTGGATTTTCAATACAAATTTTAGTTCAAAAGCTAGAATTTAGGAGCACCAATAAAGAGTTATAAACTCTAATAACAATCCACAGTCCGTGCGAGAAATTTCTCGACAATCTGGCAAACAGATTTTGTTATTGCTTTAGAATTTCCTTAAGCAAAAAAATTACTTTTTTCTTTTTAATCTAGACGCACGAGTAATATTCTCTGAATAGACCATTATTGAAAACAAAAAAAAAATGTTAAAAAAAATAAAAAGAACCAAAAAAAACACACAAAATTATCCAGAACAACAAAACAAACCAAAAAAAAAAACAAAACAAAAACTAAAAAAAAACAAAACAAAACAAAAAAAGGAAAAACAAAAAAAAGGCTTAAAACAAACAAATGGAGCGGTACATGGAAACCACGTGGCCGGTGATGTCACACTCGACTCCGTCCCAGTCACGACAATCGGCTCCGGGTCTCCACGACACCAAATTTAGTGTGGATTTATCCTTGAGTGAGAGGAGGAGAGTCTCTGAGGAGGACGAGGGGGAGGAGGAGGTGTTAGAAGGGGGCGGAGAGAGGGAGGGGGAGGAGAGAGTATATATGTATGTATTATATAAATGTATACATTTACACACATCAAAACCCAAATGAAAAAACCCCTTCATTCTACCCCCATTATACCCAAAACTAAACTTCAAAATTCCCCTTCATTTCTTTTCTTTTTTTTTTTTCCCTTCAAATCCGAATTTTTTTAAACCCCTTAGAAGATAAAAGCAAAACCCCCCATTTATACCCACTAATTAAAAATTCCCACCTGCATTCTTCTTCTTTTTTTTTTCTTTTTTTTTTGTTTTGAAAAAGGGTTTTGTGTTTTATCCCCCCGCCTTCTTCTTTTCCAAAAAAAAAAAAACAAAAACAAAAATATATATATATATATAGGAAACAAATATAAAAACAAGTTAAAAAAAAAAAAGAAAAATACCTTCTTCCGGAAGCAGATTCGCCCCCCATGCGCACGTGACAGCTGTCACGCCCAGCACCGCCAGTACGGTCCAAGGGAAGGACACGTCAGCAACTCGACGTCTGCCACGTGGCAGGAATTTGACACGTGGAAGTAGGACGCGAGGCAATGTGCCACGTGGACAAAAAATGGACATTCTCCCTCCCTCCCTCCCCTGTCCGTACTTCTCTCTCCGTCTCCACTCTGTCTCCCTTTTTCTTTCCTTCACCTTCCCTCTCTCCCTCTCTCCCTCTCTCTCTCCCTCTCTCCCTCTCTCCCTCTCCCTCTCTCCCTCTCTCCCTCTCTCCCTCTCTCCCTCTCTCCCTCTCTCCCTCTCTCCCTCTCTCCCTCTCTCCCTCTCTCCCTCTCTCTCGCTCCGGCCCACTTTGGCTGACTCTCTCTCCCCTCCCCTCTCTCCTGCACTCTCCTCCTCTCTCCCTCCTCACCTTCCGACAGACTTCCCTCTCTCTCCCTCTCACTAACCCCTTTTCTTCTCTGCCTTTCCCTCTCCCTCTATCCCCTTTCCCGCCTCCTTATATTTCCTTTCCCTCTCTCTCTCTCTCTCTCTCTCTCTCTCTCTCTCTCTCTCTCTCTCTCTCTCTCTCTCTCTCTCTCTCTTTCTCTCTCTCTCTCTCGCTCTCTCTCTCTCTCTCTCTCCCTCCCTCCCCTCCCTTTTTCACCAACCTCGTCATTCGTACGTTTTAAAAAATCGATCCGTAAAAGCCTCTCGGATTTTCGTACAAGACAAAATAACGGTCCTGTACGGATCGTTTCGTGCAGGAATCAATTTGTACGAATCGACTTGTACGAAACAGGTTGTACGGACTAACTTGAGTACGAATAATTTTGGTACGGAATCGATTTGATGAAATAGTGCGTCGCTCTGTCAGAATGTTTTTTTTGGTTGGCCCGCTTCCTGTTTTGTCGTTTTCTGTGTCGTTTACTGTACGGAAAATGAAAGAATCGTGCGGTGAATTTTTAGTGCGTCCAAAAGTTTATTGTACTTCTGGCGTCGTTGCTTGTACGGAAGGACCTTGTTTTGTCGTGACATGGCAGCATGGAAGTACGGAAACAATCGTGTGGTTAGTGTGTCGTACGCTTTTTGTAAGTTATGACGTCATCATATACATACAAATCGGACATTATATCTTGTCGAGAAATTTGGCAGTTTCTGTAAAACACTAAAACAAAACATTTCGTGCGGTGAATTTTTAGTGCGTGAAAAAATTTAGCTCGGTTATGACGTCATCATCTGTAGCAATGGACCCTGTTATGTCGTCGATCTGACAGTACGGACGAATCTTGTGGTAAGTGCGGCAAATGTGCGGGCGATTATGACGTCATTATATGTACGGAATGAGCCATATCGTGTCGTGAAATCTGACGGTACGGTTAGCATTAACAATCGGGCAGTCAACGTTTTTAGTGCTGACATTATTTAGTGTGGATTAAATGTCATTATGTGATCGGCAAGATCTTGTCTTGTCGAGAGATATTGAGGCATTAGGCAAAACGACAAAAAATGGGCTGACAATCCGTAAAGTTCTAAAAGTTTAAAAATCTTGATGATCCGTACAAGTGGGGGTCGACAAAGGATAGTGTGATTGGCTGTCAAATGATTGTCATTTTTTCAAATCAACTTGTTAATTGCATAATCAAATTGACCTAATTAGCTACAGTACAGCACATCATGGGACACGTGGCGATCTCAGAGGTAAGATTTGATCGGAGTCACGAAATCAAGTGGTTGTGACTTCTGACGTAATTTTGGTCCGTTATTCCGTTCTGTTAAAAACGCGATTTTGGATTTTGTACTAAATTCGATATTTCGTACTATTGGATTCTGAACCGTACAGTCATAGTGCTTAGGGTGACGTAGCCACATTTACTGAATGTTTGTTTCATAGTTCAAAGGCCTTTGGTAGGCGCCATAGTTGTTCAAATCGCGCGATTTTTTCCTTTTTTCCGATTGAACGTATAATTCGTGACTTTTGAAAAAATCGTAAGAAAACGTCTACTGTAAACTAAAACTGGAAATTTACGGAAATATGTAAAGAAATTACTGTAACTGCACATTTTTTTACGGATATGTACGGAATAAAACGGGAAATATGCGTCGTACTTATTGGTACTTTCTGTTCAGTGAACTGAACAGGAATACCACGGAAGTTGTACGTTATATAATCGAAAATGTACGGACATTTTCGAAAAGAGACGTTGTACGTCACAATAATTTCGCGCGTTCAGTTTGAAATTTGTACGGGCGTCTTCTTCATTTTTTTTTTAAAGAAGACGCCATGGAACATTGAAAACGAAACTGCGAGGAAGCCGCTTCCCCATATCTTACCCTCCTCCCTCCCAAGCTTTTTACTATCCTCGCCTCCAGACTTCGACAAAAGCAATCATGCCCAGAAATCGTGCAAATTTCTATGTCGTGCAAATTGTTGAATGTGAAAAATGTCATTTGTTCTTCGTCTGTATTTTATTTTTTTGGAGTAATGCGCTGTCTGCGAGATAGAGAAAGAAGGCAGACAGAAGGCAGCCATGTCTGTGCGCTATCTGCGAGATAGAGAAAGAAGGCAGACAGAAGGCGGTCGTGTTTGTCTGTCACATAGGCTCGGACAGACAAAATTTCATAAAATTTTACCTTCGTGGCATTCGAACCCGGGTACGTCAAGTGGGAAGCAAGCTATGTGTTGATCGACTGGACTACCACCTGGTGAAAAAATTTCGATGCAAAAGAAGAGTGTGATAAAAATATAACGAGTTTATTGTTTTACCGCTCATTTCCCAGGAAAAACTTGCAAACTGCGTTATATGTAATAGTTTTTTGTTTTTTTATGTACGCAATAGTACGGAAGGAAATTCATTATCGATTTTTTGCGATTTGATCAAAAGGTTCAATGCGTTTGTTACGTATATTTCGTCACGTACGGTACGTTCGCACTAATCGCCATGAACAACTATGGTAGGCGCACAAAACTTGGCACAAACCTCGCGTAGAGTAGGCATACTGTATGGGTGTTCGTTGTGGACACTATTGTACGGACGTACGAATCTGACGTATGATCATAGTTCAGCGCACGCCGACGGACGAAATTTTTTAGGGAACTAAAACACGCGGACGTTCAAAATTGCAGACGCTAATGTGACAGATACTCCTATCGTAAGTTGTAATATGGGCTTTTCATGTGATCTTCTTACATCACTACTTTGATCAGAGACCGTCCGATCGTCTAAATCTAACGGTGTAAATAAGTTTTACCTCAAAACTCACAGAAATTGTTTTTTTTGTCCGATTATTTTTCAAAATTTAGACATGACGTTTAATTCTCTATCGATCGATGTGCAACTCAACCCTATAACTATTTATTTTCATTTTTCGACCAATACAATATGGGTCATAAGGGCATATTGTATGTTTTGCATACAATAGGCATATTGTATGGGCCTACTTTCACCTACTTTTGAACTATGGTTTGTTTTAATTTATTTTTTTCTCAATGACAGTTTAATTGGCCGCTGAAGTTCTACCAAGACAAGCTAGAAGTTCACTTTTGTTAAATTCACAGATCGGCATTATCAGGATAGACTTGTGGAGACGGAAAACACTCAAAATAGTGATGCCTCTACTTTCGGTAGATGCAGTGTTATCGATACATATCGTGACCATGTATCGCTGCGAAATATGCTTCTTACCATATGACCATATGTCATATGATATATTCATATGATTATATGATGTATCATCCTAGCATCAAAGATATACACCGCGAATCGTAACTAGAGGAAAGAAAAAATCAGGGTAAAAAAACAAAAAAATAAAATTAGAGTTATAAACGCTAATTTGTGTGATATAACTTTTTCACATAGGAAGTTTACTCTAATTTATTTAAGTACTCTATATTGGGTTATGTCGGCAATAATTATCCGCGTTGTAATTATGAACACTAAATTATGTAGAAGTACAAAATCTGTTAGTCCGTATAGTTTTGACGTCAATATGACGTTAGTACTATTTGTCGCGCTGAATGTCACTTAATGTTCACACTGACGACGATGATGTCGACGGACGAGAGTGATGCGAACGGCTTTTTTTCGATGTGATTGATTTTTTTGTTTAGTGGGATATCATGTGCGAGCGCGATTTTATTAAATCATTATTTGTACCTTTGGACTTATAAAAGTACAATTTTGCTCGGTCGGACGTCGTCCGCACTCCACACTATTTAAAACGAACCTGTATTCTAATTTTTTACGCTAATCAAGCCTTACCTTAAATAGTATAATGAAAATTTTAGAATCATTTACTCTATTTAAGGTGATAGAGTCGAAATTTAGGGTGACCGAATTAGCGTTATTTACTCTAATTACGATTCGCGGTGTAGTACACCGCGAATCGCTATTAGCGTATTGAACGCTAATTCGGTTCCCCTAAACGAAATTGATCATGGCACTGACTGTTTTGGTTGCGCACTATCACTTACGTCATTTTGTCAAAAAATGTACTTTTGAAGTACACATTGGTACAAGGAAAGTACCGTTGAGTCTAAATTTGACGGTCAATTTGTTGGACAACTTTGACTTTCAAAACATTGTTTCAACTGCTTCGATTTTTGCCGCGCTTGCGAACGTTGAACGTCATAATGAAATTAGCAATTCACACGGCCAACGAACGTTTACGGTAACAAAACTGCGGCAACCACATGTAAATAAAAGTGTTGCAGATAGTCACTCTTTGTCGTTACGTGAGCTCCACGGTGAGAGCACGTTGGATATTAACTTAGGGTAGGGTTTCATTAGGGAAAAAATGTCGTTGTTTACTGAAAGTCGTATTGTTTCGTAGTGTGCCGTACCACAAAAAATAAAATGTCAGAAAAACAAGCCTACTGAATGAGCGATTTGATTCTCCACGTTTATGGGCGTAAATGTGGACCGTCGGATGCATAATCGGATAAGCCATCGTCTGACACTTTCAGTTCAGAATAAGTGACCCGGAGTAGGTCATTTTTTAGCGCCTGAATGAATAGCATCGTGTCTCGTGGAAAAATAAACAAATATCCGCGACGACCGCGTGACTAGGTGGGTACACGTCGCATATGACATGTGCCATCCGTCAAGGAGGATGCGAGGCCATCGGAAGCGCAAAAAAATCTTAGACGGAGGATATTGTTTCACGCTTCTGTCGCCATCCAATAACCATTCTGACATTTTCGTACGCTCTTACAAATCTTAAGTTTCGTCCGCCCGTACAGATTTGATTCAATACGTCGTACGAGTCATTTTTTACCTTCGCTGGAACAAAAATGTGGTCACAATTCGCTGTCAAAGATTCTTTGAAGATTATCAAAATCTTATCTATCTATTACGTGGACAAATCAGAGTGTGCCACGCAAATAAAATGTTGGTTACTGACCTGACACAATGGAACGATAGCTTCAGTAAACGAATTTTTGATGGTTACAAAGACCCCCTAATGGAACAACGCTCTTAGCCGCAAAATTGAAATGTACACCGCCAATCGCTATTAGCGTTGTGTACGCTAATCCCGTCCCGCTTTTTTTTTTATTTTGTCTCAAATATAATTATCCACACTATTTAAAAAACCCTAATTCCTAATTAGAGTAATCGATTTCTTCGAAAATTTCCAAATTCCCAATTAGCGTAAACCACGCTAATTATTCGTATACGCAAAAGAAACTTCTACGCTAATAGCGATTGGCGGTGTAGTCGTTTAGCCGTTACATTAAATTTAGACACAAATTGAAACGAAACCTCTTTAAACTGAAGGTCTTGTACGGAAATATTTAAACGCACGAAACGATTTTTTGCTGTCAACGTAAGAATGTTGATTCGTAGATAGTGTGGTTCGATTTCGTTGCGCGTGATGACGCGCATTTTTTTCCAGTAATTGATATTTTTACGCCGGTTCGTTCTATTATAGTGCACAAAGTTTATTTCGTTTCGTGCGTTTTAATATTTCAAACCTTTCAATCGCCACCGTCGAATTAAATGTCCAGCAAGTGTGCACATGAAAAGGTGTTTTAAGTGGGGAAAAACGTTTCAACGCTAATAGCGATACAGGGAATAATATTTAGGGTTTGGCCAGAGGATTTTTGAGCCGTGGGAGGGAAGGCGGTGGATATTCCGTATTCGCGAGAAGGTCACGTGACGGCCCATGTTCCCCACTGAACGTGGAATTTTAAAAGCCGCGCCATTTTTCGGTGCGTCGCTTCATTTCCTCGGGTAAGACAAAATCGCGTGGTTTGTGTTGGGGCAGGCGCTGTTTTTTTCCCCGGGAAGAAAAAAGGGTTTGTTTTTCTGCTATAGCCGTTACAAAACAAAAAGTAATAATAGGAATATTAATATCATTCATTAATTTGTGCCCCCCGACATGGGCCGACAATCGAGTGAAAAAGACAAAAGGACAGGAGAAAGCACTGACGCCTGCGTATTTTACGGCGCAATAATTGGATGATCTGGAACACCGACACCGAAAAAGGACAAAAGAGTTGTACCGCTGTACTCTTTGGTAATGGAAACAACAATATACTAAAATAATAAACGGGCAATAAAACAAGCTATTAACAATAGCTCTGCTGCAGGCCGTCCATCCTCTTTCGATGAATCGCTTCATCTATAGTACCGTGGTTTTTAGCGAGGTTATGACCTTATATTTTTTTAATTAAGAGAACGAGCGACGGACAACGACAAATAGTCCGGCGACCGACGATGACAAACACTCCGGCGACGGAACACACACACACACACATACACACACACACACACACACACACACACACAATAATAATACACACACACACACACACACACACACACACACACACACACACACACACACACAATAATAATACAATACACACACACACACACACAATAATAACAATAATAATACAATAACACACACACACAATAATATCAATACAATAATTCATCAATAATAATACACAATAATAATACAATACACACAGCATACACACACACACACACATCACAATATCACAATACGCACACACACACACACACACACATATCATCATCAATATCATCTAATACAACAATAATACACAACACATATATATTATTCTTGATTGTAAATTTTCTAGTGATCGTACCTTTAGTAAGAATGATTTCGTGCATCCATGAGCTCTGCTTGAGTAACATTTTTCGTGTTTCAATACATCTTTACATTACTATACTTTTGCCTATAGCTCTAGACTTTCTTGAAAGAAATGCAAACACATTTTACATTGACAGAATAAAAGGGTTAATAGCGTTGGTAATCAAGATCGGCCTTCATTTGTTTTTTGATGAAGTATAGTTAAAGGTTTACACTACATTGGTAGGGGACTAAAAGCATAGTGTAATGGAGAAAGGGATTAAACGTGGTGAAGTAATACATTATGCTCAAATAACGTGGTTTTTGAGGTACATGGAGAAGGAGGTTGTATTGCGTAGAGATCAATTCATCGATAAACAATGGGATCAAATTATGTCTAAAATGATAAATTGAGTAGATGCAAACAAAATTGATGTTGGTGGATGGTTGTAAGCATAATACCTTGGCACCATTACTAAAACGATAAATAGGAGAATCCAATGTAACGTTATCATTGCTTTTCTTGTAACTACACATCTTAGTACATCTACGATTCTTAAGCAACCTATGATGTGCCTGATGTTAGTGGAGTTATTTTCTATTAGACATTGTTGACACATAATAATACTTCGTTCAATTTTCACAATATAGTTTTTATTTATTGATTTCAACATTTTTGGGATATTTATCTTCAATGCTGTCGAAGTATAAGTATTTGATATCAATACAAATATATTTAATCACAATGGTCAATAAACAAAAATGGAAAATCCGGGTCAAGCCTAATTTGGGCACCTAGAGATAGACTCCTGTTATGTACTTGTTTTTGACGCAGTTTAACACAAAATTTTGAGTCGTTGTGATGCCATCTCTCATAACCATATTGTTGTTACATTCCGTGATTTAAAAAACATGTAAAATCCTTATCAAAGAAACTCATGCCTCTCTTCAAAATACCATGTAGATTTTTAATTGAAGATAGCCAGGTCATCGTTTTTTCTTTTTTCGTTGGTGTAATTTTATTTTCAATCGCTGCTTGTAAATCAAATATTTCATTAAAAAAACACGATAGTAAAACCATATGAGTAACAAAGGAGCAACTGTCCTCCTATCACTTTATTCGAATTAGCGCTCTATTTGAAAACCGCCATCAAAATCTCGGCGCCCGTTCGGTTTGCGTGACATAGTCCGTAAACGTTGCGCTTAGAGCTCATGGTGCTTCCTCCCTTCTAATACGTAATCGCAAAGCGTCAGCAAAAGTGTACGGTATTCGGCTACGCGAAGGGCTTTCTCTGAAACTTAAAATGAAGTACAGTACAGTACAGTACTTTAAAGTACAATACTGTACTGTAGTCCGCTTTTACCCGCACCCTCGATTCCCTCTGGAGGGGCGGTCGTACCACCAATCCGCAGCCGACAAAAAAATCAACGTGGTGCACTTGCGCCTCTTTAAAACGTGAAGCGTCACGCGTTCGCCAATACAAAGCCAGCCTGGCGGACGCAAAACATATTTATTTTTGTCGTGTTGGACGTGTGCAAATTGCTAATCAATAAAAGTTCGATTTCAAGAAAAGTAGACGAACGTACACGACGAACGTATATGTAAAGTACAGTACATATTAAAAATGTGCCAGCTGTAATGTACACACACGCAGCAAGGGAAACCGTAGAGAATAATAGCCGCGGGCGACCCGGTGCTTTGCCCTTTGGTTGCGTAAGGACCTTTCGTTTTTGTGCAGTACACCGCCAATCGTTATTAGCGTTGTGTACGCTAATTCCGTCCCGCTTTTTTTTTTTTTTATTCTCCATTAGTGTAGTTCATTCTATTTTTTTCTTTATTCTATTTGAGGTTATTTTCAGTACGTTGTCTCTTAAATAGAATGGTGTACGGTCAGTGTCAGACCGTACTTAAATGTACCTTTTTAAGTTAAAAAGTACAATAAATTAGTTTTAGTAACCGCGGACGCATGAGAATGTGCGTTCTAAAAAAGAAAAAATACCAGGTCGTAAAAAATCCCGCTCGCACATATTCGTCCGACAGCCGCGTTTCGACCGTGTGAATGTACGATTTGTGTACGATTTGTCAGATTTTGTAAGGATACCTATATTAGTGTAAGCATGTTTGCGACCGACATTTTTTTTTTCAAAGATCCAAATTACCATAACCAAACAATTAGAATGTATGATTTTTTCCAAAATTTTCAAATTCTTAAATAGCGTACACCACGGTAATTATTTTTATACGCTAAAAAAACTTACACGCTAATAACGATTGGCGGTGTACCATGTATAATGCGATAGTACTGTACCTATTATGTGCGAACATCTTACGTGACGCCATCACTGAAATCATGTTTTTGCACGGGTACAGTACACCGTCGATCGTATTTAGCGTAAATGTTTTATTCGCCACTTAAAACATCTTTTCTCCGTACACACTGCTCGAGTTGTAAATCTGACGGTTGCGATTGAAAGGTAAAATTCTCAACTTCCGATTGGCGGTCTCAAATTGAAAATCTAACAAGTGTGTACGGAGATAGTGGCGAAAAAAACATATAAGCTAAATACGATCGACGGTGTACTGTATGGATTTTGAGAACACGACAACGTGGCATGGTGTGACGCGATAGCACTACACCGCGAATCGTTATTAGTGTCAAAGTCACTAATTTGGGTTCTTAAAATTTTGATTTTTTTCACGAAATAGATTTAATAACGCTATTTAAGGAGGTGGACCATAAGCTGCCACGTCTCTCTCACTAAATTATAATCAATAACCCTCATTTTTTTTACGCTATTTAAACATTGACACTAATAACGATTCGCGGTGTAGCCGCTCCAGCAGTTGCGTTTGGGAATCCAAACTTCAAGCCAAAATGAAAAGTACGATACTCTACGTTATACGGCCGACATTGGTATCACGACAATTTGGCGTAACGTCTATTTTGTCTGGCCGATAAAAACCTACGTGTTATGAAAGAATAAATCACTGTCGGCAAGATTCGCGTGACAAATCGTAACTCGATTACACGCGTCGACGCCTGGTTGACAGTATTCCATGATTATTTCTCTCCTCATCAGTTTGGAGTGGCCACGAGAGGGGGTTGTGAGGCCGTGGTCCATGGGATTCGGGCTTTGTTGGATGTACATCCGGATTGGTTGGTCCTTCAAGTCGACGTTTCCAATGCATTTAATACGGTGGATCGGAACGTGATTTTTTCAGAGCTTATGGTGGCTCCATCTCCGATTGTCCAATTGTTCCCCTTTGTGAGGGCTTTCTATTCTTTGACAAGCAGCCTTTCCTCCTCGGCCGATGGTGATATTATTCCTCTCTCCTCTGCTACTGGCACTCGCCAAGGTGACCCTCTCGGCGGACCTTTGTTCGCCCTTGCCCATTACCGGGCCCTTCGTGCCTCCGCAGCCGCCTTCCCTTCTTGCCTTTTTCCTTCGGTCGCCGATGATACGCACATTATTGGGCCGAGAGAACAAGTCGTGTTGGCATATGATTTTTTCAGGGAACGTTTAGCGGAACTCAACCTTTCAGTTCAGCCGTCGAAGTGTGTTATTTGGTCTCCTCAGGATATTCCACTTTCGTTTACTACCCCTCCTGGTTTTCAAACCCCTTATCCCTCCGATGGCATTCGTGTGCTAGGTTGCCCCCTTGGTTCAGATACTTTCGTGACCCATTTCCTTCATGATGCTCTGCAAACAGATCTAGCCCAAGTGGACGACCTTCCTCACCTTCCCGATCCCCAAGTTGCTTTTGCTATGTTAACCAGGTGTTTTCCCCACCGCCCGTCTTACCTCACTCGTACTTCCCCTCCCACCTCGACATTTCTCTCCTCTCTCTCGGCTTTTGACGATCGCCTCATGGGCGTCCTCCACTCTCTGTTAGGTCGCGGGGCATTTGATCGCGAGTCTGGGCCATCGGCCCGCATTCAGGCATCCCTCCCTGTCTCTGCTGGGGGGTTGGGTCTATTATCGACCGCTCGTGTTGCTCCAGCTGCCTATTTGGGAAGTTGGTGTCTTATTGCCTCTACTCTTGTTTCCCGTTTCTTGGCTGGGGACACCCCCGTTCTAGCTACTGTAATCCCCCGGGTTTCAGACGGTGTGTTCGCCTTCCAGCGATCTCTATTGGATGCGTCACGTTCTCTTCCTCCCCATTCCCTTGTGGATGTGCCGATTTTCTCGACCCTTGTTACAAAATCTGTTGAGCGTGTCCAGGAATCGATTTCCGATCGGGTTGTCGCCACCATTAAATCCGAGCTTCTCACGGCGCTTCCCTCCGATTCTTCTCGTGCCCGTCTTCTCTCTTGTGGTGGTCCCGGTTATGGGTCTTGGCTTTTTGCCACACCTATTTTGTCCACTCTCCGATTCTCACCAGCTCAGTTCACCACTGCCCTTCGGTTTCGCCTCGGCCTCCCCCATCCTCCTTTACTTGGCTCTCTTGTTTGTGCATGTGGTCGTGTCTTGGGGCCCGATGGTGTCCATTTGCTTCGTTGCTCCCATGGGGGAGATTTGATCCAGGCGCACGACACTATTCGAGACACCGTTGCCACTATTGCTTCAGAAGGGGGCTTTTCTGTGCGTCGTGAGGTTTCTCATATTATTCCCTCGCGTCGGATCGATGTTGTTTTGCTTGATGGTGCCCGTCGCATTTTCGGTGATATTGTTCTGGCGAACCCTACTTCAGCTACAGTTGTTGGTCAGGCGGCTCGACATCTGGGGGTGGCGGCTCGTGATGCTGCTAAGGCGAAGGAGCGTGATTATGCCCACCGGGACCCTATGGATGACTTTATCCCGATGGCGGTCGAGATCTTTGGTTGTTTGGGTGTTGCACTGGACGAGTTTCTCCGTACTTGTGCTCGACGTGCTTTCGAGCGTCGAGGACCTGGGAGCCCTCCTCCTTCGGTCCTTACTTCTTTTTACCGTCAACGCTTATCTGTGGCTCTACAACGAGTGCAGGCTTCTATTCTCCTCCGATCGACTGTTGCGGTTATGGATCGTCGCCGTGCTCCGGAACTCCCTCAACGTGCTCCTCCGGGCTGGGGGGACTTACGGGGTTGTTTTTCGTAGATATTTAATTGAGTTAGGGTTGGGGTTGGGGTTTGTATTTTTGTTTTTGTGAGTTGCCGTGCTTTTCATTTTGAGTTAGGGTGTTTTTATTTTCCTTGTTGTTGCTTCCTTTTTTTAGGGTGTGTTCTTGCGCTCTTTTTGTTTTTTATTATTGTTGTTTTTCAGTGTTGGTCATGCCACCCCTTTTGTACCCCCAGACTCAGATGGTTTACCATCGTGCTTTTTAATTTATCCTGCAAGTTTTTTTTTATTACCGAAAAAATAGGGATGTTTACACTTGTCGCGATTTGTTATTTTTTGTCGTTTTACTAAATTAAATTTTTTGGATGTTAACTTTTGTTGCGTGTTTCGATTTATTCCGTCGTTTCATGTATTCGTGTCCGCATCGACGGCGCCGTAAGCGGTTTCCAAACAATACGTTAATTTTCGTTTGTGCCGTCGCTTTCGTCGTTGCTGTCGCAGTCGCCTGTTCTCGTCGCCGTCGCTGCGATATCGTTTCACTTAGTTGGTACGGTTAACTCGCATCGACGGCATCCTGGTAACTGTCGTGGCCACCTTGACGTCATCGGCCGCGGGTCAACTGTCGCGATCACTTTGTCGTCGTCGCTGTACTGTACACCGCCAATCGCTATTAGAGTCAAGGATTAAATAGCGTCAAAAAAAAATTAGCGTTATTGATTCTAATTTAGTACCTGAGACGTGGCAGATTATGGTCCACCTACTTAAATAGCGTTATTGATTGTATTTCAGGTTTTTTTTCTTGAAAAAAGGGCACCGAATTGGCGTTATATACTCTAATAGCGATTGGCGGTGTACTGTACACCGCAAATCGTAATTAGAGTAAATAACGCTAATTCAGTCGCCCTAAATTTCGACTCTATCACGCTAAATAGAGTAAATGATTCTAATTTTTTCATTATACTATTTAACGTACTTTTTGAATGAGCGTTAACAACTCTAATACAGTGCCGTTTTAAATAGCGTGGCGTACGGTCGGTGTCTGACCGTGCAAAATTGTACTTTATTAAGTAAAAAAATACAAATAATGATTTAATACAGGCCGTTATCATGTAACTTCGTTTGAACAAACCGCTTACTGTAAACGTCATAGTGACGATGAACTGTACGTTTTGTCAGATTCTGTACGAATACCTAATTTACAGTAGAGATATTCACCGCGTCAACTTATAATACTTAAATAAATTAGAGTAAGGGTGTGTCCCCATGTACTTGTAACTTAGCGAAATTACTTTGTATTTTAGCGCGGATCCGCCGGACCCGGTGTTCAAGTGTCCCTATGTCTGTAAGGACGAAATCGTAACTTACGCTTGTTTACGTCGACAGTACCTGTGACGGTTGTCAACGTTTACAATCTGTGGTCGCACGTTGTTTTTTGTACCTGCGTGTAACGTCGCATGTCTTACCGTGACATTGTAGACGTAGCGCCTTCCAGCCTGTGCAATTTCACGGTCGAAGAAGATGCGCTTTGTCTTCGCGTCGCCTGTCCGCTCGACGTGAAATGGCATCGGAATTTGAAGACCCCTGCAAAAAAAGAAATTCGTACTAGACGAAAACGGACAAATCCAAACAAATTGTGTACTTGTCTTTGTCGTATTAGAACGCAAACTGACAAAACATAGCGAACTATGCACTTTTCTTTGTCTTTGGAAATCGTAGGATTTTTGTCGAAATTTACGGCACGTGCGAAAATATGTTCCTATTTGTCAATCGAAAAAACCTAATTTTACATCACATCGCGCATGTGTTTTAAAGACAAGGTTGAAGATGACGTTTTTTGTCGTCGAAGTGGGTCGAAAAGCACAAGACGACAACTTTTCGTACATCCTAAGTTCAGGGATGACGCAAATTATACTCTACAAATTTGCGATTCCTTCGTACGGTTGCAACTTAAGCAGTACGGCGCTAAGTTTTACAGCAAAAAGACAGGAAAAAACCCTTACTTATGCACATGGGGACACACCCTAAGGGTGCGTATCTATGTACTTCAAACTTAGAGATTTTTTTTTGTTTTTTACTGCAGATCCGGCGGACCCGGATTTCGGGTGTCCCTAAGTGTACCAAACGAAATTGTCACTTAGGGCGTGACGATTGTATACGTCGACAATGCCCGTGACGACTGTCAACGTCTACAATCTGTGATGGCGCACGTTATTTTTCGTAACTCCTTGTGACGTCGCGTGACTTTTCGTGACATTGTAGACCTACCGCCCTCCAGCCTGTGCCGTTTCACGGTTGAAGAATATGCGTTTTGACTTTGCGTCTATTGTCGGCTCGACGTGAAATGGCATCGGAACCTTGAGACCCCTGCAAAAAAATAACCCGTACCGGATAGAAACGGACAAAACAAAACAAACTGTGTACTTCTTTTTGTCGTATTAAACAAAAACGGACAAAACATAGCGAATCGTGTACACTTCCACGTCGCTTGAAATCGTTTGAATTTTTTGAACAAAACATTACACGTGCGAATACGTGTTCCTATTTGTTTATAGAAAATCCCTAATTTTAAAACTCATCGGCCCTGTATTTTAAAGATAAGGTTGAAGATGACGTTTTTTGTCGTCGAAGTGGGTCGAAAAACACAAGACGACAAGTTGTAGTACATTTTAAATTCGATGATGACGCAAAATGTACTTTTTTTTTTCTATTTTATTGTACGGTTGAAACTTACGCGGTACGGCTCTAAGTTTTACAGGAAAACGACAAAAAAAACCCTTACTTAAGCACACAGAGACGCACCCTAAATTCCTTTTTGAAAAAGTTATATCACACAAATTAGAGTTCATAACTCTAATTTTTTTTCTCTATTTTTACTCTAATATTTTATTTACTCTAATTTAGATTCACGGTGTAGTGTAGTTATCGTTGAAGATGCCGCCTTTTCTTACATGTCGCCGATGTAGCTGTCGCTAAAGTTGTCGCCCTTTCTGACATTTCATCGTTGTAGTTGTCGTTGAAGTTGTCGCCTTTTAGAGCACACCATTTTGGGTGCGCAGATGAACAGAGAACTGACATATTTAAAGTTTTTCCGCCTGGCGACCAAAGGTCTATAATTTTTGTATAGAGAATACCATTACCTACCATCTTCTTTCTTTTTTCTCTTGAATTTGATCTTGATTCTCATCTTTTTTTTTTTTTTTATACATTACGAATTGTCACTCTTTCCATTCATTTGCGAAGGCTTGAAATAATTAGGAAGTGGTTTTTTACATTTAAATGATTTATAGTGGTTTGTGTGAAGTCTATCTTATGTTTTTTTTGTTTAATGTATGTTTTTGGTCTTACTTTTTAAAGAAATCACATTTTGTTTATCTATTTCATTATTTTTACATGTTTGGGAAAGTTTTTATAAAAATAAAAATGTTTTGTTTTTTCATTTGTTTATTAATGTTTATTTATATTTTGATTTTAGGTGTAAGTGTTTTTTTTTCGAATTTTAGGAGTTATATGTTAGCTTATTATAGCACGAATTCCTCTTTTTCGATTATATGTTACAAAGGATGGGAATTGTTTGTTTCGTGCTCTTTCCCTAATAATGTTTGGCTGTGAGTCTAAATATTTTTATGTAAAGAAGGTAATTATTAGTTATTTATTTTGTTTTTGGGAAAAGCATGCTATTTTTATTAGTTGTGGACATGGAATTCAATTTATAGACTTTGGTGAAGTTCGTGTTGCTGCAATAAATTTTGATACTGCTTTTGATATTTGGAATGCTAATTTTCCTACAACATTGTCTGCTCTTAGTGAAAAATGGGTTGATAATGGTCTTTCTTTATATTTCACCGGTGTTCAATGTGACAGTAATAGTGGATCAAACTTGTTCGTAAATGGGTATTTAAGTGTTACAAATATAGAGTAATGAATTTGGTAGACGTTCGCGAAAGAATCCCACGATTTAGAGTTGTATTTTAAAAGATATAGTGATTGGTGTATTTAGGCGACATCGCGAGGTCAAAATAACGAATGAGTGTCCATTGTATTAGGTTAAGGGTCATATTAGCCGGGGAATTTCAGGCGCACGTTTATAAAGTACCAAATGGATGAATATTTCGTTTATTAATCAGGATGATTTGTAACATACAATTTTTAGTACGAAAACTTACTTTCACTTTATCGAAATTCGTAGGTAATTTCACGTGTGAAATTTGTGACGCACGTCCGTGTAAAGTCACGTTTTGATTCGGGCGCACTTTTGAACGTAACTGTTACGTAGTGAAAAGTACACTGTGAATCGTTATTAGCCTTATGTACTCTATATCGGCACCCCAAAATTTTGACATTGATACCTTAAATAGAACAAATTACACTATTTAAGGACGTGGACCATAATCTGCCACGTCTCCTTGCACTAAATTAGAATGAATGACACTAATTTTTTCATTACTCTAATAGTTTATATAGTCTAATAAGAATTCACGGTGTAGCGTTTGATTGGTTAGAAATGCTACATAGTTAGTGAGAGATTTCGCACGTTTTTGCATTAGTCAGTCTTAGTCCTAGCTGATCAATGATTGACCCTAAGTAAAAGCTTGTTCAACAGAGCGTTGACTTTGGCTTGGCAGGTCCAGAGCGATGATGGATAAATGGTGAAGTCGAAAAGAAAATTAGGCATCTTCAGCGAATAAAGCTTAATTTGAGCAATGACATTTTTCACGGAAATCTCTTACTAACTAAGTAGTGTTTTAGTAGTTAAAAGATAAAATTATTTAAGAGGGGAGGGCAGTGGAAATTACTTTAAAGAAAGGGTTGAACCTAGAGGGCAACAGACCAAGCTGAATGTCATGTGGACTAAAGCTTCTTTTAATTAATAATTAATCCTTATGTGTGTGATTTCAATGTGAATGTGTAATTTCCAATATGTAAAATGTGTGATTGAAATTGGTTGTAGTAATGGGATATTTTGAGAGGTAGGAAATCATATTACATATGGTATCAAAGCTTTGGTTAAAAGCCAGGGAAAAACTTGCTCACTCGGAAATCGACTGCCGTGACTGGTGAGGGTGCTTAGACCCGTGCAAGTGGAAACACAATGTGAAGTGGTACGGAATTGGAGGGAAACTAAGTGACACCACTGCCAACGGCCGCTGGTTAGAAGTAGGGCCTGCTTAGGTCCTAAGAACTCAGGTGGGGTGGTCTCACTCCAATTACCTAGAGGCCAAACAAACTGTCATTCTCCTAGCGATTAATCATGTATGGATGAAGGACTTAAAGCCATGAAGGGTGAGGATGTGAGGACTATAGAGTAAAAGATCATAATGTAGTGGGAAATGGGAAATTTGTTAACGGAGGAGAAAAAAAGTGGAGTACTTTACCTTTTAAAGAGCAAAATAGTTGAGAAATGACTGAAAACTTTTCAAACCCTAAATGCTTACCTTTGAGAGTTTTTTCATTTTGATGTTGCAAAATTAATGGTTAAATCTTACCTTTGAAAGCTTTCAATTTCGTTGTTGCAAAATTTGTGGGGAAATTCATACATTTCTGCATCAATGTTTGGGAAATTAAAGAATTGAATCTGCACAACTTACTTTCAATGTCTTATTGATTTCTCAAATTTTGATATTTTTCAAAGGATTTGTTAAAAAGAAGAAGTCTTAAATTGGAGCAACCTGAGGAATTCAAATCTACAACAAATTCTTTGAGAAATTATATTTTATCTTTTTTTTTGTTTGATTTCATTGTGTGATGATGCTAAATTTTGCACGGAAATGTAAAATGGAGAATGCCTTCAATGTGTTTTAGAAGTGTATTGTGAAATTGGTCAAAAGATTTGATGGCCATGCTTTTGTTGTGGATGAAACAATTTACTAAATTGAAAAGTGAATTAAAAGTTGTTGAGGAAAATGGAAATGTTTCAAATGAGAAATTGGATGAATTCATTAATTTAATTCAAACCAAGAATGATGTTAATGACCATAAGGGTGACACTAGTAAAACGGATGTCACTTTTAGAGAGGATGATCATGATAGACCTAAGAAGATAAAAGATCTGAATTTGTCTATTAGTGAGGCACCATACTTTGATGGTAAGAAGATTAATGAGTCAGATACGTGGATATTCCACATAGAATATAATTTGGAATATAGGAATTGTGATCGTGATGATTACACTTTTTTTGTTGTCAATTGTGTGAAGGGTGATGCTCACATTTGGTATTATATTCAGAGAATGTCTAATTTGATTCATGATAATGCTGATTATGAAGCTTTTAAAACCACGAACAAATTGCGTTTTTTATTTGTCAGTTATAAATCAAGAATGAAAAAAAGTGGCCAAACTGTAAGCAGAATTGATGTGTCAAAGATTATATTGTGGAATTTGACTCATCTAGCATTCATATCACAAGTTTGATAAAACGGCTAAACTATATAAATCGTATACTGAAATCAGAACTAAAACATCAAAAATAAGTTAATTTGAAAGAATTATACGATAAGTCATTGGAATTAGATGATCAATTGGGGTATAATCGGGAAACTCAATCACTCAGGGGTAATTTGAATGAAATATCACAATGGGGTGAAGAGGAATTTGTAGAAAACGGTTTGAATGCGGGTTTGGTGAATAGGCAAAATATATTTAAGGGAAATCAGATAGTGGACAGAGTGCTAATGCAAGAAACAAATTTAACAATAGAGAGGGATACGTTAAGAGTCCTAAACCAAGCATTAATGATCAGAAATCTAATCTAACCATTCCCACATGCACTATTTGTCAAAAAAGAGGTGATAGAGCATTTGAGTGTGCACAATTGAAGAAGATTAATTGTTATAACTGTAAAGAGGAGGGACATTTCAGTAGGGAGTGCACAGAACCCAAAAAAAAAGTCACTTGTTTCCAATGCGGAGGTCTATATCAATACGCTTAAGACTATAGAGATAAAGGTTATCTTAAAATAGTCGATGTTAATGAAGCTCTTCAGGAAGATATTGCATTATATCTAGCTTAGCAAGAAACCGAGGAGGTGGGAAACGGAAAAAGACTAGCTGAAAGTCTTCAGTTGAGTCAACAAGATCTAGAAGTTAAAGAGTTAACTGGAGGGCAAGTTAATGAATGGAAAAGCTATGATAGCAAAATCCGATATGATTTTGTCTACACTGTATAGTTTGAATAATCCTTCTAATGAAAAGAGGAAAATAAAATTCCTAAAGTAATAAGGAAAAAACATTTACATGTTCAGGTGGCAAATGGTAATAAGTCCATATTAGATTTACAAACTGACACAATAGAAGTTGATATCAAGGGTCATAAAATGAAAGTTGTGTGTGAAATAATGAATTTGGGAAGTGAGGAACTAATCCTAGAAAAGTTTTGGTTAACTGAACATAACCCTCAAATTAATTGGGAAACTAACACATTAAAAGTGAAGTCTAAAAAATGTTGGATGGTTTTGCAAGCATTACCTTCAAAGAAACTTCATAGAAATCATATAAATAATATAAATAAACAAGGAGTGGAAGGTTTGATTTCAAGTAAACAATTTAAAAAGCATTTAAAAGATAAAAACAAATCATGTTTTATTGTTATTAGTAACTGAGGCAGTTACCAATGAGAGGATGGAGAAAACACTAACCTTCATGTCATTCCTAAACCAAACACCACTAAAAATCTTAAAAATCTAAAATTTGATTTTGTAACTGACATTAATACATCTGATGCTACAGTTAAAGATTTGATTTTTGAATTTTGAGATGTTTTCCCGGTTGATTTACCCACAAGAAGGCCACCTTCTCGAGATGTGGAATATGTTATTAACCTTAAACTTGGAAGTTATCCTTATGTCACAAGAATTTATAAGCACAATTTCTTTGAGCAGAAAGAGTTAAAGAAACAAATCAAAGAGCTTCTAGAAAAATGACATATCCAGCCCAGTAAATCACCATATGGAGCACCAGTCTTCTTCTTCCAAAAGAAGGACCGAACATTGAGAATGTGTGTCGATTATCGTAGTTTTAACAACATTACGGGGAAAGATAAGTATCCGTCACCACTAATATTTGATTTCATAGATCGTTTTAAATGTGATATATATATATATTTTTTTATTGACCTGTGTAGTAGCTTTAATCAAGTGCCAAATAGAACTGAAGATGTTGATAAATCTGCTTTTAGAACTAGAGTCGGCCATTTTGAATGGATAGTGATGCCATTTGGTTTGACGAATGCACCTCCCAGTTACCAAAGATTAATGAACCAAACCTTTTCAGATTACATATACGAGCTTGTTCAAGAGTTTTTAGGTGACATTTTAATCCATAGTGAATCTAAAGAACAACATGAAACTCATTTAAAGAAAGTGTTGGAAAGGTTAAGAGAAAGATCATTGTATGGAAAATTGTCAAAATTCAGTTTTCTTAAAAGTGAACAATTATTTTTGGCAAATATAGTTAGTGGGGAAGGTGTGAATACAGATCCATCCAAAATTATTGCAATCCAAAATTGGGAGCAAACCACTCACGTCACAGTAGTTAGATCATTTTTGGGATTGGCCACTTATTACAAGAAATTTATCAAGAACTTTAGTGTATGATTGCCGCTCCTTTGACGGATTTACTTGGGGAGAAAGAGACATTTGGGTGGGGACCTGATCAAGAGTGAGCTTTTGAAGAATTAAAAGGGAAGTTGACCTCTTCCCTTACACTGGTGTAGCCTGACCGTGCTGGAGATTTTGAAGTCTTAATCACCACAAATACATCTGATAAATGATAAGGTACAGTCATAAGTCAAAAAGTTGGTAAAGACCTTCATCCTACTGCTTTCGAGTCCATGAAATTCAATGATGGTGAAAATAATCGTCCCGCACAGGAAAAAAAAATCTTGCAATTGTTCATGCTTTAGTAAAATGGCGTCGTTATTTGAATAATAAAAAATTCATCGTTCTTTGTGATAAAAAGGCATTTTCTTATCTAAAAATATTAACTGATGCACATATCATGACAGGCAGAAAAGTTAGGTGGATACAAAAATTTGCATATTTCAAATTTAACGTCAAACATATTTCGGGAAAGACAAATGGAAAGACAAATGTAGTCGCAGATCCTTTAAGTAGATGTTTTAAAATAAGTATGATGGTTCAAGATGAATTGTTTTTAGATGCTGTTATAAATGGTTATGATAAATATCCTTATTTTGCTATGATTTGCAAGAATCTTTCGGGAGGGAATTTTGAACCATTAAATGAGAGGCATGTCAAAAACTTCAAAATATACAATGGTTTAGTGTATTTGCGAACAAGGGATAAATTATGCATTCTTGAAATGGGAGAAATTAGAAAACAACTTTTACAGGAAGCCCATGAGCATTTAGGAAATCTAGGTCAAGATAATACTCTTAGTTGGTTGCAAAGTAGATTCTTTAGGCCATGGATGGCAAAAGATGTGTCAAAACAAGTGGAAAGTTGAGTCATCTGCGAACAAAGTAAACTTAGTAATCAAAAACCCAAGGGTCTCTTAAAACCTTCGGATATCCCCGAAAGACCATGGGAATCTGTCAGCTTGGATTTTATTTTCAGATTGCCAGCTACATCTAAAAAAAATCACAGTATCATCGTCGTAGTCGATAGCCAATATTTATCTATGCAAAACTACTCATTCAATTGTAAATATTGCAAAGTTATATTTTGACAATATGGTTAGACATCATGAAGTTCCTTTGTCTATAGTCAGTGATAGAGATTCAAAATTTACTTTTGCATTTTGGAAAGAATTGCAGCAAAATTTAGGCACTTAATAAAAAATAAGAACCTCTTATCATCCTCAGAGAGATGGACAAACAAAGAAGATGAACTATACACTAGAGGAAATGTTGTGGACTGTTTGCAATGGAGTCCAGAACACGTGGGAATCTAAATTCCCATTAATGGAATTTTTATACAATTCATATAAACATGCCAATACAAGATTCTCACCTTTGAAGTTGCATACCGATAGCGACCGAGGGAAGCATTATACTTAATAACAGGGGTCACTCAAGAGTATAGGGGTTCTGGAACGGAGCTTGGGAATACATTCAAACAATTTGGAATAACAGTCTGGGATGCATTAGTGGAGGCACAAAGAAGGCAAAAATTAAAAGTTAACCGCAAACAAGGTGATTGGGTTCTAAGCACAAGTGACAAGGTTTGTCTTTCAACAACTCATTACATGTGCAAGATCGAGGGACATTCGGATCCTACGGGGAAATTTGCTCATAAGTACATTGGACCATTTATTGTAATCGAGATGATATCGTCAGTTGCTGCCATATTAAACTTTCCTCCTTCAACAAAAATTCATCCAGTGATACACTACACGTAATTGAAACCAACAAATCATCGACTAATTGAAGGGAAATTGGAATTAGATCCCTCAATAATTATAGAGCATGAGGTGTAAAGATCTGTAATAGATTAGGTTGGTCAATTGTTTAAGGTCGACAATACTATATTTTGGCAAGTGCATTATCTACGAAGGCGAGAAGATGAGTTGACTTTAGAAGATAAAAATTATGAGCTTTTACAAAGGTATTGGTGGGAAAATAATATAGAAGCCCCGTCTTGAGAATGAAATGTGTTTTAATCGAAGTTAGTTATAAATAAGGAAGGGATGATGTAACAATATTAGTGGTTCAAACTTTTTCGTAAATGAGTATTTAAGTGGTAGGAGTATGGAGTAATGAATTTGGTAGACGTCCGCGAAAAAATCATATGATTTAGAGTTGTATTTTAAAAGATGTAACGATTGATGTATTTAGGCGACAACGCGAGGTCAAAATAACGAATGGGTGTTCATTCTATATGGTTAACGATCAAACTAGCCGCGGATATTCAGGTGCACTTTTATAACGTACCAAATGAATCAATATTTCGTTTGGTACGCACGATGTTTCTTTCCGTACAATTTTTAGTATGAAACGTTGCTTTCACTTTATGGAATTTCGTTGGCAATTTTGCGTGTGAAATTTGTGACGCACGTCCGTGTAAAGTCGCGTGTCGATTCCCACACACTTTTGCATGTAAATGTTACATAGTGAAAAGTAGCGTTCAATTGGTTAGAAATGCTTCATAGTTAGTGAGAGATTTCGCACGTTTTTGCATTGGTCAGTCTGAGTCCTAGTTGATCAATGATGATTGGCCCAGGTAAAAGCTTGTTCAATGGAGCATTGACTTTGGCCTGGCTGGTCCAAGGCCACGACGGATAAATAGTGAAGTCAAAAAGAAAATTAGGCATCTTCTCATTTGGAAAAGTTTGTGGAAATTTTTGACGAATCCTGATCTTGAGCGAATAATACGAAATTGGAGCAATGGCATTTTGCACGAAAATCTTTTACTATTTTGTTAGTGTTTTAGTTCTTAAGAGATATAATTATTTAAGAGTGGAGTGCAGTGGAAAATATTTTTAAGGGTTGAGCCAAGAGGGCAAGAGACCAAACTGAATGTCATGTGGATTGAAGCTTCTTCTAATTAAAAGTTGATCTTTATGTGAGTGATTTCAATGTGAATGTGTAATTTCCAATGTGTGGAATGTGCGATTCAAATTGCTTGTAGTAATCAAATATTGTGAGAGGTAAGGAATCCTATTACATTCATTATAATGTTTTAATGGATGTTGTTGCATCTAACTTCAATAGACAAGTTGATCTACTATGTTTATCTGAATGTGAAAAAGCAATAGACAGAGATAATATGTATATGTTGTCTAATAATGAACCTATTAAAAATGTCCAGATTATTTTAATGATTCTTTTGAAAATGATGGTAAAGATGATTATAATTGTGATAATGTTGTACTATGTAATAGTGATAGTGTTGATACACTTGTAAATGAAAGTGTAGATTAAAAAAAGAAAAAACATACAAAACAAACAAATAATATAAGTGGTAATCTTGGTGACGTGGATGTTGTTAAAAATAATAGGTGCAATAGAAATGGATATAAGAATGGAAATATTGGTAAGTCTTTTATTGGTGTTTCAGTATTTAGTGACATTGAGTTTGTGGTTAAATTACGAATTAGGAAAAAATAGCATATACCGTTAGGTACTTATTGTAATAGCCTAAAGCTTTTTTAGCATATGATTATGGTCTATTTGTTATGGGTTTACACATGTATCTAAAAATGAATAATGTTAACCTATGTTGTGAATCTGATTTGGTTTTTTTAGCAACATATACAAAATCTTAACTTTGGTTTTTCTTTTTATATAGATTGAAAGCAACAACTCAACTTAATCTGACGAAAAACAAAGGACTTAAAAGAGTCCAATTGCAACAAGCGTCGATATTATTAGAGTGTTATTGTTTTATTGAATTAAGACGACAATTTTTTTTTTGTTTTTTTATATATATAGTTTATTATATATATATTATATATTTAGATATATAAATATATATTATTTTTCTCAAAGATACGGGTGTAGGGGTTTTAGGGGCTTGATTAGCACATTATCATTACGTGATTAAAGGTTTATAAGGGTTTGATTAATACTCAATTTAGGGTTTTATAATTTTTTTTTAGTCACTAAATTTTTTTAGGCTATAAGAAACAAATTATTTGTCATGTTTTTTTCCACATAAACAGAAATAGCAGTAATACTTGCTTACTTGCAAGTAACATCATAAAAAAAAACAAAGTAATCAAAGTATCACCAAAACAAAGTATTCAAAGTTTATGTATTGTATTTAAAAAAAAAAAACCAATGTCTCTAATGTTGGTCACATAAAAAAAAAAGTAATCAAGTATCACCGAAACAAAGTAGTCAAAGTATTTGTGTTGTATTTAAAAAAATATTTATACACCAATGTTTGTAATGTTGGTCAGCCTTTGAGCTGATCATGATGTTTAACAACTTTCTTGGTCTTTAGACTAAGTTGGTTGATCGAAAAAAATATAATAAAAAAAAATCAAAGTAACAATGTAATCTAACAAACAAATATTATGAATGAAAACAAGTGTTTGTAATGTTGGTCAGCCTCCGAGCTGATAGTGATGTTTATGCAACCTTCTAAGTCATAGGACTAAGTTGGTTGATCACAAAAAAAGAAAAAGAAAAACAAAGTACTCAAAGTAATCAATCTACTATAATATAAAACGAAAATCAATAAATATCAAGTGATTTTAATGTTAGTCAGCCTGTGAGCTGATAATGATGTTTATGCAACCATCTGGGTCTTCGACTTAGGTGCTTGATCGAAACAAAAAAAAATACATAAAGTAATCAACATATTCCAACTATAAACAAATATAAAAAAAAATATGTGTTTGTAGTGTTAGTCAACCATCGAGCTGATAATCATGTTGTTCCAACCTGGGTCTTTGGACTAAGTTGGTTGAATCCTAGTTAAGTCTGATGTTTTTTCTTTTTTTCTCATTATATTCATTTGTTTCTTTCGTTTTTGTTATGTGATCAAGGTTGTATTGTGGTTATTTATTTTGTTTTTCTTTTTTTTGTTTTCTTCTTTTGTAATATTATGTATTGATAAAAAAAAAAAAAAAAAAAATATGCAACACCTTGTTATAAAATAAACAAAAACCATTAGTATTATGTTTAAACGAATAATGGTTGAATACTGCTAATGCTTTAATGTGTGTTCTAGATTTAACATTAAAGTATTTAATACTACATGATATATTTAGTCCATTCATTCAAAATCATTAGATTGAGATTGAGCGCTCAAATTAATGTGAAACTTCTACTCTTAATCAAACCCCCTACATGAACGAAACGCGAATTAAGCCATCCACTTGACTTCATCATCTTCTTCTACATACATGAACCTTTCTCCCATAGATTTTGATAACAAATAATTAATAAACCCGTAAAAATTTTGTTTTTTTCATGAAATATATTTATTCGATGTTAATTTTTGTCGTATGATTACTCTGTCGTTTCATTTCTTCGTGTCGTTTCAGTCGACGATTGTGCCCCCAAATGGTTTTCATTTATTATACATTTATTATACATTTATTTTATTTCAATTAACATAAATTGTATACAATGATTTATTTTTGCCGTCAGATTGAAATTTAGCATTCGTGACGTTTAATAGTGTCGGCCGTTATGTAAGACGTTAATCGTTTCTCCTTTTTTCGTAAGTCTGCATTAGCCGTTACGTTTTTCAAACCAATTGTTAACGATTTCGGCCACAATATGGTACAATACCATGTACAATGCGATAGTACAGTACCCAAAATTTCAAAACGCAACGACAAAAAGGCGGCGGCAAACTTTGATGGAGGGAGTGTGACGGGATAATTTGGGCGGATTCGCAACCACCCTGGCGGAAAGCACATGGCCCATGCGACGTGTACGCAGATACGCGCGCGCTCATCGTGGATTCTTTTTCTTTATCCACGCGGCCCATTTTTACACGTTCAGTGTCTCAGAAGTGTCCTCCTTGTGCACGGTCGTCAAAGACTGCAGGGTTAGTGACGTGGCGTCTCGGATAAAAAGTGTAATGGCATCCGACGGTCAATGTTTAAGAGTACAGCCTTAGACATTTTCCCCTAATGATGTTTTCTTTGGAAAAAAAAAAGGTACAAACCTGTACAAAGCGGTACGGCCCTCAATAAACAACTTCACTTTTTCGCTAATGGAAGGCCACCCTGAGTGTTGATAGAAAACGTATGCTCATTATCCAATGTGCCGCGGCTCAAACTTTTCTGTAAGGGTGGACTTCCATTAGAGAAAAAGTGTGGTTGTTTAATGAGGGTCGTACCTTTTTGTACTGGTCCGTACCTTTTTTTTTTCTAAAGAAATACATCATTGTCAAAGGTTGTAGGCATGCATAAATTATGACCGTCAGATGCTGTTACATTTTTTATCCGAGACGCCACGTCACCAACACTACACTATTTGACGACCGTGCACAAGGAAGACATTTCTCATAGACTGAACGTGTAAAAATGGGCCTCGTGGAAAAGGGAAAAAAATCCACGATGAGCGCGTGCGTATGTGCGTACACGTCGCACGGGCCATGTGCCTTCCGCCTAAGTGGTTGCGAATCCGCCCAAATTATCTCGTCACGCTCCCACCATCAAAGTTTGCCGACGCCATTTTGTCGTTGCGTTTTGGGTAGTACATTCAATGCCCTATGTACGATTCATTAATTACCTCCGCTGGTAAAGATATTTCCTCCGCTAGTACAGAAATTACTTCCTCTTGTACAATTATTGCCTCCTCTCGTACAGATATTGCTTTCAGACTCTGCATTCTAAGACTCTTTAAACGACCTAATGGAAGGCACGCCCTTCACTAAAATTTTCCGTACAATTACTGAGACGCCTAATGGAAGTCCACCCTAAATGGTGATGCACCTCAGCGAGGTACATCACCATTTACAAAAACGTTTGAAGCGAATGCTTCGCGAAAAAATATCCAATGGTCATTGTTACCTCCTAAACCTTGGGAGAATACTGGCAAGTTTTTTTGTAATGTTGTTCAAGGATAAAAACAAAATAAGAGGTACATCATAGTACGAACAGGTCTTGATTTCTGTAAACAACCTCACTTTTTGTCCGAAGGAACTTCACCTTCAGTAAATGTATTTAAGATATTAAATTACAGTCTGCCACGTTTTCTTACACTTATAGGGTTTATAATTTATCGTTTACAATAATGTACCCTTTAGTAACGAGAGTTCAATGCAAACCTATTTTTATGACATCAACAACAGGGATTGTAAATATTTCATGGATATTGTTGTTAACAATAGATAAAAGTGTGCATATTCATAAATTTTTTAGTTGGAGTGTATTAGCTACTTGCATTTTTTCTTTCTACACACGAGGTTGTAAAATGTACACAAACGTTATATTTTAGGACGCCTTGTAGAGTTGATGGTGGCATAAACACATGTTTCGTTACTATTATTCTTTATTATTACGTGTTAAAACATTTGTTTACATAGTCGTGCAACTTTATGTTCCAATTGTAAAACTTACCAATCTTACTAAAATCTTTATGTTTTAACGTTTTCGTTGTAATCGAACCATATTGCTACAATTTCATTGTTTATTTTCATTAGAATAATGAATGGTGTGGTTTTGGTATGCGGAATATAATAAACAACCTAAACCATGTATTTATACTTTATGTTTAGGGTTAATCGTAGCGTATGATATTTTATGTTTTAATAATTCCAAACATTTTCTAATTGCAATTGTTTGAGTTTCTATATCGTCCGATTTTACAAGGTTGAATATAATGTATGAAGTTATTACTTGCATATTTTGTGACCCAGGTGGTTGGTTATATTAATCTATATATTGCTTCCCACGGATTTATTTAAAACATACAATGAGGTTTCACGTACAAATGCGTGTTTAGACCACTTTATCTATTAACATACCCATTTGTCCATTGAACATATGATAGATGAACTACGGAGCACCACAACAACCAATTTGCAGGCCAAACCGATCTATATTGACCAACACACACAATCAACCGCTTAGTCATACATTGGTGGCTACTTTAAATTTTAGTGTGACCAATTCTATAAAAAACTTCCTAAACCTATAACCCTTCTTATTATTGGTCGTTTCAACCCTATACATTACTATTAAGGTGTAAAAACCATGCTTTTCGTCGATTTACTAAAAACGTATAATGAGGTTTCACGTACAAATGCGTGTTTAGACCATTTTTTTCAATAACATACCCTTTTTTCCATTGAACAAACGATAAATGAACAATAAAACACCACAATAACCCATTTGCGGGCTAAAGCAATTGGGTATCGACCAACACACAAAATCGAGCAATCGGCCATTTATTCGTAAACCGCAAGTTACTAAGAATTTTAAGGTGACTTATATTTCCACAAACTTGGTAAACGTATAACCTTTTTTCATTGGTCCTTACAATTATATAATTTTTTATAATTACGTAAAAACCGTGCTTTTCGTCGATTTACTTAAAACAAATAATAAAATTGCATATACAAATGCGAGTTTACACCATTGTTTTTAATAAAATAACTATTAGTTCATTGAGCATAAGCTATGTGAAATACAAAGCATCACAAGAATCCATCCGCGGGCTAAACGAATTAGATATCGACCAACACACACAATCGGCCAATAGACCGTTTAGTCATACATCGGTGGTTACTAAGAATCTTAGGGATACCAATTCTATAACAAACTTTGTAAACGTATAACATTTTTTATTTTGGTCGTTGCAACCTTTAAAAATACTAATAGATGTTCATTACAACGAGGTCAGTAGAACATATTAAGTTAAAGACATACAAACGTATGTTACTATATTAGTGGTGTGTTTGGTAGATATTTTGCACCAATAAGCAGTGTATGTAATTGTTGAAATATTAGTTGTCGTTAACATTGATACACACGATATACACACCAATCATGCATAGTAGTACAATTATTTAATTGTTTGCGTTTGTATGGAACAAAGTATCATTGTGAACATTTAAAGCAAAGACTTTGCGTGGCTTGAGAATGGTCATAAAGATTAAAAATGTAATGTTAAAAAATTAAAAAAACCCTAATCGAAGTACAACAATAAAATAAAAATACCATATATTTATTCTTCTCATCGTCAATTCTAAGTAAACACGTGATTTCACATAACTCCTCTAATTTTTGAAATCGTAACACCTTCCACTAAAAAATTCTCTCTCTTTTTACTCCGTCTTTTGGAACCAATTGAGTACGAAAAGCTAAAGCCTATTTTAGCTTTGTTTTGCATCCACTAAACTGCTCTATCTTAACGCTTTCTAAATTTGTGTTGCTTTTGTTGAGTCCTACCTGTAATTTTGTGACCTCCATTGGCCCACAGAATGTCTAGCTTCTATGAAGCCTCTAGGATATTATTTGCCCCTATGACTTTCAAACCAAATAAAAGCCACACAATCAGACAAGAATTCTGACCAACTTCACCCCTATAAAGACCTGACTCCTTACATCAAACGCAAAAAGAATTTCTGCATAGAATTTTTGCATTTGCTTCCCCGAGCAGTAAGTTATGGCTGGTCAAAGACGACCTATAAATAAAAAAGGTCTCTGAGAGAGAGGCGCCTCAAAAATGACTAAGTCCTAAATCCCTCTCTAAACCCCCTAGTACTATTGTAATCAACCAATCATAAGACTGTAAAGTACAAGAAAGTACAAATGCCACTGTACTTTGTGTACGGCCATGGTATAGCATGGCCGTCCAAGTGGGGAGTATTAAGTAGAAAAATGGTGTACAGACATACGAAGAATTTAGTCAATACCATCATCGCAGTATGTACCTTAAATAATTTGTTACTTGATGAAGATACATCTTACGTTGGTGATGTTTCCCCTCCTACGACGGCACCAAATGAGCAAGAGGAAGGTGATGGGGAAAACAATGATGCGTATGATGACGTCGAAGGGAGACAATTACGCGATTTTTTGGCTGATGACTTATACAATAGGCATAGGGTATATCGAATGGAGGGTTGATTTTCACAACTAGGTCAAATCATAGTAGGGGTGAAAATAGAGTGAGGATACGCCAGGCAATTTGATAAAGATTCGTAGCATTCAAGAGAAAAAATCAAATATAAAGGGGAAGTGAGCGAGTGGGAGGGAAAGAGTTTTGAAAATGGATTGGAAAATTAGGAATTATAATGTTTTGGAAAGTGATCGGTCTTTATAGGGAGAATAGGTGGTAAAGGATAATAATAGAAATTAGGTTTAAAAATATTTTAAATCTAATACCTAATACTTGGTATGGTTCAATGGAATTTTTCACTTGTTAATTGATATCGTTGGGTTTTTTTGAATCATTCTCATGATTTACGTGATAATGGTCAATTTCTTCTAGCCTCTTTATTATTCGCGTTGTCTTTATGGATGGTTTGTGCATGTATTTGAACGTCTTTGTTATGGTTTTACATGATTACATTGGCTATGTCTTGGAGAGAGGAGAGGAAAAGGGTAGAGGTTAGAGTGAGAGAGGGAGAGTAAAAGAAAAAAAAAAAATGTACATTTTAGCAGGAGGGAAATCTAGACAGCAGGATTTTGAGAGAGGGGAGGAGAAGGAAAAGGAGAGGGCATTGCTTTTTTGGAGAGAGGGAGAAGGCAGAATTTTGAGAGGAGTCGGAGAGGGAAGGTTAATGATCAGATTTTATGAGGGGGGAAGATAGGAACGACATACTTAAAGAGAGGGGAGGAGAGGGAAATGGAGAGGGAATTTCTGATAGAGAGAATAGGGAGATCTCAGAATTTTGAGAGAGGCACGGAGAGCTCAGAATGTTGAGAGATGCAATGGAAGAGGAAAAAATAGGTCAGATTTTTGAGGGAGGGAGATAGGAATTGCAGAATTTAAAGAGAGGGGAGGAAAGGAAAATGGAGAGGTAATAGGAGAGGGAGAACTCATAATTTTGAGAGATGCAGTGGGAGAGGGAAAAATAGGTCAGATTTTTTAGGGAGGGAGATAGGGATGGCAGAATTAAAAAAAATGGGAAGAGAGGGAAATGGAGTAGGAATGTTTGGAATAGAGGGAGAGTGAGAGGGCATAAATTTGAGAGAGGCAGTGAGACATGACAGATTTTTGCAAGTTTTACGTAGGGAGAGAGAAAGACGGCAAGGAAAACAAGTAGACAGGAACAATGTTAAATACCAATTGAAAAAACTAATTGAAAAATCATTGCAGTGTAAACACAATTTTCAAAGTAATTACGTTGGTAAAAGCACTTTTTGTCTTTCACTTTCAAAAATTACATCTTCTGTATAAAACAATTTTTTTTTAATAATTTTGACCACAAAATGTGGTTTGTGTATTTTTTAAAGTTTCTTGTTCATTTCTCTACTTCAACTCGTGACATAATTAAACATAATATCAAACCCCTAAACTAACCCTAAATAATCCTAAAAGCACAATAAATTTGGAACTTTTTGAAAACGTCTTGACCTTCACGAAAATATTATTGTCCGAATCAACAACAATAAAAACAGAAAATGAATAAAGTTAATACACATTTTAAAATGAACGCGAAACAAACTCAATAACATAAAAGTAGTTGAAAGAATAATGTCAGAAACGATAACCTAAAAATATAAAACCAAACATCAAAATCATTGTGTACACATTGCAAACTAAATAAAGGGATATGAATGAAAAGAATTCGTACCTTATAACATCAATTTTCATTGGATGTGTTCCCTCCGTCACGATTTTTGTTTTGCGCAATCATCCAAAGAGCGTCAATCAACTTTTGTCTCCATTCGTTCTCATTTTCCCTTTGTCGTTCTTGTTTCTCCCAATTCGCCATTAACATTTCTCCAAATTTGTTATATCTTTATTTTGTTTTAACGTCCCTTGTATTTCTCCAGCTGCCTCTCGATACGCCTCGAGATCTAATGTACGTGCTTTACTTGTATTTCTTCTCTTTCCAGTATTATTCTCATCAGATTGTCCAAATATATAAATTTTTTTTAGTACTCCCGTCATCTTGGAGTGAGGCAGATTTGTCTAGACTAATCATGTAATTATCACGCACATGAGTAGGTGCAATGTTCTGGTTCCCACCCACGGCTTCGTTCATTGCTGCATAATATTGTTCTCCAAAAAAAGACGGCAACTTTCTTTCGATCCTACTTATAGTTGACATCATCCAGTAATCTTGATTGCCCGACGATATTTTCATCTGCCAATCTTTAACTTCTTATAATCCCTTTGGACATTCTCCCACTTTTGCCAACAACGTCTAAAATCTTTTATCACTCCTTGCGCTTCTAGCTGTTTACTAATCAATTGCCAACAACGTCTAAAATCCTTTATCACTCCTTGCACTTCTAGCTGTGTACTAATCAATTTCCATTTTTTTTTTGAGGTCGATGAATAGCTTGTAAACCATTTGGTTTTTTCTTTTTGTAGCTCCTCCCCCTTCAACGAAATCATCTTTAGAGTTTCGTTATCACTCCAACGACCATAAACATGCGAAGGGTTTGTTGCTGTTTTTTTGTCGTTTATTCGGCGCTTGACTATCCTCCGTGTTACTTGTTGTTTTTGGTTCCGTATCATGGGTTCCTCGTTTTCTGCCTCCTTTGTTTCCATTTGATACCTTTCGTTTTATGGTTGCACATGTTTCGTTCAAGTTACCGGCCCCTAGGTTCGAACTTTGTTGGGTCCAACCTTCTCCACCTACAAAAAAAACAAACACAAACCAAATTTTCTACATCTGATAAAATTGTTTATATTGCTCGAAATAATCGTGGAACAAAAACAAATAAATTGTCTACTTTCTCTCTAACTTTGTATTCCTATCACTCTCCTTTTTTTTCTTTTTCTCTCCAAAATCTACCCTTCACCTTTCCCTTACCCTCACTCTCTTAAAAACCTACCATTTCCATGCATCTCTTTTAAAAAACATACTATTTCCTCTTTAAAAATTTAGGTGAAATAAAGTTTCAACAAAAAAGAAGAAAAAGAATAAAGAGGTGAAGAAAAGCATGGAGGAGAACGATGAAGAAGAGAATGGGAAAAAGAAAGATGAGAAGAGGAATAAAAAGACGAGGAGGTGAAGAAAAATGTGTGATGGAGACAAAAAACCTCCCCTAAAAATCTGCCTATCTCATCTACCTCTCCTCTTTCCCCCACTCTCACTCTATTACTCAAAAAAATCTGCCTCTCTCGAAATTCTACCATCACCCTCTCCTCCTCTCAAAAATATACACACTTTTTTAAAAGCCTGCATATTCCTCTACCTCTCTCTTAAAAAAAGAAAAAAAATGGATAAGTGAGGAACGAGAGAGTTAAAAGAGAAGAGATGAAAGTGAAAACGAGATTCAACAAAAGGTGGAAGAAGATGAAGGAGGTGAAGAAGAGTAAGGAAGAGGAATGGAAAATAAAAAAAGGAATAAAAAGAGGGAATAAAAAAAAAATCTGCCATTACCCTCTCCTCCTCTCAAAAATATACACAGAAAAAAAAATGGAAGAGAAGAAGCACAGTGAAGGAGACAAGAAACCTCCCCTAAAAACCTGCCCATTTCCTCTACCTCACCTTCTTTCCCCCACTCTCCCTTTGTTGCTCTAAAAAATCAGCCTCTATCAGAATTTACCATCTCCCTCTCTCAAAATCAACCTTTTTCCTTTATCTCTCTTTCTTTCTTTCACTCTATTGAAGTCAGATTATTTTTTATCAAAGAAAAGGACTAAAAAGGCAAAAATATACAAGATGAAGAAGATGAAGCTGGAAAAGGGAAATTCTTCGATATAAATATATGTATACCTCACCTGTTACAACTTTTTCTCGGTCAAAGTTGCCTCCTCCTTCTAAGTTGATGGGGTTCTCACAATTTCCCCCAGGTCCAGAGTTCTGCGATTGGCTGCGATTGGTTGCCAGCTCCATGGATGGTGGAAGTGCCATTTTTTTGTGCAATAGGTGATGGTAATGTTCTTGGTGGAAAAGCAAACGGGTTGAAACCGGCCCATATGAACGACATCCTGATGAGTAGATTTGATTTAGGATAACTTAGATACACGGTAGACCACAGCCTGGATAGCCACGCTTAAATAAGCATCAAAGGTCCTTTTTATTTATGGTTTAAAAAATTGATGTGATACAGAAAATTTTGAGAGGATGGCGGGAACTTCATTTTTCCTTTCTTTTACGAAATTTAAAATTAGGTTGGAAGATTCCATTCCAATTTGAATTTGTGTTTCAAACCAAAAATGACAAAAAATAGCGCGCGAAACCATGGAGCTGGAAGGAGGACAACAACCGTACTTTTTTTGGAAGGCAAAAACGGTTTTTGCCTTCAAAAAGAAGTACGGTTTTTGAAAAACCGTACTTCTTTTCGTCAAAGATTTTAAGGTCACCTTGTCCGACAATACGTGACTTTGGGGACGTGTGAACATTTTATTTTTTCTTCGTCGCACGTGTTTATAGTCCACGTGTAGCAATTTTACAGGTTCTGTTTTGGTGAACCCACCTCGGCGAGGTGGGTTGGCCATTACAGAGGCGGATGGAGCGATTGCTTCGCGGATGAAGACCAGAATAGAATCGGACGATCGATGTTTTTTCCCTGATCCTTGGAGAATTGTAATCTTATTTTCTGTAATGTTCTTTTCCAAAAATTCACGATGAGATAGTACGGCATGGTACGGCCAAGTACAAAATCCTGTAATAAACCTCACTTTTCTTCTGATGTAACCATGTCCTTAGTCTTCTCCACAATCTCATATTATATGGTTACTGCTTTCGTACTTTTCTTTTTTCATCTCTAAATAAAATATAATAATACCTTAAAAACTGGTTAAGGGTGGACTTCCATTATGCGTCTCAGTAATTGTACGGAATACTTTACTGAAGGGAGTGCCTTCCATTAGGTCGCGTCAGTAAACCTACGTGGCTCATTCTCGTTGGTAACACGTAGGTTAATACTAGATGCCTAAAATCTTAAAAGAATCTTAGATTGCAAATTTTGAACGTAATATCTGTACGAACGGAGGTATTATCTGTACCAGCGGAGGAAATATCTGTACCAGCGAAGGAAACATCTGTACCAGCGGAGGCAATTAATGCCTCGTACAGAGGGCATTGAATGTACCACCCGAGATTTCAAAACGCAACGACAAAAAGGCGGCGGCAAACTTTGACGGTGGGATCGTGACGTGATATTTTATGCGGATTCGCAGCCACCCTGGCGGACGGCACATGGCCCTTGCGACGTGTACGCACATATGCGCGCGCTCCTCGTGGATTTTTTTGACCTTTTCCACGCGGCCTATTTTTACACGTTCTGTATTCGAGAACTGTCCTCCTTGTGCACGATCTTAACAAACTGTAGGGTTTGTGACGTGGCGTCACGGATAAAAAGTGTAACTGAATCCGGCGGTCCTATTTTACGCCTACAACCTTGGACAATTTTCTGTAATATTGTTTTCCTTGAAAAAAAGAATAGTTTTGTACGAACCTGTACGAAACGGTACGGCCTTCAGTAAAAAACCACACTTTTTCGCTAATGGAAGTCCACCCTCAATCAACCCGGTCTGTAGAGTTGGCCGTAAAATTACAGAAACGTATGATGGAACTTCACCCTAAGTCTTCAAAAACAATACTGAGAACATAACCCTAAATGGCGTACAGAAAAAAATAGGACAAGCTACGCTATTGGAGAATAAAAAAAAAAAAAACGGGACGGAATTAGCGTACACTACGCTAATAGCGATCGGTCAAGGGTCCCGATATATCGCTCCGAGACCAACAAATTTCTTAGGCCTGTTCTCCATTAGGCAGTCCCAGTAAACATGCGGATACGTCTATTTCTCATGTTTACTGGCACGGCCTTCCATTATGTCGTGCCAGTAGACATCGTTTCTCAATTATGATTGGGCCACGTAGGTTAGTTTTCAGATTCTTAAAATCTAGAAATATTCTTCAAGCTGAAAATCTGTACGTTATATTTGTACGGATCGAGGTAGTTAATGACTCGTACGAAATTTTGCGACCAGATTTTAATTTTGAAATTGAAAATCAAAATTTCGGAACGGAATGTCAAAAAGGCGCCGCAAACTTTTAAGGTCAGCGGATGTCAAAAGGAGCGTGCGAAGATATTTCGGTTGACCTGCATAGACCGTGGCGGAAGGCACATGGCGTGTACGACGTGTTCGATTCACATTGCCTGTTCGTGGTGGATTTTATTTCTAATTTTCAAGTGTACCAATGCAACGCGACCAGTGTGAAGAAACTCTCCTCCCGAGGAGAGTCTCTTCACACTGGACGATGTGCGTGATTGCTTCGCGAATCTAAAAAAGTGAAAAAACCAACGGTCGACATTTACGCCTATTATATTGGAGCCATCCAGTAGACATGTTTCGTCATGTTTCGTCTGACAACAAAAAAAAAAATGGTACGAATCTGTACGAAATCGTACGGCGTCCAGTAAACAACCCCACTTTTCCTCTAATGGAAGTTCACCCTTATTTGCGATAAGCGGGAAAAGTATAGTACGGTATTCAATAGTACTTTATAGTATACTGCATTGTGTTTTTACTATATATAGGATGGCATGCCACGTGTAACAACCTGTTGCGTACTTCTATGTTACGAGATAATGGCGGTTCAGTAAAACGGGGTAAACCGTACAACTTTACTGTACAAACCCTATAATTATTGCCTATAGTTATCGGTACCCGGTGTTTTTGCGATGAAAAACAGATATTATTATCTGTTTTTTATGGGCAATAACACCGAATCGATATATCGTGACGATATATCAATTATCGGCAAGTCAAAAGAAGTTACATACGATTATCGACAAAACCCTGCCCATACACAACACTAATAGTAATACGACCTTCTGGTGATCGATAATATTCTGGTACGTCAGCGTCTGCTAATTTTGTCGTTTTGCTGGCCACATACGATCGGTGTTTGTGTGACTTCTGTGAAATTTTCGTTGCGTACGGAAACGACTTTTATCGGAGGAGACACTTTCCCCATATTGCCCGGACTGTTTTGTCATCTTCGATAGGAAAATTACAGTGAAAGTTTTACCCTCGTTTCAACGGTAGATTGTACAATTTGTACAGCTTTTGTGTACGGTTCAGCTTAAAAATGGACGGATTTGCCCTCCACGTCAGCCTAAATTTACTCATTGAAAGTACAATACTGTACTGTAGTACCCATCCCGTCCAAAAGAGTGGTCATTTTTGTCGGTTTTGCTTTTGATGATTTGTGGCGACTCATGTAGACTTTTTACGACTGCGAAATCGCACACGAATCTGCTACAGTGGTCAAGCTCAACCGTACAGTTCCTGTGAGTCATTATTCCGCAACATTACGTTACGAGGACAAACGTGTCCCTTTTCCCACGAAGGTATGAATTATGAAACGAGACCGCGATAGCTTCACTCTTTGCAGGGTTCAAACCATAGTTCAAAAGTAGGTGTTTTTTGGTAGGCCTTTTGTAGGCCGCCTTTAGCGTAAGTTGTGTTACAGGTTTTCCATGTGATCTTCTTAGATCGCTACTTTCATCAGCGACCGTCCGATCGTTCGAATCTGACGATAGTCCTATCGAAAGTTGTGTTATGGGCTTTTCATGTGATTTTCTTAGATCGTTACTTTCATCAACGACCGTCAGATCATCCGAATCTGACGGTTTAAATAAAAAGTCGCTCAAAACTCACAGAAAAAGATTTTTTTGTCCGATTTTTTTTTCAAATTTAGACATGATGTTTAATTCTCTATCGATCTATGTGCAACTCAACCCTGTTACTATTTTATTTCATTTTGCGCCCAATACAATATGGGTCTTAAGGCCATATTGTATGTTTTGCATACAACAGGCATATTGTATGGGCGTACGGTCACCTACTTTTGAACTATGGTTCAAACGGTACCATCTACATTTGCGATTGTGTAAACGGTTAAACACTATCGTGTAAACGAATAAATCATTGATTGTTTAAAGATTGCACCTGGAATTTCTCGTAGGTAGTCCAATTTATACTCCGGGAGTCGACCAAGTTAACAAGTTTCACAGGTCAAAATGTTAATTTAATCAAATTAGCCAAAAAAAAAAAAAAAAGCCCGAATTGAAGGCAATGTGAAAAACTAACTTGCCAAAATCACTAGTTTTTTGCATTGTGAAAGTTGAATTTTGTTATCACCGATAAGTGTAAAAAATATTATATACTATAGCATAGTATTTTGTACAAAAATGTTTTATACTTCATACCTTATATAACGTGGCATGAGAAGTATGACAATTTGTTCTATACCTCCGCATAGAAAGTAGATGTGTACGGTCTAAACTGTACATTTATTGCTTGTAAGTATCGTGCCTGATATTTCGGTTTTTTATCCCGATAATTCCGTTACCAGAATACTGGACCAACATATCGGTAATCGTTAGGTCAGAAAACGGTACACGTCGATTATCGTCAAATTGCTATCGATACACCACACGACTAATCACTGTGGACGACGTTAATTTTTAAACCAATAAGGATGCACCGTGAATAGCTAAAAAATGGAGTTTTTCACTACATGTCGTACTTTTTAGTCAACGCCGTCCTATTTTTTTTTTCTTTTTGATAAAAAATGTTTTTTGTGGATCTACCAAGATTTTCTAAGCTTATAGGCATAAACATTGAACGTCCGATTTTATAATTTTTCGCATCCGCGATGCAATCAATCAAACCACGGGGTTTGTTGCTAGTGTCCTCATTGTACACCAACGTGCACAATTGGCATACTTGCAAAAACAAGATATGTTCCAAATTGGACGAGCGATGACAACCTTACATTTTGTATAGGCCATGTGATTTTGTGGATGCAATTCCCACACATGCCATAAGAAAACCTTGTCCGAGGAAAATCATTTGAAGCTCCTTTACCATCCATTGACCTTCATTGAACTGATTTTGGGTTTGAAACATAACAACACAAGTCGTAGAATGATAGTATATGCATGTAAAAACGTGATATTTAAATAATTTTGTCTGCTTGTACTAATATTACGTAAACATTTCTCGCATGGAAAATCAAAAATATTTGACGATGTTCTACTTTAAGGCATGAGTGTAAAACAATGCACTCAAGGGAGATGTATACTAGGAATTGTTGTTTGTGTGAACAACAATAACTCGACGCCCCTAAACTTTGAGCTTTCAACTTAATATAAAATTTATATTACTAAATTTCCCTTTACATTAATGTAGGTGCGTTTAATTAACATCAACAACAATAATTTGAATATTCTTCAAACAGTGTAGGGTACCCAATGTGTTAATCTCAAGTTTGTGCTAAAGTAGAAAACAATGTCAAAAACGACCTGCGTCAATACGCGAAGGCAAATTCATTATTGATTTTTATCATTAAACAGAGGAGAATATCGGGCGAACTTGTTCTCACATATTCAAACGTCCACCATGTGAACACGGGCTAAAGAGGTCACAATATAGGAACGTGTATCCAAATTAGTGTTAGTTGTATGAATAAGCTTGAATGGTTTGTTAGCGTTAAATTTTTTGAAGCAAGAATAGAAGTTATAACAATATTTGATTTTTTAAACTACTTATATTTTTACACTAAGGGTGAAGTTCAATCGGACAAAAAATGAGGTTGTTTACAATAATCTACACCTCCCTGTACTACTCCGATCCTCTTATTTTCTTTTTATTCAGAAACATCATTACATAGAATCTTACCGATATTCTCCAAAGGTTTGGGAGGTAACAACGTCTATTGTATATTCTTTTGCGAAGCATTTGCTTCAATTATACCATTTACAGAAAAAAATGAGCCTCAACACGTTGGATAATGAACATACATGTCTAGACGGTAACCAACAAAAATCAAAAAATTCCACACACGATATATCCAGTCAAAAATTGAACCGAAATTACAAAAGTAATCTCGTAGTGAACTTTCGCCACACTATTTTTGTTAGCGCCCATTTGTTACGCAAAAAAACAGAAAGTCAAAACCCTAAAAACATTGAGTTAGTATTTGACAAGGCGTCTGCAAAGAGTACAAAAATTATGTCTTACAATGACTTGGTCCACACGAACATGGTTTGCAAATGAAAATTTCAAGTTGAAGTTGGTCGGTGTGAAAGATATTCGACGATTTTCAATACACGATATTATCTTACGTGATACCACTCAATTTTGAGCGCGTGGATTACAGACTCTGCGCGATAGAACATCGTTAAAAATGTAACATCTCGTAATGTTGGCCGTAAACAAAATTTCGTGATAGAACTTCACCCTAATAATGTTTGACGTTGTATATGTTGGCACGACGTAATGTAAAATTGGCCAAAATATTGAATATCAACGGAGAATTGATTGTAACATCTAAGTGGAGTTTCCATTATATAAAAGCCTTCACACACGTGTTCCGTTTTCAGTGGTTCAATGTAATCTAAAGATTATTTATCGGAAATGGTCAATCATTCACATAATTTATACTTACAATGTAAAATATTTACTTGCGTTCTATGATATTGTTATAATATGCGCATCCTATTATTGTAACACCGTCATCACCTTTTTTGTTCACACGCGCTTTTCTTTTGTCTACTTTTTTAATGTGACTAGTAAACCAATGCACGTTATACGAGCATGGACCATGTTGTGTTTATTAAAACGTCTAAGGGTCAAGTTCCATTAGTCGGAAAGTTGGGTAGTTTACAGAAAACCGCGACTATCCAAACCAAACCGTACCGCTTATTTTGTCTTTATACACGAAACAACATTACAAAGAATCTTGCCAATACTTTCTGAAGGTGTGGGAGGTAACACTAACAGTCAGATATTCATCCGCGAGGCGTTCCCTTCATTTTTCTCTATAGCCGCCAATGTACCTCAAAGAGGTGGGTTGGTAGCCACAGAAAAAAAATTAATCGCGACACGCTTGACGATTAAGCTACGTGTCACGATGGACAACCAACGAAAATTGACAGAATTTACACAAGGCACGCGCTTTCAAAAATACAACCGAATATAAAAATGTAATTTCCTAACACTCCCTCGTCACTCTATTTTCAGTACCTTTTGTTTGTCACCCTATTTTTGTCCAAAGACTTTCGTTATGTTTGAAAATATGAACCCTAAAAAATCAGGAAGCGTAGAAGATTGGCATCTCCAAAAAGTATAACAACCTTCTCTCGTATGATGATTTCATACGCAGGTACATGGTACGCAAGTGAAGATATGATGTAAACTTTGTCGGTGCTAAAAATCTTAAGGATGTTCAATATCGGATCGTAGCTTAGGTGGTGCCACTCAATGTAGAACACGTCGTTTATAGAATTTGTGATGGAACATCGACTCAGGGTAACATTCCATTAGGCAGTACTAGGAAATGTACGAACAAGTCTACTAACAGCGTTTACTGGAAGTCCGCTCCATTTTGTCGGGCTAGTAACGAACCTTCCTCAATTATGATTGGCGCCACATAGGCTAAAGTCCAAATTCTGAAAATCTTAAAAATATGTATAAACGGAAAGTCAAAATGAAACATTTGTACGACCGGAGGTAGTTAATAATTCGTACGTCAAGTTTGCGGCAAGATTTTGATTTTGAAAACGAAAATCAAAATTTTGAAACGGAATGGCAAAAAGAAGTGACAAAATTTGACGGTCACGGGAAACATTAAATGTTGGTGGATGTCAGACGGAGCGTGCGACGATATTTTCGGCTGACGTGCATCCAGCGTGGCAGGAGGCACATGGCATGTACGACGTGTAGGCCCGTGATCACTTGTTCAAAGTAGATATTTTTTTGCTTTTTCATGTGTACCAATGGTAATCATCCAATGGAACCTAACTCTCTTCGCGAGGAGAGTTAAGGCCCACTAGATGATGTGCGCGATTGCTTCGCGGATCTCTAAAACTGAAACATCCAACGGTCAAAAATTACGCCTACATCATTGGAGCTTCCCGACAGCTTTCCAGTAATGATGTTTCGTCTGGCAAAAAATAAAATATGGTACAGCTCTGTAGTTGTAGTTTTCCAGTAACAATGTGTAGCTTTTTAGTAACGATGTTTTGCGTGACAAAAAAAAAATATGGTATGGCTCTGTACGGCACTGTACGAAAAAGTCCGGCGTCCAGTAACAAACCTCACTTTTTGTCTAATAGAATGTTACCCTCATCAACCCGGCCCGTAGAGTTGGCCGTACGATTACAAAATCGACTAATGGAACTTGACCCTAAGTACTGTTGTACTAATCTTGACGTTTGTACGGAAATATTTAGACCCGGCCCAAAGCAACTCAAAGATTGCACGCAAAATTGAGCAAAGAAATAATGACACTAAATCGTCTCGAATCTTGCCATACCGTGTCCTATTTATCATCATGCTCGTTACACGGGCATGGACGGTGTCCAGATATGTACTTCTTGAAAAGGAGAGATAGCTTCTAAATTTCTAGCATTTTATGATCGGACGGTCATAAACGAAAAATACACGGCTAATGACTCATTATTGCAGGTGGCGACTTGATATTTATTCATTGACATGTTCTAGCAACCAAGATCTAACAGTGAAAAACGATCGCCGATGGGGTGGTTTGAAAGTTACCCTATCGGTCAGGTCGCCGACAAAGCTACCCGTTTGTTGAGGTCCCCCAAGTGACACGTTGTTAAAGTCTTTAGATGAACAAAGATGACTTATTTAAAGGTTTTCAAACAGACGACTAAATGTCTAAAATTTTTATAAAGATAAAAAGAGCGTGACGAGATATCTTTAAAAAGATATTATGTTAGATTTGGTGTACTCGTGTCCACCTCGTTATAAGTCACATAGCCTTTGTGATGTGTGAAAACTTCTGTGGTAGTCCATCGTGGCATGAATCTATATCATTTAGGGGTAGCAATTCTACACTTTCTACAGATGACTATCAACCTCCCTAAGGCAAGTGGCACTTTCTATAGATGACTACCGACTTCCCTAAGGCAGGTAGCCATCCAGAAAACCGGATACAACGATTGCTTCTTGGATGAGGTCCCAAAACTAATTGAATGGTCAATGTTTAGCCTAGACTCGAAGAGAATCTTGGTCGGATCCGGTAATGTCATTGTTTTTGAAAATAGAAAAGAAAACAATGCGGTATTGTATATAAAAGTATGGAATCATGTAAACAACATGCATTTTTTGTTCATAGATAGTAAGCCTAATCATTCATTTGATTGGTTTGTGTCGAGCGTGCCCGCCGATGAAAGAGGAAGGGCCTTGAATCCAAAGAGTTGCAAAGGGGAGACCTGCAAAGAATTCCAGATGCAAATGCTTCCCTAAAAAATGGTCATGCCCTCTTCTGTCCCATACCCTCCCGGTGACATGAATGCAAACGTTGGGAAGAAAGAGACATGCCAGATGGAAGTATGCGGGAGAAGGTGAATGAAAAAGAAAAAGAAGTTACCCCCTACTCCTCCCCCCCCCCCTTTTACCATGATGTCAGAGGGCTAGGGCTGGGCTGCTTTCCCAATTTATGATGCCTTGTTGGAAGTCTAACAAAGATTATCTCAAAACCCACTATTCAGGTAAAAAAGATTCTGGTAATCAACCCCAGAGGAGACCCAACCGAAGCCCCAAAAGGACTACCAAAGAGAGAACAAAGGCACTTCCACTCAGAATAATGAAAGAATAAGAATAAAAATAGGATGTCTCTGAAATAACAATATCACCTTGCCCTAGAAAAGAGAGATAATGGTTTAATTTGGAATGATAGCAAGCGAGCTCAACATACCCCCAAAACGTAGCGTTGACAACAAGAGAAGACGAAATCTCTCCCAAAGACACCGGAACAGGTAAAACCTCCTTAACTCCTCGGTTTCTGCAACCCGGAACCGACAAGACCCTTCTTGGTATCCAATAGACACAAGTCCTAAATCGCCCAAACATCAAAGATAGTGCCAACTACCCAACCGGACTACGACTTCCACAAAGGATAGATGCAAACCAAGATGGCAATAGGGTCACAATCACATACAAAACAAAAGTTGTCCAAAAGAAAGTTTGCTGGAATTTCTAAGGTTTTTCTCAGGAGATATTAATGAAACAACAACCTGTCTCCTTCGGCCCCAAGCGCCTTATACAACAGAATTTGTCCAGTTTCAAATCCAAAAGTTCAACGTAATGCAAGGAGCCAATGAGCGGAGAGCAATTGCTATTGAACTGACATAAGACAAATATAACCGTACCACACTCGGGGCAAAATGTTCTATGTTGTTCTGAGACAAGTGTTGGTACTGAAGATGAAGAAGATGCAGCAGTAGTCATCGTAGAACAAATCAAGAGAGGAAGCTTCCACAAATACCGATGGCTAAACAGCAACTTTGACAGACTATAACTTTCGGAAAAAGGCTCCAAACGTCCTTAAAATTTTCCACAATGTAGATAACATACAAAGAAACACACACACAAAATTTCAATCAATTCCGCTCACAAATCTGTGAGATATGTAGAAATGAAATTACATAAAACTGAGTGTACAGTTTTCATATCATTTGTTCCTAAAAATCAAATTCACTAAGTCCTACTTTTATACACCGAAACTACACTAAGCTGTACGGAGGCATTCCAGCCGTACATCTAACATTCTATCACAAATATTTACACCGAAGTTCAAACAACGTAAAGTGATGATGATCTAGTCACGCCTTGTCACTATTTGTTGGCGGCGGCTGTCAGCGGTCCGATTAGAGGATTTGGCACCGTAGAATTGACTTCACAAAGAACAGTGGTCCTGCCGAATTTCCGTACGTCCACGGAGGACATACTCACGCATTCTCCCAAGTGACGACACGTGTCCCAAGTGTGAATGAACCGTGAACTCCCAACTTCACTGTCACACTAATTTCGGTAAGTACTGAACCGAACTCAACCAAAAATAGCTTAAGTCCTGAACAGCTCTCTCTCACAGCTGAGGCATAAAGAGGACTAAAGATTTCTAAAAACAACACTCCCCTAAAGCTTTAGACTCTGCTAGTCACTTAGTCCACAAGCCTCTCTACAGAACTTCAATTTGGGAGCAGGTAAGGGTTTTGTCATCATATCAGCCACCATTTGCTCATCCGGTAAATAACTCAACTTCAAGACTTTTCCCATCACCTTTTCTCTTACAAATGGAAGCTTGATATCAATGTGCTTACTCTTAAAGTGATGACTGGGATTAGATGCAATAGCGATTGCTGCCTGATTATCACACCACACTATCTGTGGTCCAGATTGCATAAAGAGAAGCTCTTGGAGAAGAGACTTTACCCAAAGTAACTCTTTAACTGCCGAGCTGGCAACCATGTACTTAGCCTGCATGGTAGACTGAGCCGTTACCTTCTGAAGTTTGCTGCTCCAGCAGCAAGTTCCACTTCCGATCTTCAAAATGTATCCGGTGGTGGAGCGTCGGCTCGGCATATCTCCGTAGCTCGCATCGCTCCATGTATGAATTTTGACTTCCTCTCCACCGAGAGAGAGTCTAAGATTTTGAGTTCCTGCAAGATAACGAAGAACTCTCTTTGCTGCCTCATAGTCTGATTTCCTTGGATTCTGAAGGCTTCGGCTTAAGGCTCCAACCGCTGCTGCGATGTCGGGACGAGTACAATTCATGAAATAAATGAGGCTTCCGACAATCTGCCTGTAAGGAATGGAGGACATAGAATCTGCCTCCTCGAATCTAAGAAACCATCAACCAAAACACCACCATCTGTTTCCGTGCCTTCCAATTTCTGCCTGAATTCCATAGGAGTGGCACTCCCCTTTGCGTCCGACATGCCAAACTTTTCTAACATGTTCTTGATTGCTTCCTTTTGAGTTAAATAAATAATTTTCTGTTTCCTGTCTCTTTCTACTTGAATTCCTAGAATATACTTAGCCTCACCCAAGTCTTTCATTTCAAACCGAGAATTCAAAGCTGATTTTATTTTATTAATCTCATTGATGGATTTGCTAATTAGTAGCAAATCATCTACATAAACTGCCACATAAATCACTCCATCATCACCTTGCATTACATAGACTGAGTGATCTGAACTGATCCTGGTAAAGCCTAGATTGGTTAAAAACTCATCTAATTTCAGGTTCCATTGCCTCGGAGCCTGTTTCAGACCATAAAGGGACTTCAACAGTTTACAGACCAGATTTTCTTTCCCTTTTTCTGCATACATCTCTGGCTGCTTCATATAAATTACTTCCTCCAAATCACCATGCAAGAAAGCTGTCTTAACATCCATCTGATGCAATTCCATATCTTCTATTGCAGCAAGAGATAGCAAAACTCTAACAGTAGGAAAGCGAACCACAGGAGAGAAGGTCTCTTCATAGTCAATTCCCTCCTTTTGGCTAAATCCCTTAGCAACCTGTCTAGCTTTATATCTCTCAATTGTATTATCAGGATTCAATTTTAATTTGAAGACCCACTTACAACCGATAGCTTTCCTGTTCGGTGGGAGCTCCACAAGTTCCCAAGTTTGGGCTTCTATAATTGACTTTATCTCTTCATTTGCAGCCGAGATCGAATGATCCTTTTCAGGAACGGAAAAAGCTTCATGAATAGTAAGCGGCTCCCCTGTGCTTGCAGAAAAAGCACTCTCAACTCGGTCGCCTCGAAGGCGGCTACTTTGTCTTCTTCCCCCCAGAAAATCTGACGCGGGAACGGTTGGTTCCTTAGATTGCCGCACAAGGCGTGTATTCGGAGGAGCATCGACAGAAGGAGCAGCTCCAGAAGGAGTATTAGACGGCCCAGAGGCATTTGGGAGAGAGGTAGAAGAAGTAGAAGAGGATGGAGTAAAAGGTACCTGCTCAAGAATGATATACTCTTGTATTTTCTCTTTCCTTTCAGCTGCATCCATGCTAAAAACGTCAACAGATTGACTTTCTTCTTTAATCTGAATATTCCTAGCTGTTTGAAGACATCCTCTCTGAGGATTATACACTCTATAACCTGCAGATTCATCATCATAGCCTAAAAAGATGCCAGGTACAGATTTTGGACTAAGCTTCCAATTAGGAAGATTATCCAAGATAAAACATTTGCTACCAAAAACTCTAAAATGACTAACATTTGGCTTTTTGCCTGTCCAAACTTCATAAGGTGTCTTACCCCTAACAGCCCGGGTTTCCACTCTATTTCTGATATAAGAAGCACAATGAAAAGCTTCCCCCCAAAACTTTGGATCCACACCTTTATCGGCCATCATAGATCGAGCACATTCAGTCAAAGTCCGATTAAGTCTTTCGGCAACACCATTTTGTTCCGGTGTGTACGGAGCAGTAAATTCACGAGAGATGCCATTCTCTTTCAAAAAATCAGCAAATGCATGAGATACATACTCTCCACCATTATTCGTTCGCAAAGCAAGAATAGATTTGCCGTGAAGTTTCTCCGCCCAGATTTTGTAGTGCTTAAAGTGAGTGAAGACTTCTCCCTTCTCCTTCATGAAGTATAGGCGACTATATCGGGAGTAATCGTCTGTAAAGGTGACAAAGAAGCGGCTGCCACCAAGAGAGGGAACTTTGGAAGGGCCGAAGACATCAGAGTGAATAATACCAAGGAGATCTGTGGCTCGATGATCAGAAACTTGTGGTAGAGGAAGCTTGTGAAGCTTTCCGAGAGCACAACCATCACAAACATGGGACTCTTTTTGACCAAGCTTGACTCCCTCTATCATATTATGGTTTATCATCTTAGTAAGTCTCTCATGGTGCACATGACCAAGCCTTTTATGCCACAAAACATTATCACATAGGACACTAGAGTACGCAAAATCAATTTTATTAGCCAGGTCCATGCGGTACAAAAAGTTTGGGCCTCTAGTTCCTACTAGAGCTACTCTTCCATTCTTGCTCACTATTTTCTTGCCATTTTTCTGGAGAACCTCAAAGCCTTTGCTTTCAGCTACAGACGTAGAAAACAAATTTTTCTTGAACTTTGGAACATACAAGACATCATACAAAGTTCTCTTAACAACCTTTCCATCTATCACACAATCGAGATCTATGTTTCCTTTGGCATTTGATTCAACAGCATAGCCACAAGCATAAAAGATCTGACGTAAAGGAATAGAAGACATCTCCTTAAACCAAGACTTGTTCCAACACATGTGTGAAGAGCTGCCGGAATCCATTATCCATCCGAGGTCCTTTTCTCCTTCCATCATGTCGAGTTTGGCGAGAGCAAAGAACTCTTTGTCATCAGTTTTTGGAAAACTGATCACATCAGGTGTCGTTTCCTCGGTCTTTTTCTTCTCCAATTCCGTATCCTCCGCTGAAAATGCAACAATTTTATTCGGAGGTTTTTGGGAAATGGGAGGTCCGCGGTGTCTCCATCCTTTCCGAAAGGTACCTGTTTCAAGAGCTTTTATATACAAAGGACAAGCTCTGAAGGAGTGACCATCAGTATAGCAATAAACACATTTCTCAAACTGAGGATTAAACTGATTCCCTTGATATCTATTTTCCCTCTGAAACTGAGCCGTAAATGCTACAGCTGGTTTTCCAAATCCTAAAACTGTCTGAGTAGCCTCTTCTGCCAAGATAAACTCTATAGCTGTTTGCAAATTCCAAAGAGGTTTAGACAATTTTTTCATTTCATCTGAGGCTCCTTTATATTCATTAGGAAGCCCCTTTAGGAGAATCATGGCCTGATGATAAGGGGAGAAAGTCCCCCCAGAACATGCATTTTCTGACAGTAACATTCGAAACCGATTAGTGTATTCCACCATGCTACCACCTGTGTACTTATACTCATAGATTTGACCAGCAGTTATAATCTCATGCTGGTCACTAGCTTTAACATAAGAAGATTTCAATGCATCCCACAAATCTGATGCCTTTGCAACATCAATATATGTCATATGCAATTCTTTTGATATCATAAGCTTTACTAAATGCAAAGCCTGGTCATTTTTCTGATCAAAACTGGCATCAGATTCTGCCAATGATCCATTTAACACATCAATAAGTTTCACTTGCTTGAAGTAAGACTTAACCAAATCTGCCCAATACAGATATTCACGTCCATCAAAGACCGGAATTCGTGAAGGCGGGCCCGTAACCTGTTGTTCTGAGACAAGTGTTGGTACTGAAGATGAAGAAGATGCAGCAGTAGTCATCGTAGAACAAATCAAGAGAGGAAGCTTCCACAAATACCGATGGCTGAACAGCAACTTTGACAGACTATAACTTTCAGAAATACGCTCCAAACGTCATGAAAATTTGCCACAATGTAGATAACATATAAAGAAACACACACACAAAATTGCAATTAATTCCGCTCACAAATCTGTGAGATATGTAGAAATGAAATTACATAAAACTGAGTGTACAGTTTTCATATCATTTGTTCCAAAAAATCAAATTCACTAAGTCCTACTTTTATACACCGAAACTACACTAAGCTGTACGGAGGCATTCCAGCCGTACATCTAACATTCTATCACAAATATTTACACCGAAGTTCAGACAACGTAAAGTGATAATGATCTAGTCACGCCTCGTCACTATTTGTTGGCGGCGGCTGTCAGCGGTCCGATTAGAGGATTTGGCACCGTAGAATTGACTTCACAAAAACCAGTGGTCCTGCCGAATTTCCGAACGTCCACGGAGGACATACTCACGCATTCTCCCAAGTGACGACACGTGTCCCAAGTGTGAATGAACCGTGAACTCCCAACTTCACTGTCACACTAATTTCGGTAAGTACTAAACCGAACTCAACCAAAAATAGCTTAAGTCCTGAACAGCTCTCTCTCACAGCTGAGGCATAAAGAGGACTAAAGATTTCTAAAAACAACATTCTACTCTATTCTACGGCTGAATCCGAGAATAAGAGTATAAATCGGATCCACTAACCTACCAAAAAGCTCTAAACTGGCGCTGGAACACCAGACTTTGACCAAGTGAAATTAATGGACCGAAAGTTAAGTGAACCTGAACAAAATCCCAGCTGACATCTAACAGCATAATCTAGATTGCAATCCCAAAAGTTACGTGACCATCCACAATGTACCCTCCATTAGGGACGTGTGAAACTACTTCCAAGTAGTAAAAATTGCAATCTTGGGAACGAAACAACTTGGTCGTCTAGCCTCCGTTAGGCTTAAACAAAAGTACGTCGGGCTCAGTGTGGGAAATAGTGGGATCAGGTCCGGACTGTTACACCTCAATATTCGTACCCCTATATTCGTAACCCTTTGACCGTGCTGGGAAAAAGGGTTTCGGAAATCCTGGTAATATGGGAGTGTGCCGAGAAGGCACACAAGCTTAAAAGTTGTTGAGCGTGCCCGTCGGTGAGACAGGAAGGGCCCAGACTCCAAAAAGTAGCAAAGGGAAGACCTACAAAGAATTCCAGATGCAAATGCTTCATTGAAAAACGGTGATGCCCTCTTCTGTCCCAATCCCTCCGGTTGACATGAATGCAAACATAGGGCAGAAAGATACATGCCATATGGAAGTATGCGAGAGAAGGTGAATGAAAAAGAAAAATAAGTTACCCCCTTCTCCTCCCCTCCCTTCTTTACAATGATGTCAGATGGAAAAGGGTGGGTTGCTTTCCCAATTTTCCCCCCTCTTAGTCCTCGGGACTAAAAAAAGTAATATTTTACCAGCCCAATTCGCAATTCCCACAGAACTAGAGGGCAAAGGGTTGAGGACGAGAGTCCTAAGATGAAGGAAAAAAGGACTGATGCCAACACTGGTCGCATCGATCGCAGACCAGTATAGGTTCCGAAGGGGAAGACAAGAGGCAGGCGGAGGAACATGAAGGTGGGTTAGGAAAATAGGTGAGGTGAAAAGTCGGCTCGTCTTCCAATCCCCGGAGGTGACAATGAGCCACATTGATCAGATTCTCCTTGATGTTTTGACCATCTTTTCCCTCCAATGTCATAACACCCTTACTGGAGACCTCTACAACTTTATAAATCACCCGTCCCGCCAAAATATCCAGCGTGTCCTTTTTCTGTTGCATCCGGTACACGAAATCCTCGGGCATCAATCGCCGTTGCCGCAAGACAAAATTCTCGCTTCGGCGTTGCGAATACCAGAGTTGATCTCAGTGTTGAGATGCTTGTAAATTCCCCATGTCGAGAGGCATTTCGCGGTGAAATAACTTGGCCCTGTCGCCAATCAGTTTCTCGACCGTTCCCTTGCTATCCATCTCCGGAAGGACCACTGCTTGAGCGCCGGGTAGGATTGGATGTCGTCCGAACAAAATGAAAGAAGGAATGTAGGAATAGAGGGAAGCTTTCCGGCTAAATTTGTACCCCATAGCAATCCAAAGCACCTTTATGTCCCACTCTCGTGAATCCCTTTCACCAGTATATTTTGGCAGCGACCGCTTCATTGTCTTTACGTACCTTTCGGCCAAACCGTCCGCTTGTGGGTGGTTTTGGCTGGTCAGCCGGTGGTCGATGAGGCACAATTGTCGAGCATGCCTGGGGAACAATAAAGAATGAAGCTTGTAGCTCAAATAGTCTGCATTGGAGTCCTGAAAAAAACTTCGAATGTGGATGTTTCCCATGACAATGATTATGCCCATTTTTGCCCTTCCATACCTCCCGCAGACATGCATGCAAGGCGTTGCAAAAAATGGGACAAGATGAGAAATGCAAGGTTAAAAAGAAGAAAAGATACCCCACTCCCCCTCCCTTTTCCCCATATGACTGGACAAAGGGTTGCCGTGGAGGTAATCGGGCCGCAGTCCCAATTTCCCCCCCCTCTTAGTCAATCGTGATTAAGAATTAAATTGTTATCCGCTCAATTTGCAGCTCCTGCAGAACCAGGTGATTGAGGGTTGATGGCGTGGCTCCCAAGAGGAGGGAAGACAGGAAGGATGCCAACACTGGCTGCAGTGATTGCTTACCAAAACGTGGCCAAGCTGGGAGGACAGATCACAGGATGAGGAGCAAGAAGGACGGTCCGCAAAATAAGTCAGGTGGAAAGTGGGTTCGTCCTCCAGTCCTCAAAGATAGCTAGGGGCAACATTGATTTGGTTCTCTTTAATTTTGCGGCCATCTTTCCCCTCCAAAGTAAGAACCCCCTTGCAAGAAACTTCCACCACTTTTAATATTACCCGACCGGTACAAATATCTAACGTGTCATTCTTTTGTTGCATCCTGTATACAAAGTCCCCGGGCATAAATCGTCGCTGTCTGGGCACATAATTTCCACTCCGTCGTTGGGAATACCACAACTGATCTCGGTGTTGAGCCGACTGTAAATTTCCTATGGCATGAGGTATCTCTCGGTGGAACACTTTAGCTCTTTTAGAGATCAGTTTTTCGACAGTTCTGTGGTCATCCATTTCCGTAGAACCACCGCTTGGGCCGAGGCAGCTCCGGGGAGGATGGGATGTCGTCCAAATAGGATGAAGTAAGGGCTGTAGGAGTGGAGGGAAGCTTGTCGCCTGAACCTGTATCCCATGGCAATCCCAGGAACCCTTCGGTCCCACTCCCCCAGATCTTCTTCGACTGCATATTTTTGCAGTGACCGCTTCACTGTTTGGACGCACCTTTCGGCCAATCCGTCGGCCTGTGGGTGGTCCTGACTGGTTAGCTGGTGGTCAATGAGCCATTTCTCCAAGAGGGTGGAAGATTCTATTGCAAATTCAGAGCCTTGGTCGGTCGAAACCTCCGCGGGCCCTCCGAATTTAGACAACACTCTCTGCAAAAAGGCATCTGCAATGGACTTTGATTCCTTTAGTGGCAAAACCACCACTTCTATCCATATGAAAAAATGTTCGATCATGACAAGCACGAAGCGATTGCCCCGTCGGCTGGCCGGAAGAGGCCCCAAAATATCCAGAGATCATCGATAAAACATTCCCCGGATGGGCAAAGAATGCAGCTCGGTTCCGCCCTTTTTGTCGAAAGCTGCTTTTACCCGGTCGCAGAAAGAACAAACCTGTACAATTTGGTTGACTTGAGCCCGCAACCCATGCCACCAATAGGATCCCATGACCAGAGAAGTGGTCCGTTTTCGCCCGAAATGTCCACATACTGATAGAGACGGGTAATCAGAGTTTCTCGATCGGCGGGGGGAGGAACCACTTTCCTCGTCCCGTCCGCCCATTTTCGGAGGAGAATACCTATGTCCGTGTCATACGCCACCATACGGGTTTGAACTCGGGACAATTGAAGTCCAGGCAAGTGTGGAAGAGGAGATCCCCGCTGTATGGATTGCAGGGAATCGTGGTCATTCCAAATATCCTTCCGCCCGGCTCCTATGGGTGCCTGTCCCTCAACGTCGGCTGAAAATGTGGACAGTTCCCCCCCAAATTGCAGAAGCCAAATAAAAGCGGAGGAGGCCTCGATGAATCCCAAACTGATCTCCGGATCCTCATCGTGTCTTGCCCCGGTAGAATCAAATGTGGAGGGGTAGGGGTTTCTGTTAAGTCCGTCGGCATTCCCATTGATTTCTCCTGCCCGGTGGATAATATTGAAATCGTATTCATGCAAGATAAGAATCCATCTGGCGAGTTTGCCGGTTAATTTGATATTTTCTATGATCCATTTCAGAGGCTGATGGTCCGTAATTAAAGTGAAATGGATCATGTATAAATATGGCCGAAAATGCTGAATCGCCCAACCTGCAGCAAGGAGCTCCTCGTAGTAACTGCTGTAATTTCTTGTTGGCTCGGTAATTGCTCTGACTAGCGTAAGCCGCTACATACTCTGCTCTGGCATCATCCACCTGAGCCAAAACGGCCCCCAATCCAAACTTGCTCCAATAAGTGTAAAGGAGGAAAGGTCTTTGGTGATCGGGCATTCGGAGCACGGGGTGCTGCTTGAGTGCGTCCTTCAAAAATTGGAAAGCGATCTGCTCTGTGGCCTACTTCCATTCTTGGTCTTTCCGCAACAACTTGTTCCGAGGTTGGGCGTGACTACTGAACTCGGGAATGAACCTCGAATAATAATTAGCCAGGCCAAGAAAGGTGCGTAGAGCTGATATATCTTGAGGTGGGTGAAGAGCGTCTAGAGCGGCCACCTTGACCATAGAGCGGCCACCTTGACCATATAGGGACCCACTGTTTTGGGGGTTACTTCATGTCCAAGGTAAATAATTTTCTGAACAACGAAAATACCTTTACCAGGGTGGCATTTCAAACCCGCTACTTGAACTGCCCGGAGGACAATCCGGATATGCTTCAAGTGTTATTCAAAGTCTTGGAGAAAATTATTACATCATCAATATAGCACTGGACACAATCAATTCCTTGGAGGGCTTCGTCCATCGCCCTTTGGAAATTTGCCGGCGCACTCTTCAACCCGAAGGGCATGTATATCCACTCGTATAACCGGAAACCTGCCCAAAATGCCGTTCTTTCCCGGTGCTTTGGTTCCGTGGCAATTTGGTGAAACCCGTTTTTCATATCAATGGTGGAGTAGATGGTGGCCCCCGAAAGAGAGCCAAAAGCCTCTTCCGGGGTGGGCATCGGATACTGGTCCGGAATAGTGGTCGTGTTGAGCATGCGGTAATCCCCACACATCCGAAAATCTATTGTTTTCCCTGAGGCATCCTTCTTTAGAGGGAGAACGGTTGGGGAAGCGAACCTATGGAGTCTGGTGCTTTCCTGAACCAACCCAGCTTCCACAAGGTCTGAAATATGGCGGTGATAAACTATTTTTCCTTAAAATTGAGGGGATATTGCTTTTGCCAAACAGTTGGTGTCTCATCTATCAGGTCAATTCAGAAAAGAATTCTTTTGTTAATGTCGAAATCTGTTTCTGACCAGGAGAATCCCTGTTTGTTTCTTGCTAACAACTTGTTGAAAAGAAATAATTAATATTCACTTCTTAATTTAGACTCAAGAGTGAAGAGAGAGAGAGAGAGTCACCATGGCTGCCGCCATAGTCAGAAAGAAATAGACACACAGGCAGACAAAATAATAGATTGCCAAAATATTGCCCTACACCAGATTTGAACTTAGGTCTACCAAATACTACATAGACGTATGCCTCAACCATTATGGCGTGTACAAAACGATATACGTAATTAGTTCGGTATGTATTTAAAGTGTTACGAAAAACGTCACTTTCATGAAAACACACCAAAATTCACGAAACAACATCAATAGTCAAACGGCGCTGGCGGACGTAAATCTAACCGTGAAAATTACATGATCGGACGGACGTCATCGCCCCCGCCAAACCCGAAGGAATCTTTGGCGGCTTTCAAACATAGCGGCGCGCTGTGCCACGTGGCGCAACATCATTGGATGACGGGAAGAATGGGAGGAGGAACGACATTTCCCATGTTGACAAGTGTTGACCAGAAGGCCATGTTGTACAATGGCCTTACAAGAAGTACAATTGGCCACTGTACCTTCTTGTAGTATACACTCTTTTGATTGGCTTGGGGTAGAGTAGGACGTAGTTATGAGTAGGATTTAAGGGACTTAGCGTGTTTGAGGCGCCTCTCTCCAGGTGACCTTTTGTAATTTTAGGCCATCTTTGGCCAGCCATAACTTACTGCTCAGAGGAGCAAATTCAGTGATTCTTTTTGCGTTTGACTCAAGGGAGTCTTCTCCTCACAGGGTTGAGGGTGGTCAGAATATTTGTGTGCCTGGGCGGCACTTATTCAATGGGAAAGTGAAAGGGTCAAATATTATCGTAGAGGCTTTACATAGGCTGTTCATTTTGTGGGTCAATGGAGACCACAAAATTTCAGGTTATGGGCCCACCCTCTAAGGTACCGATATTTAATGGATAAGACTTTATTTATTGGGAAAATGGGGCATAGTGTCCGGGCAAATTCGATGCCCACCTCCACTTGGGTTTGGAGGAACACGTTTTTTTAGCACCTCCGTCACAACAGCTGTTAAAACATTAGCCACCATCTCGAATGATGACGAGGAAGGGGAGGAAATAATCATGGAAGGAGAAAAGGGAGAAGGTGCTTCGCGAGGGACTCCACTGTTAAGGACGATAATGGCAGCAGCACCACCAACAATGGTGGGAGGGAGTCAGACTGAACGGTCAGAATATAAAAATTGGAACTATAAAGATAAGGTGGCTAAGCTCTTAATTCTCAAAAGTGTAGTGAAGGGTATTCCCATTCCCTTTATGCATGTTAGATCTTCCTCTTAGATTTGGGTATCTCTAGTGAACAAATATAAGAGTGGGTCATTGCAGCAGCAACAACTGGCAAAAAATAATATTTCAGCTTATAGTTACAAGGAAGGAAGTATGAATGATTATTGCAATGATTTAAGAGCATTATTTGGAAAACTAGAGAGCGCAGGTAACTCATGGTCTGAGAGACAAAGAGTAAATACACTGATAATGAAACTACTTGAAGAGTATGAGAATATCATTAATCGGTTGCAGGATCTAGGTGATAGCAATTGGAATTGGGATAGTACAATGGGGATGATTTTAGTGAATGAGAGTACCATAAAACTCAGGAGAGGAAGTCCGAGTGTTCAAGCATTGGCTGCAGGATCTGATTGGCAGAAGCATGATGAAGAAAAAGGAAAGGATCGCTATTAAAACTTTGGAGGAAAAAGACAAGGAGGTGGCAGATTTGATCGACAAGGGAGAGGAGCTCCTCGAGGTGGATTATGTCACTTCTGCTATAAACCGGAACATTATATGGCAGATTGTGTCAAGCTTGCAGATCTTTGACTAAAAGATGGACAAGGTTCTTCAAGAGATGGAGGAAAGAAAAAGGCTTTTCTGACTCAAGTTCACGATGAGGAAGAAGATGAAGTAACCGAACCGGAAGAGGAGCTTGAGGAGCTTCTTCTCAAACCTAAAATCACTGAGAAGTATGCAAACATTCCACGGAGACAAAAGTGTGCTTTCGGAGGTAAGAGGTATCCACCTGAGGATGGGTGGATCATAGACTCAGGGGCCTCAATGCATATGTGCAAGGATAAGAGGTGGTTTATTAAATTAAGAAAAATTCCAACGGTTGAGATAAAGTATGGAGATGGTAGAGTAGAAACCACAGGTGTTGTTGGATCGGCTGATTTAAAAGTTCTAGTTGATGAAAAGGCTTCAATTGTAACACTCTCAGATGTTCTTTACATTCCACAGCTTAGCAAGAATCTAGTCTCTTCAGCTGTTCTAGATGAAAAAGAGTTCGAAACAGCACTAAGAAAGGAATCTTCACAGCTAGCTTTGATAATGAGGTTTATTTCATAGCTGAAAAGGGTAGTCAAGGAATGTTCAGAATTGTAATTTGCAATGAAAAGGGTGTTCTCTACTCGTGTGGAAGTGATATGATGCTTTGGCACAAGAGGTTGGGGCATGTGAATCTAGATAGATTAAAGAAAATGAAGAAAAAGGGAATAGTGGATGGAATTAAGTTTGGAGATGATGAGACCTCAGAGGATTGTAGTGGATGTGCCCAAGGGAAGATACATAGACTCCCATTTCCAAAGGCATCCACTTTTAGAAGAGAGAAAGTATTAGATCTAGTTCACACTGATGTTTGGGGACCAGCTAGGTATGCTTCACATGGGGGGAAAAGATGGATGCTAACCATTACAGATGATTGGTCCAGATACACTAAGGTATATTTTCTTAGACATAAGTCAGAGGTACTAAGATGTTTCAAAGAATACAAATTATGGAGTAAAAAATTACATGAAACCTCAATAAAAGAGATAAAAAGTGATAATGGGAAAGAATACACCTCAAAGGAATTTAAAGAGTTTCATAAAGAAGAAGGAATCCATCATGAGAAAATTGTTCCTTATAATCCGGAACAAAATGGAGTAGTAGAAAGAGTGAATAGAACTTTAGGAGATATGTCCAGAAGTATGTTACCTGATAAAAGAATAGGATTGCGGTTTTGGGCTGAGTCTAGGAACTATGCTAATTTCATAAAAAATAGAGTGCTAACTTCGGCAAATAAGGAGGAAACTCCGTATGAAAGATGGACGGGAAGAAAACCAGATTTGTCTTGTTTGAGAGTGTTCGGAAGTCAAGTCTACAGTTTGGATTCCTATAAGACTAAATGGAAGTTTGAGGGAAGAGGGAAACCAAGATATCTTGTAGGATATGATGAGAGCACAAAAGGATATCGAGTGTATGACTTAAAAAAGAGAGATATCATTATGGTAAAACACATAGTGGTGATGAATGAAGTAAAGTCTATTGATCTATTCAAATGTAACAAAGAAGCCAAAATCAGATTTGAATCGGGTCAGTATTCTAACTTTGACTTGGGAAATGAAGAGAAGGAAGACGGGGAGAAGGAAAAATCTGCGGATGTGCCAAAGGAGAAGGACGAAAAGACAACATCCGAGGTAACACCACAATACGAAGTGGAAATTGACGAGGAACTTGATCAAACACGGGAATTAGAAGATAGGGGAGATGAAAATCTTCCTAAACGAAACCCGAGGATGCCTTCCATTCCGGCTTCAGATTTTGAAGGAGGAAAAAGTAGTAAACTGCTTCAAGAAAGACATGTAAATAAGAAACTCACAAAGATGTCTCACCCAGAAAAACCTCAAACATACTTAGAGGCCATAAATACTCCAGAAAGCAGCCGGTGGATCACTGCCATCAATGAAGAAATGACCTCTATCGTGGAATCCAATACATGGGAGTTGGTAGATTGTCCACCGGACAGAAAACTGATTGGATGTTAGTGGGTTTTTAAGCTTAAACTAAACCCAGATAATACCATTGAAAGGTATAAAGCTAGGTTGGTTGCTAAAGGTTATACTCAGAAAGAAGGAATAGACTATGAAGAAACCTTTGCACCCATAGTCAAATTCCCTTCTGTCAGAATCCTCTTAAGTTTAGCCGCAGCAGAGGATATGGAAATACACCAGATGGATATTAAGACCGCCTTCTTACACAGAGAGTTGGAAGAAGAAATCTGCATGAGGCAACCGAAAGGATTCGTGAAAAGTGGAGAAGAAAGCAAGGTGTGCAAACTGATAAAATCACTTTATGGCCTTAAGCAAGCCCCGCGACAATGGAACATAAAATTGGACGAATTTCTGACAGGTATGAGATACATTAGAATAAGTTCAGATCACTCCATATACATATTTGAGGATGAAAATGGAGTGATATTTAATGCTATTTATGTTGATGATTTCTTAGTCTTAAGCAAGTCGTTAGATAAAATTAACAAACTCAAACAGGATCTGTGAAGTCGGTTTGACATGAAAGATCTCGGCGAAGCAAAATAAATTTTGGGGATTCAAATGGAGATGGATAGAGGGAATAGAATTATAAGACTCACTCAGTAAGAAACTATCGGTAATATGCTAGAAACGTTTCAGATGGAGAAAGCAAATGGGTGTACCACTCCATGGATCTAAAGAAAGTATCGGAGGGGAGTGAAGAGGGAGGAATATTGATTTTAAATGATAAAATAGATGAGGAACAAAAGAGGTTTATGGAAGGAATTCCTTATAGGCAAATTGTAGGCAGTTTAATTTACTTTATGAATTGTACACGTCCTGACATACCTGCGGCTGTAGGCATTCTCAGTAGAAGTCTAAATGAGCCTAGGAAAAGAGACTGGGAAGCAACGATATTTGGTGGGAACAAGAGAATTATGGTTGCATTTGGGAGGGGAGCACACTGACATCACCACTTGGAGTGATGCCAGTTATGGGGATGTGCCTTTGAGACGATGTACAACTGGATATGTGTTACAAATTGGACCTGGTGCATGCTGTTGGAGTAGTAAACAACAGAAAGTAGTTGCTCAGTCCACTATAGAGGCTGAATATATGGCTTCATGTGTTGCCACTAAAGAATTAATGTGGGTAAAATCTCTACTCGAAGAACTTGGGTAAAATCTCTACTCGAAGAACTTGGGTTCATGAAATCTGGGACTCAGAATGTCTTTTGTGATAATTAAGTTGCTATCTCTATCGCAGCTAATCCAAAACACTATTTCAAAGCTAAACATATGGATATAAGACTAAGCTTTGTCAGAGAGAAGGTTGAGATTATAATATTTAAATTGGTTCATAAAAGTGATAAAAAGATGATTGCAGACATGATGACAAAACCGGTACCTTCTCCTAAGTTAAAATTTTGCAAAGAAAATTGTGGACTTAAATTAAAAGTTGACTAAGAATTAAGGGGAGTGTTGAAAAGAAGTAACTAATTTTCACTTTCTAATTTAGAATCTAGAGTGAAGAGAGAGAGAGAGTCACCATGGCTGCCGCCAGAGTCAGAAAGAAACAGGCAGACATGTATAGACAAATAATAAATTGCCAAAATATTGCCCTACACCAGATTTGAACTTAAATCTACGAAATACTACATAGACGTATGCCTGAACCATTATGGCGTGTACGAAATGATATACGTACTTAGTTCGGTATGTATTTAAAGTGTTACGAAAAACGTCACTTTCATTAAAAGACACCAAAATTCACGAAACAACATCTGTAGTCAAAAGGCGCTCGCGGACGCAAATCTAAGCGTGAAAAATACATGATCGGACGGACGTCATCGCCCCCGCCAAACCCGAAGGAATCTTTGGCGGCTTTCGAACATAGCGGCGCGCAGTGCCACGTGGCGCAACATCATTGGACGCCAGAAAGAATGGGATGAGGAACGACAGCTCCCATGTTGACATGTATCAACCAGAAGGCTATGTTGTACAATGGCCTTACAAGAAGTACAATCGGCCACTGTACCTTCTTCTACTATACACTCTTTTGATTGGCCTAGGGTAGAGTAGGACGTAGTTGTGTGTAGGAGTTAAGGGACTTAGCGTGTTTGAGGCGCCTCTCTCAGGTGACCTTTTGTAATTATAGGCCATCTTTGGCCTGCCATAACTTACTGCTCAAAGGAGCAAATTCAGTGATTCTTTTTGCGTTTGACTCAAGGGAGTCTTCTCCTCACAAGGGTGAGGATGGTCAGAATATTTGTGTGCCTGGGCGGCACTTATTCAGTGGGAAAGTGAAAGGGTCAAATATTATCCTAGAGGCTTTACATAGGCTGTTCATTCTGTGGGTCAATGAAGATCACAAAATTTCACAACTGCGATAGCTGAGCCTTTTGTTGAGGATCTAACTGCTCCCCCAAGGTCGAATCCATTTTCCTTGGCTCCACCGCTGCCCATGCTTCCGGGGGTCTTCCCAATCTAGTAATATCAAATTCAGATCCTACGTGTGGGTCTACTTTTTCCCTTCCGGCTAGGATCGTACTGTTGACAACTTCCACTAAGTTGTTCCCTTCTAAGCAGCTGCACCCCCACACAGGAGGGACCCTCAGAGAGGAGATTTGAATTTTTTTTCTCTCTCTCCCCCTCTCAAGCTGCAAAGTTATTTGAATTGCCAACAATTTAGGAGCTTGAAGGTAACTATTTTGCTTCTCTGGAGAGTGGAGACTGGAAAAGGCAAGAGCATGTTTGATAACCCATGTGATTGCGTTCAAATCCATGCTCTGTCCGGATTAGGCTGCACCTTTGGGGTTTCGAAATACCTGGTGCAGCTGTAGTTTTTGTATAGAATCCCATGGCTTGCTCCCTTTCTGCAATGGTTGGGGTTGTCCATTTTCCTGCGGTATTGTCAAAGATCACTTCGGCTGCCCCTTTCCGATACACGTGGCTGTTCGGGAAGGAGACCAAGGTTGGAAGAGCTCTGCATGGAAATCCTGGTTTGTTGCATTTGAAGAAGGGAGAATGGTCAATTTTTGTCACGGGGGTGGCCATTCGCCCCTTTTCTATAATTTGTTGTACACTATTGTTGGGGTCCACAATATGCCTGTCCAAGAGCTGCATGAGGATGGGGAGTTGGATCAAATAGGTCTATTAAGTCCTTACTCGGTGGGCGCGCGATTCCATCTGTGCCGCATCGAAAACCAGCGGGATTCCTATAAATCTGGATGACTTGCTACCAACTATCCGCCACATGTTGTCGTCGATCATCCCCCGGGTGGACATTCTCCAAAACATACCCCACTGGTGTGTCTTGGAGCTGTTGTATCCATGATATTACTTGTATCATCTGAAAGAAGGTCTTGCTTCTCCTGTGTGCATGTCCTTTTCTTTGTCATGATAGGGAGTATCCCTGACAAGGCCATCCTGCTACCACCAAATCTACTCTTCCCAAACTGGCTTAGTGTGGGGTCATGATATTTTCCACATTCTGAGGTAGGCTTCGGTGAGCTTGGGAGATTGCCGACACTAGGAGCAGTTGAGGATATAATTGGTGAAGTTGGTGCAGGCGATGCTTGTTGACGTCTCGGGCTTCGGGTGATATTTCCACAACCGTATAAGCCTCCACTATGTATCATGCCTTCAAAACCGCTTCCAAATCAGTGTTGATTCCCGAAAATAATGATACAATCCGGAGTCTGGAATCTGGAATTGTTACTGACACCACCTGTCGGTTGAGCTTCCCATCTTGGGACAAGATCTCCGAAGATTCTGACCGAAGAGTTGAAAATGTCTTATTTGGTGATATAGATGTAAAAGCTTGTTCCACTCCCCGCCGAAGTGCTATCATCTGAAATAATCGGACTTGGTATCCCTCTTCCCACCGCTTAGAAATAAGGAATTGCTATATCTCGTCAGCAATATCCGGTGAGCTGGCAAAAAGATCCGCCGGAGAGGATGTGGCATATACGGGGTAACATCCAGACACAAGAGCATTTATCTTTCTCCAATTCCATAAACCCAAGGGAACCACCACCTGGGTCCCTTCGGGCTCCTTGGGGTCCCTCACCATGAATTGCTTCTTCCACATACTCAACTCTATATTAAGTCAGGTCCAAGTTGCCATCCCCAGCAGAATCTCGAAGTGCTTCCCTCCCACCACTAGGAATGGGAGCTGGATTTGGACTCGTTGACCCGCATCATCTGAGAATTCAATTTCCATAGCTTTGATGATCCTATAAATCAGTTGACTTCTGCTGCTAACTGTACTCAGGAAAATGTCGCTTGGTATGATTTCTGGCCGTTTTTCCTTGGAGATCTGTTGTAAAGCAGAAGTTGTAACTAAATTTGGAATCGCACTGGTATCGACCACTACAATGTGATAGCCCCCGTATCCGTTGAGCTTGAAATTTCTGGTCCGGTTGAAGATGAAAGCCACCGATAAGGCCTTGTAATCCTTATCTATCATAGGGGTGCAGGGATCGGCTGACAAAAAGACAAAACTGGGTCGATTTGCCAGCTCTACTTTCTCCTGTCCCAAGTGGATTTCCTCTCCTAATGCCTGAATAAGGATATCTTCTGGCAAATTGTGGGATGAGGCCAAAGTTTTGACATGTGTGAGGGCGTAGGCCATCAGGTGCCTGACTAACATAGCAGCTGGTTTAGAGGAAAGAGGCACAGCATTAGGCGGTGAAATAGGGGTACTTCGCTCCTCCGGTTTCTCCTCCTCTCCCCCCTTGCTTCCTCCTCTTCGCCATCTGAACCTGGTGTGGGAGGTGTCGCTGGTGTATCATCCTCCGGGCATTCTGCCATATGCCGTTCGAACCAGTCTTGGGTTTTCTGCTTTTCTTCCTCTTTAGCCAATTTTCTGTCTCCGTTTGTTTGTTGGTCTTGTTTTCTCGAATCCGGGCGGCAATTTCTTTTCAGCAAGTGGAGGTGGGTTTTTAGGTTTTATTCCTAGACTGGTGTTGTTATTCAGTATTACTGCCCGGGGAGTGAATGACAATGGTTCCGTTATCTTTCTGTTATGGTCTCCTGAGGCCAGTCCTTGTCTGTCCCTCCTTTGCTCCGATGTGCTGTTGCGAAGTGGTCTGCGATTATCCTTGACTCCCACATTCCAGGCTCGTGATTGAAAAGTTCGGGCATGGTTAACTCTTGGAGGCGTCATATCCCATCCGATAATGTCGTCATCATCCCCAGCCGCCGTGGATTCTTGCTCAAGGTCCGCTAGCTTTTGTAATAGCTCTTGTTTTCTTCGTTGGAGTTTCTGAGCCGCCGTCAGAGCAGGAGGTCGGGAGGGAGACCTTAAACGTAATGTGGCTAATTCTAAAGCCATCGCGGCCAGTTGTTGGCTTTGATGCTGAATTATATCTTTCGGTTTAAATAGTGCTCGATCTACTGGCGTTTGTTTGGGTTTCTCCATTGTGCGTAGTCCTCAAGGGTAAAGGAGCTGAAGAGGGAGAGGATTTACGGGAGCTTCCCCTTCATCGGTAAATAAGGGGTACTACATCATCTCCTTTGGCACCCCATTCTTTTGGAAACACTGCCCCTTTTTGTGTCCGATGAAACCGCAAGCCTTACATTTGGAGCCCTCGGTAGTGTATTTGCTCCGTAATTCATTAGAAATTTTGGCGTCATCAAATTTTGGAAGTTTTATTAGTCTCAATTGAGCTTGAGACGATTTGGACGTTTCGGCCCGGGGAGTTAGGCAGTAATTGTCCTTTGTTACTGGTGTTTTGTCCTCAGATCCCCTTCCTTGTTTCATTTCGTGTTGCTTCTGGGTTCTTTCAGCCCTTTCTTTTTCCCATTCGTTTTGTTTCAGAGCGAGTTCCGGTTTGAGTTTCCGGGGGCAACGTTTCCACCCGTTGTCGTTTTGCTGAGAGTTCAGGCAATTATACAGAATCATTCTGTCATCCGCCCCCATTGCGGGTTCTGATCCGCCATCAACTGCTTGTTTTCCTATAAGCTTCCACAAAGCTTGAAGTTCCTCTTGTTCCTCATTGCTTAATGAGGTTTCTCCGGCAAACCCGGCGAAGTTAGCTTTGGCTTTGCCGGTAACAGCTTTCTCCCTAGCCTCGCTGTGGACGAAATGATCTTACTGTTTCATGGCCACCAATGAGATTTTTTTTGCTGTGGGATTAATGTCCTAGATTGCCTGTCCGGCAATCCAATTATCCAGAGCCGTTTGCCTGTAGGTCCAAACGAGTTTTGAACAACGATAAAATATTTTGTTGCCATTTCCTGTTAGTCAATTGTTGACAGTTTGGTTTTTTGGCAAAGACTGAAGAGCCTATTGAAAAGGGTCTGAGGCGTCTCATTCTTCAAGCATCGGAAGTCCGTGAATTCCTTGATGTCGGACTCATTCCTCTCAGTATACAGAAGTCTCCAGGCGTCAAGGAGAGTGGTGCAAGAAGTGGGGTTAGCGATCATTCGAGTGGCAACTCGGGCTGCCTGAATAGCTTGCAGCTGGTTAACGTAGGCTCAACCTTGGGCATGCAGCTTCATGTCCTCGGTAAAGGCAAGAGAGACAGGAGCGGCTGCCGCTGCAGCCAAGTCGGCTTCCGCATGTATAACCGCGGCATCGAGAGTCGGGTCGGAGATTTTGATGCTGAGAGCCATCAGGAGAGGTTGCCGCTCCTTGTAATCCGCCAGAGCACCCCTTGAGAGATAGCTGACCATCATAGAGAAAAGTGTTGTCTCGAAGTCATCCGGAATGGCCCTTCGCCGATATTTGTTGATTTCAGACTGAGTGAAGGATTTCCACAACAGTTCGAAATCGGAGAAGGAGATCCCGAAATTATCCCCTGTAAATATTCGGTTTTCCTCCATCTCTTTCTCCTCCTCCGCAAGGTTAGTGAATTGAGGAGAGTGAGGCCGAGTGGGATTGAAAAACTACGCCCGTGAAATAACCCCTTGATCTCCGCCTTCGGAGCCGGTATCGCCTACTACTCCGACAAAAGTAGCAGCTTGTTAAATGGCCACTCTCACCCCCACTGAGGAAGTGCTTGGTGTTGAAAAGATGGTTGGGGGGTAAATGTCTCCCACAGGTAATTCCTCTGTCCCCCGAGGTGCGGAAGGTCTCTGCGATCGCCGACTTATCCTTTTTGGTGGGATTTGAAGATCCGGTCTGTTTGGAGGAGTTCCCTTGGATGTGGAAGAAGAAGCGGATGGCGAAAGACTTTGCTTGGGATACAGGGTTTGCCCCCTAGTAGTGCGTCCGGAAAGAGGAGAAGGGAGTGGTTCAGAACTGGAAGATTGAGAACGCCGGTGAGGTGGAGAATAGGCGGGGATGGAGGTTTTTGGTCGCGCAGAAGTGGCAAGTGATTCAACTACCAACCCGGGGGGCCCTGTGGAATATCTTTGGGATCTGCTGCAGGTCCCGGTGCTGGAGAGGAAATAAGAGGAGGAGGAGTGGATGTAGGATCAAGATTTGGTCCGGAGGGTGGCTTAGGAGGAGTAGCTTGTCTCAAAGGGATGTGGATCCTTTCGTTTGGTCGTAATTTCACCAAAGTCTCCACGGCGGAGGAGATCTCCATATAGAAAGGTAGGATGCTCCCAAGATATAGAAGCCAACTCAGAAGGTAGATCTGCACCCAAACCCTTTTCATTAGGTCCTGTTGTTCCTTCCCCTCATTGCTGAAGGGGAAGTTCCTGTCGATTCCCAGATGGAGTCTTCTTAGGGTGAGACTTGGGAACTTGTGCAGCTTCCCTTGTTGGCTCCTAGATATTAGGATGAAGTATTGGAGAAGTAAAGACCTGCTCCCTAAGAAGTCTACTTGACCTAAGCCAGGTGTCCCGTATCAGTCGCAGTTCTTGTTCCTATACTTTGCTCTTTTTCTCCTCTTAGCCTCCCAATATATTTCGACACATCCGGCCCCCGTCGTAGCCCCACCTTGAGATCTCAACTTTTTTACCAATTCTTGAGCACTGCTTAAAACCACAGTTAGATCTCCCACCTCTAAACCTGGCGTCTTGGGATATGTAGGTTCGGGTCGCCATAGCTCCTCGGAAGGGCGCACTGTGGGATCCTTGGGAAAGGATCTCCCTTGGTCTACACCTGGAACCTCGGAATCGGTTGGTTCGGATTGCCGAAGCCCCAAAGGAGGTGAACCTTTTTGGGCTGCTGAGGGAGGACCTCCAGTCCAGGTTGGAGCGGGTGCTGGGAATGTATCCTCCTTGGAAATAGGAGCGAATCTACCTTTACTATCACGGTGGTCGAACCGCTTTCCCTTCCAAGGATCTGGAAAGTCTTTCTTGCTGCACCCCTCTTCAAGACGAGATCGAGAGATGGTACGTCCTCTGGCCTGCTGGTAGATGTATCCTGAAAGAAAGATTGCCGAGGGCAAAATTTTGGGGCTCTCCAAGGTAGACTCTGTTCCGACGGTGATGAGCTACTTTCATAGGAATTGCTCAGAATTTCCACCACTCCTCCGACGGGTCTAACCACCCTAGTTCAATCGGCCAGGCCACTCTTTAAACCTACTCATTTTTCACCCTCAGCTCATGGAGATCATGCAGAGCAAGTAGTTCCTTATGACCAAGACGATGGGGATCGGCTAACACCGCAGGGTCTATTGAAATCTCAGCCCTGGGAATCTTGGATCGGGCATGGAATCCAACCTCCGGCGGATGCCGAAGGACTGGCTCCCTATGGGCCAACTGCTTTTGTTGGGAAGTGGGAGACATTTTCCTTTTCTCTTCGGCTTGGGCCCGGGCCGCTTCGGCTAGAGAAGGGAAGTGTTTGGGGGTGAGGAGGGGAGGCGTCGGAGGAACGTTTTCCTCGGCCTGTCCTTTGGGTGGAGATTCAAACATGGGAGCTCCTTGCATTGCTTCCTCGGGCCTGGGAGAGCCCCCCCCGGGGGCAGACCTCTCTTGCCTACCTCTCTCCTCAGGCGTAAGACTGGGGGTTCCCCTATCCTAAACCTCTCCTCCTCCCATTGGATGGTAACAACTAGAAAGAGAAAGTAATATAAAATGAGAAAATCTAACTCCCTTCCACTAAGAGAGATTCCTGAGTCAAAGCTCCTATCTCCTCTTATCCGAGTAGACAAGGTGCACTTTTCAGTACTTTGCTGATCCACTAGAAGTCTAACAATTGTATCCTCAAAACCCACTGTTTTAGTACTAAAGATGCGAAGAATCGGTTCCAGAAGGGACACAACGAAATCCAAAGAGAACTACCGGAGGAGGACAAATGAACTTCCACGCGAAAATAATAAAAATAGAAAGGATTGGCTGTTTCAAATTTAAAAATATCACCTTGCCCCCGAAAATGGAATAAAAGATGGAATTAAAAATTATGGCAAAGCAAGCTCAACATATCCTAGAAAGCTAAGATGACACCAATGGAAGACGAAATATCTCTCGGTGGCACCGAATACCGGTACGATTCTCCTTCACCACTCGGTTTTCGCAGATCGGAACCAACTGGACTCTTCTCGGTTTCAATAGCAAAAAGTGAAGATCGCCCAAAAGGATTGATAATGCCAACTACCCGCCCAAACTACGATCTCTAAACAAGACAAATCCAAACCAAGATGGCAGAAGAGTCAAGCAATCAAGCACAACAAAGATTCTCCAAAAGAAGGTTTGTTTGGAATTTCTTTTGAGGTTTTTCACAAGAGACAGTAATGAAAAGCAACCTGTCTCCTTCGACCCCAAGTGCCTTATACAACCAAGTTTGTCCACTTCCGGTCGGAAGAGTCAAAGCAATTCAAGGAACTAATCAACGGGAAGCAAATGCTATCGAACTGACAAAAGACAAATTAAGTTGTACTACACTTAGGGCAAAAAGTTGTGCTTCCAGTCACGGCTAGATTTCCGGCTGAAAGTCAAAGTTTGTTCCACTTCAATAAGACAAAGTACTGAAAATGACGCATGAACGCCGGATTTTGTCCTGATCTAATTAATGGACAAAAAGTCAATTGGACCTGAACTAAATTCGTACTGACATAAGTAACCCATATATAAATGACTATCTGAAGAGTTACGTTGCGTTCCACAACGTGCCCCCCAAAAGAACAAGCGGCAAATGGTACATGTGAAAATAAAATCTTTGAAGCGGAAGCAGCACCGGCCTCTGTTAGGCATAAAATAAAGTGTGTTCCGTTCAGTTTAGAAATCCATGATCTTGTTTGGTTTGGTGTACCTGCGCCGTCCGTGATGTCCGTCTGGTGAAAGTGTCAGAAGATCTTGGGTAAATAAAGGTGTGCCGAAAATGCATACGTGCTTGACACAATTCCAACAAGTTTGAGAATTCTCTTGCAAATTCGGAGCCTTGGGTGGTCAAAACTTCGGTTGGTGCCTTAAAATTGGGACAACACTCTCTGCAAGAATGCGTCTCCATTTGCCTTGGACTCCTTCTGGGGTAAGACCACTAATTTTATCCACTTGGAAAAATGCTCTATCATTACCAATACAAAGCGGTTCTCTCGTCTGCTTTTGGGGAGAGGGCTTAACAGATCCAAAGACGACCGATAAAACATTCCCCGGATGGGGTGGGAATGAAGTTGAGTACCTCTTTTTTTGTCAAAGTTTGCTTTGACTCGGTCACATGAACAACACGTCTGGACAATCCGGTTGACTTGGGTCTGCAACCTGTGCCACCAGTACGATCCTGTGACCAGGGAAGTGGTCCGTTTCTGCCCAAAATAGCCACATTGCTGGTGGAGGCAAAAAATAAGAGTCTCTCGGTCGGCCGAGGGAGGAACCACTTTCCTCGTCCCGTCTGACCACTTCTGGATTAAGATGCCTCTTTCCCACTCGTACGCCGCCATTTGGGTTTGAACACGGGATAGCTGAACTCTAGACAAATGGGGAAGAGGAGAACCTTGTTGGATAGACTAAAGTGCCTTGGGGTCATTCCAAATGTCTTTACGCCCAGCCCCTATTTGCGCCTGCCCCTCCACGTCTGCAGAGAAAGATGACAATTCCCCCCCAAATTGAGGAAGCCAAATAAAAGCAGAGAAGGCTCGAATGAGTTCCAAACTGATTTCAGGATCCTCATCGTGACGGGCTCCAGTAGAATCTTTGGTGGAAGGGTAAAGCTTTTTGCTAAGTCTATCGACGTTCACATGGATTTCCTCGGCCCGGTGGAATATGTCAAAATCATATTCCTGCAATATTGACACCCATCTGGCAAGCTTGCAAGTCATCTTACTGTTCTCCATAATCCACTTAAGAGGTTAGTGATCCGTAAGCAGAGTGAAATGAACCCCATACAGATATGGTCTGAAATGTTGGATCACCCAGACAGATGCGAGTAATTCCCCATGATAGCTGCTGTAATTCCCCTCCGCTTGGTTGTTACTTCTACTAGCGTAAGCCACCACATATTCGGCCCCCGCATCATCCAGTTGAGCCAAAACAACTGCCAATCGAAACCTGCTCCAATCAGTGTAAAAGAGGAAGGCCTTGATGATTGGGCATCCGGAGCACTAGGTGTTGCTTCAGTGAATCCTTTAAAAAAAGGAATGAAATTTGTTGTTCCTCCGCCCACTACCACTCTTGGTTCTTCCGCAATAACTGGTTCAAAGGCTGAACGTGACTGCTAAACTCGGGGATGAACCTCCGATAGTAGTTAACTAGGCCTAAAAACGTGCAGAGTGCAGAGAAGTCCTGAGGAGGGGGAAGGGCATCAAGGGCTGCCACTTTGATTACATGGGGACCCACTGTCCCGGGAGTAACTTCATGTCCTAGGTAAATAATTTTCTGCTCCCCAAAAATTCCCTTACCTGGGTGACATTTCAAGCCCGCTGCTTGGAGGGCCCGGAGGACAATCAGGATATGCTCCAAGTGTTCCTCAAAGATTTTTGAAAAGATAATGTCATCGTCGATATAGCACCGTGCACAGTCGATTCCCCGGAGCACCTCGTCCATGGCTCGTTGGAATTTGGCAGGTGCATTATTTAGCACGAATGGCATGTAGAGCCATTCATACAACCTGGACCCTGCCCAAAACGCTGTTATTTCCCGGTGCTTTGGCACCATTGCGATTTGGTGGAACCCATTTTTCATGTCTAAGGTGGAATAAATAGAGGCCCTCGCCAGCGAGTCGAAAATCTCTTCCGGTGTTGGCATTAGGTATCGCTCAGGTACGATTGCTGTGTTGAGCATCAGGTAGTCCCCACACATCCGAAAGTCTAGTGTGAGTCCTTTTTGGGTGGGAGAACGGTTGGGGACGCAAACCCATGGAGTCCGGTACTTTCTTGCACCAATCTTGCTTCCACCAAGGTTTGTACCTTAGCCAAAAATGAACTCTTTCTCCTTGAAGCTGAGTGGATACTGCTTCTGCAAAACAGTCCCCGTCTCGTCTATCAAATCGATCCGAAGAGGGGTCCCTTTGTAGATGCCAACGTCAGTGTCTGACCACGAGAACACCTGTTTGTTCTCCTCCAACAGGTTGGAGAGCTAGGCCTACTGTTGAGGGTCTAACTGCTCCCCTAAGGTCCAATCCATCTTCCCAGGTTCCACGGGTGCCCATGCTTCTGGGGGTCTACCCTAGCGTGAGATGTCAAATTCCAACCCTACTTGTGGGTCTACTTCCCCTCCTCCTGTTAGAATGTTGTTGCTAACAACTTCCGCTAAGCTGCCCCCTTCCGAGCCCCTGCTCCCCCCCCACTGAGGAATCCCTTGATTTGGGTGAAATACTGGGACTGTAAATTTTTGATGATAAAACCTGTCTCCTTGCCTCCCTCCCCCCCTCAAGCTGCAAGTTGGCCTGTATTCTTAACAACTTTGGAGCTTGAAGGTAGCTAGCCCTTGACTGAGGAGACAGTAGGCTAGAAAAGGGAAGAGAATGTTTTAAAACCCATGTGATTGCATTTAGATCCATGCTCTGTCCGAGTAGGCTGCACCTTTATAGGTTTGAAATACCTGGTGCTGTCGTGGTTGCAGGTTGGAATCCCATTGCTTGTTTTCGTTCTTCCACCGTCGGTGATGTCCAAACTCCAATCTTGCTGTCGAATATCATTCCTGCCACTCCTTTCCAATACGCATGGCTGTTGGGAAAGGAAACCAAGTTTGAAAAGGCTCGTCGTGGTGCCCCTGGTTTGTTGCACGAAAAGAACAGAGGACGCTCAACCTTTGTCACTGGAGTGGCCATCCGCCCTGTCAAGCTCATGTGCTTCACAGGCACCCCTTTCATCTTACCAAGGATTCCCGGGCCTTTTTCCTCTGTACGGTCATTAAAGTACGGGGAAAGGAGCGCACTCAGCCGGACCAGATTCTTCTATTTTCCTAACTGAACGGAACGCACTTTATTTCGCGCCTAACGGAGGCCGGACGACAAAGTTACTCCGTTCCAAAGATTACCATCCTGTTACATGTGACCAGTTGCCAACTGTCCCGTTGGGGGCTACATTGTGGAACGCCACGTAACTTTTGGGATAGTCTTGTAGATTTTGCTGTTGGCTATCAGTAGGACGTTAGTTCAGGTCCACCAGCCTGGTAGAGCATTTATTAATTTGAGTCAAAGTTAGGCGTTTCACGTGAATTTAGAACTTTGTTGCCCAGGATTCTGTTATAGAAAAACCACGTGGCTTCTAATCTAGACGGAGATAGTCGCCTAACTTTTTGCCCTGAGTGTAGTACAACATGTTTTGTCTTATGTCCATAGGATAATAATTCCTGGCCGGTGATTGGCCCCTGGTATTGCTTTGACTTTGGTACTATCGATAGGACAAACTTTGTTTGTATAAGGCACTTGGGGCCGAGGGAGACAGGTTGCTGTTTCAGTACTGTCTCCTGAGAAAAACCCTCGAAATTCCAGCAAACTTTCTTGTGGAGAACTTTTGTTTTGCTTGTGATTGTGACCTTATTGCCATCTTGGTTTGCATCCGTCCTTTGTGGAAATCGTAGTCCGGTTGGGTGGTTGGCACCATCTTTCCTGTTTTGGGCGGTTTGGGGACTAGTGTTTGTTGGAAACCAAGAAGGGTCTTGCCGGTTCCGGGTCGCGGAAACCGAGGAGTTAAGGAGGACTTACCTGTTCCGAGGTTTTCAGGGGGATATTTCGTCTCCTTTTGGTTGTCCACGTTACGTTTTGGGGGTAGGATGAGCTCGCTTGCTATTATTCCACATTCTAACTTTATATCTCTATTCTTTTCTAAGGGCAAAGTGATATTGTTAATTCTGAGACAGCATTTTCATATTTATATCCTTTCATTTTTCTGAGTAGCAGCATCTGAATTCTCTCTTTGGTAGTCCTTCTTGGGGCCCTGGTTGGGTTTCTTCCGGGGTCGATTACCAGAATCTTTTGTACCAGAATAGCGGATTTTGAGAGGATTTTTGTTAGGCTTCCAACAGATAGTCACAAAATTAAGGACCCCGCTCCACCTCTAAGGGTTCCCTCCTTTCCCCCGTCCAGGAGGGGGAAGGAGAGGGGAGAGGGGATATCTTTTCGCCCTCCCCAAGCACTCATCCCCACCTTTGCATACATTCCTATAGGAACAAGGCGGGCATCATTGGGCACAAGCATGGTTGTGGGGAGCATTCGCATTCTGGGGAAGGTTGTTTGCAGGACTCCAATGGAATCACCCGGGGTAGTGGGCCCTCCTCCGATGTTTCCGGCACGCTCGACATTTCCCTTCATCCATAACCACTAGATGCTTCTCCAATATATTATCCTCTCTTTTGAGATCAAAGTCTCTATATCCTTTCACATCTTCATCAAATCCTAGTAGATATCCTAGTTTTCCTTTTGGGTCCTACTTCCAGTTTGACCGATCTGTGTCTAAACTGAACACTTGACTACCAAAAACCTTTAAGTGTGAAACATCTAATTTTCGGCCTGTCCATCGCTCATAGGGTGTTTGGCCTTTTATTGTTAAAGTAAGAACTCTATTCTTGAGATAATTTGCACAGTTCATTGCTTCGGCCCAAAACTTCATTCCTATTTTTTTATTTAACAGCATACTCCTAACACTATCACTTAGTGTTCTATTTAATCTTTCAGCTACACCATTCTACTCAGGATTTTCAGGAACTGTCTTTTGGTGTTGCACTCCATCTTCTCTCAGAAAATCCTCAAACTGGTTAGAGGTTTACTCTCCACCATTGTCACTTCTTACTCTCTTGATTCAGGTTTCATGGAGTATTTCACTCCATGCTTTATATTGTCTAAAAAATTCTTGAGCCTCTGACTTATTTTTCAAAAAATACACCCTAGAATACCGAGAACAATCATCGGTGATACTCATCATAAATCTCTTCCCCTTGGGTGATGGCACTTTGGCCGGCCCCCAAATACCTGTGTGTACTAATTTTAGAATCTTTTCTCCCTTATAGGTGGCAGTTTTTGGGAAGGGTAACATGTGTGCTTTACCTTAAAACTATCCACTAAAATCACTTAGATTCTCACTCTCACCGAACTGAATCCCTTTCACTACTCCCATCTTTTTCATCTCTATTAATTTATCTAGATTCACATGTCCAAGCCTCTTATGCCACAACATTATATCATGAACACCAGCATAATGAAGTTTCTTCTTTTCATTGCTTAAAGTCAGCCTAAACATCCCTTGGCTACCTTTTTCAGCAGTGAAATAAACTTCCTCCTCAAAACTAGCAGTAAAGACTCCTTTCCTAGTTCTAATATCAAAACCCTTTTCATCTAATATAGACGTAGAGATAAGGTTTTTGTTCAGCTCCGGAATAAACAATACATTGGAGAATGTAACTATGGATGTCTTTCCTTCTACTAACACTTTCAGATCCATCGATCCTACAAGAGTAGTGGTGACTATCCTCCAATCCTTGTACTTTATGTCTACAGTGGGAATCTTTCTTATCTTAGTGAACAGGTGTTTATCTTTACACATGTGCATGGAGGCACTTGAATCTCCAATCTAGCCTGATTCACCTTTCAATCCATCGAAAGCACATTTCTGCTTTCATGGAATTTCGACCTCATTTTTCGCTTCGTACTCCTCATCCAATAGGTGTTCATTGTCCTCGTCCTTGGATTCCACCTGAAGTACCTTTGTCACAAGGGCCTTTTTTTTTCCTCTTGGATATACACCTGTCTACCCCTCCTTTAACCGCAGCTTTATTAACTTAGTGCACTCAGACATATAGTGCCCTAATTTTTTACAAAAATGGCACAAACCCTTAGGAGTCATTGGTCCGAACTCCTCGGTCTGATTTTTTTGCCCCTCCCCTCTGTAATTTCCGAAAAGCTTCCTGGATTTAAATTTCGTCCAATTGGTCCGAACTGTCAAGGCTTGCCCACTCTTTCCTCCACTTCAGATCTCAATCGTATTCTCCCGAACGAGAATCATCCCTACTACTGAATTCCAAATCCACCTTGAGTCGGCAAGTCCTTCACATGGTTGACTATGTTCTCAAACTCATCTGCTAACTTCATGAGCAAACAATTATCCTTCATCTTTTCAGTTTCAACCTGTCTAGCACTCTCCAGCTCCATGAAAGGTGTTGCAAGCTCATTACAAAAATCCAACATCTTCCCCCATTTCTATATATATACGTCTATTTTGTGATCAGCCAACTGTTGTTGCTCGATTGTAGCACTTCGGTACATCTCTATGAGAGCCCCTCAAAGATTGAATGCCCTCTCTACTTGGAAATGATGAGATGCATGCCCTTGAGTAAGATGGCGGAGGATGAAGTGCTTAGCCGCCATATTGTTGCAGTCCCAAGTATCGATATCATTCTACTCGTTCCTCGCAATAGGTGACATGAATGCCAAACCGGTTGCTATTAGTGTGATGTTTCTTTCTCCTTTCCTTTGTCTAACACCTCCCTTTCTTTTGTGTCATTCGTTGAAGATGGATCTGCATCTCTAGTGAATCTGCTTCCTGTAAACCTCGGAGGGATCCCAAGACTCGATGGAGGCTTCACCCGTCCACTCATTATTCCCCAAAACCTTTTCCACATACAACTCTTATCACCATACTTTCTCAGTAAATGAAGCCACTTCCATTAAAGATGGGCACCCTAGAGGGTGGGCCCATAACTTGCAACTCTGAGACCTCTATATGTCCTCAGAGTATGTAGCTCACACGAAGCCACTAAGATAACCCTAACCCCTTTGTGTTTCAGCAAGAATAACTGCCACCCTCGTAGACGAAAATTCTGACCATCTTCACCTGTGTGAAGAAAAGACTCCTTTGAGTCTATAGCAAAAAGAATCTTTGAATTTGCTCCCCTAAGTAGTAAGTTATGAAAGGTCAAAGTTAGACCTTTTGTATAGAAGCTTTTAGAGAGAGAGGGTCCAATATATCAAGTTTTTATGAGTCTTATCTCTCTCTAAAACTCTATCTACTGAATTACGGCACAAATCATAATAGTGTGTCGTACAAAAAGGTACAGGTGCTGGTGTACTTTCTGTATGGCCATTATAGTTTATTGCCAACAAGTCGACACATGTCATTTTTGGATTCGTTCCTGTAATCCTCGGGGATGGCCTAATCCAATATGGTTTTGCCACGTGTCAATTGATGTGAGGTCAACCTCAAACCGCCGAAAACCTATTCCGAGATCTCAACTTGTTTTGCGGCCGTCCGATTAAACCGGATTTCAATCGCAGCCGTCATAAATACTTGCGCGATATTTGTTTTGCCTTCGAAACAAAGTGTTTGGTATTAATTTCTGATGTTCCATACGCCGTACAACACAAACTCTATCTATGTCCAAATATCCTGTAAAATGAAATAGTCTACGTGTCAATATTTATATAAGTATCAAACCTTGTATCGTATAACCTTCATCTTAGAATAATTTGCTAAGGCTACCGGCTACTGGCAGCTCTAACAGACGGAAGGTACCAAGTTCAAATCCCGGTCCGTCAATTACTATTTTGGTAAATCTACCAATCTAATGTATGTCCCCGTTTGGATAGCATATGCGGCTATGGCTCTATCTCCCTCTCCAACTTTCAGTGACAGCGACAAGTGTGGGAGTTGGAGAGAGGAGTTAGAGGCAGAATGCCTCTACTTCTTTTCTGTATTTTACAAAACTTAAAAAATACTAAAATAACCTTTAATTTCTACAAAAAAGGTAGCCAAGCAATGTTTAGGCTGATTTTAAACAATGAAAAGAAGAAACTTTACTATGTTGGTGTTCATAATATTATGTTGTGGCATAAGAGGCTTGGACATGTGCATTTAGATAAGTTTAAAGAAATGAAAAAGATGGGAATAGTGGAAGGAATGCAGTTCGGAGAAAGTGAAAACCTGATTGACTGTAGTGGTTGTGATCAAGGAAAAGCACACAGATTACCATTCCCAAAGGAAGCCAGTTATAAAAAGGAAAAAGTGTTAGACTTGGTACACACTGATATATGGGGATCGGCCAAAGTGCCCTCACCCGGTGGTAAAAGGTTTATGATGACAATCACTAATGATTAGTCTCGATACTCTAAAGTGTATTTTTTGAAAAATAAATCAGTGGCCCCACAGGTTTTTAAAGAATATAATGCATGTAGTGAGAAACTCCATGAAACCCCTATTAATAGAGTAAGGTGTGATAATGGGGGAGAGTACAACTCCAATCAGTTTGAGGATTTTATTAGATAAGATGGAGTGCAACACCAAAAGACAATTCCTGAAAATCTTGAGCAGAATGGTGTAGCCGAGAGGTTAAATAGAACTCAAAGTGATAGTGCCAAGAGTATGCTCTTAGATAAGAAAATAGGAAGGAGATTTTGGGCCGAAGTTATGAACCGTGCAAATTATCTCAAGAATAGAGTTCTTACCTCGGCAGTAAAGGCCAAACTCCTTATGAGAGATGGACCGGCCGAAAACCAAATGTTTCAATAAAGGTTTTTAGTGAAGTATTTGCTCAAACAATGAGTCAAATGGGAAGTGGATCCCAAAGCAAAACCAGGATATCTGCTTGGATATGATGAAAATGTGAAAGGATATAGAGTCTATGATCTCAAGAGAGAAGATAAAATCCTAGTAAAGCACCTAGTGGTCATGGATGAAGGGAAATTTATAGATCCGTTTAAGCACACAAAGAGAGTCAAAATCAGATTTGAGTCAGAAAATTATGATGACTTTATCTCAAGAATAGAGTTCTTACCTCGACAGCAAAGGCCAAACTCCTTATGAGAGATGGACCTGCCGAAAACCAAATGTTTCACACTTAAAGGTTTTCGGTAGTCAAGTATTTAGCCTAAACACATATTGGTCAAATAGGAAGTTGGATCCGAAAGCAAAACCAGGATATCTGCTTGGATATGATGAAAATGTGAAAGGATATAGAGCCTATGATCTCAAGAGAGAAGATAAAATCCTAGTAAAGCATCTAGTGGTCATGGATGAAGGGAAATTTATAGATCTGTTTAAGCACACAAAGAGAGTCAAAATCTGATTTGAGTCAGAAAATTCTGATGACTTTGAGCTTCCTAATTATCCAGGTTTTCGAGAAGATTATGATCTTGCAAGTACAAATCAAACCGAGGAGGATTTAGCCGTTGAACCCCAACCGAAGTACCAACTCCAACCGAAGCAAAAGACGTGGTGGAAATAGACCCGAAATCGAGGGATAGGAGAGAAGTTGATGTTGTCCATAGCCTTTTTCAGCCTTAGATTTACCCTTGGAAGCACCACAGACTACCCAAAACAGCCTACTTTGAGTCAACACAAAGTTCTATAAAAACAACAAAACAAGCTGAAACTACAAACACAGACATTTTTTAGGCTATAAAATAACCTCAAAAAGTTTCAGACAAAAAGTAAAAAAAAAAAAAAAACAGAGTGATCACATCATCTAGTCAAAGTTGTAGAAAAACAGTCTGCCAGAACTATAATAAAACCGACAACTTCACAATGAAGTTACACACAGACCAGACACACAATAGGTTTTCAAATCTGTGACAAGATTAACAATATAGAGAGGAACTTACAAGCAAAATTTCAGATAATTATGCCAACAATTGTGAGAGTAATCCTCAGATAAAAAATCCCAAAAATCACCATAAACAGTTTTTTGGTACAGAAAGTTCCTTCACTACAAAAAAAAACTAAGTCCTAAATCCTAATCATATACAAAGAACCTTGAAATGTACGGAGGCATACCAGCCGTAGGCTAACTACCAACTACCTCTATTACTGTGAGTATACTAGAGTACTTCGAGGTATGTCAAAAATGAATTAAGCTACAGTAATAAACTAATTAACAAAACGACAAATCTTTGTTCTATCAAAACTTTACATCGACTTCGGCCGTACATGCTGAGTCATAGAAGATTGTCCGCTCGTCTTCCGGACATAATTGACGGCGGTCTCTGTCCACCGTCCGTATGTACAATTCGGCATTGTAGATGAGACGCCCCGTGTAGCCGTACTACTCAAAGTGTATGTGGGAACTGACTACGGATATTCCAAAATATTTTTTTCGTCGTTCTGACGCGTATCCCTGGATTGTATTAATCCCTGACACGTATCCATGGATTGTATTAATCCGTGTGCTTGCTAATTACTCAGTTAATGACGAGACAATGTTATCGTTCAATATCAGCAACGAAGTAATTTCGTCGTTGACTTCCCAACGAACTAATCAAATATTATAAGTCATGAATTTTCTCTCTCTCTCCTCACAACCGAGACATAACAACCGAAGCATAGAGAGGACTAAAGCTTTTAGTACAACACTCCCCTAAAGCTTTAGACTCTACTATCCAGTTAAACCACTATTTAATAGAAAATTTGTACATGTACTTTCATTTAGACCGGCTTAGTCCTTCTCAAGTTAAAACAACTCAAGCCCACATTTACACTTATAATAACGTATGCACGAAACTAAACATTAAAAAAACAACATTCCCTTGAATATTTTGTTGAGTGCACCCGAATAAAATATGCCGCGTGGCAAATTTAATTGTACCTTTCTGTATGCCAAATTTCTTCCTTTAATTTTTCTTCTTTTTTGTTCAAACCTCACCACGGCTTTCGCTGCCTCTTGCCATGCCTTCAAAATTCGACATTCCTGACGCGCCACTTCCTCAACGGGCCACTGCTTCCGCTACCTCTTTCCATATCTTCAAAAAAAAAATGTTTTCTTTTTCTTTTTCTCTTCCTTTTCACAAGCCAAAATTTCCCATTGTGAAATTCTATCAAGATAACAAAATTTCAGCAGTATGCGCCTCCAAATGCAAAAATGTTATAAAGCCGCCACTTCTATAAGACACAACCGTCATATAACTCTTAAAATTAAAATTTCTCCCTTTAAGCTCAATTTCCACCTAATTGATTCTCACTCAGAATATCGTCCATAAAACCACTTTTCACGATTTTTCCGTTTGATCACTTTCTGCATATGTTTTTTTCTCCAGTTGTACCTTGAATCTGCATCTTTTCTTAGATTTCTTAATGAATTTTGGTAGTTTCTGTAAATTTACTTTTCTTTCATGTTTTCTATTCTCATAAACTTCCTCTCTTGCTCCAATTTTCTTAAAATATTTATGCGGTCCTTTTCCCTTTTGCTTTGCTATTTTCTTTCGGTTTTCTTTTCTAATATCCCATTTTTTTGCATTTTTATCAAGTTCCACTTCCAAGTAATTTTCAGTTTCCACTTCCAGGAAACCTTCACTTCCTCCACCATTTTTACTTCAATAACCTCTTCCTTTTGCAAATCTTTGTCACTCACCGATCTCTCGCCGGAAAGGGGGACAGAAAAACAAAATCCTTTTGTTTTACCTCTTTTTCCATACCATCTTTGGTGACTATTGTTGTTTTTAGAAAGATTTAGTCCTCTGTATGCTTCAGCTGTGAGGGAGAGAGAGTTGTTCAGGACTTAAGCTATTTTTGGTTGAGTTTGGTTCAGTACTTACCAAAATTAGTGTGACAGTGAAGT